>CM049398.1:25705000-25767500 GCA_026929865.2 Hyperoplus lanceolatus
TTGTGTGTATGTTTATCCAGCAATTTCCAACTCCAAATGGGGAACATTTTGGAGACTTCATAGCTTAGTAATGAAATGTCTAACATAACAACAGCACAGACGGTTACTACTTCACTATTTTTTTCTCCTTACTTGAACTTTTCAACCCCCCTTTCACTCATCTTTGTGTAACTTTACACCGCACTATGTTACTCTAGACAGGAGTGACCCTCACTCCTCTTGACCACGGCTTTTCATTGACTGGACAGTGGACACTCACATCTGCTCACATTACACAAGGAGCACGATGGATGAACGATTACAGAAAAAAATACAACTCGATTAATGCACCTTCAGCAGCCAAAGTGTTGTGATAATGGAGGTTTACCAAGTCAGATGTAAACATGACAGGAATTATTACAGTCTGCAAAATAATTACAATATAAAATGTGGACGATTCTCTCTACTATACAATTACTTTTATATTGTATCAGATAGACAGAAATTGTATGAAAAGGCAGACAGTGTCAGTGTATTTAAAACGTAGCAGAACAGTTGTTCAGGATCAGACTCATGGGAATATAAAGTTCTTTAAACAGAATGAAGGAACCTAGGAAAGGTTAGGTAGGAAGCCATTTCTCATCTTTCTTTATTCAAATAGTCAAGGGGGGGGGGTCCTTCTGCATAGGAAGAGAGACCAATGGCCCAAGGAAAAAAATAAAGAGTGCAGAGGACAGACTGAGAATTTGTGTGTGTGTGTGTGTGTGTGTGTTTGTGTCTGTGTGTGTCAAACTCACAGGTGTAGATATAAGTCCAGAATCTGGACTCTGCTCCACAGAGAGAGGTGTGCGTGTCACCCCGAGGTCAGAGTACTGGGACGAGTGGGAATTGGGAAAACTGGCACTGAGAGTGTTCACACCTGAAGAGCTGAGAGAGTGACAGAACAAATTAAACACAGTGGATATCACATTTAATTTATTTGAATGACCTTAAAAAAAAAACGAAAAAAAAAACTCATAGTCTCCTCGTAGGAGGAGACTATCTATTCAATTCCATTCAGTTCAGTTCAATTCAATTAGGCTTTAATGGAATGGAAACATAGAAGTAGACATTGCCAAAGCTATTGCGCAATATGAAAAGAAAAGATACTGAGCGAATTTGAAAAAAAAGCGATTGAGCAATAAGAAAACAAAAAGCAAGAGGTGTTGAGCAATATGAAACTTAAAAAAAAAGTCTAGTTAAAATGTACAGACACAGGAGAATTTAACAATTGATAATATAGGCTAACTAAGTGTTATTACAAACATGCAACTAAAAATCTATCTAGGCTATCTAGTCAATTTAATGTAGTCATCTATAGCCCATCATAGCCTATGATGGGATTTTATCATTTGTATTTATTGCTTATTAATGTGTAGGCTAGGCTATGCCTACAGTCCAATTATGATGCTTTGACAACATAATTGCTTTATTTTATTTTAACTGCCATGCCAATTTAACCCATTGAATTGAATTGACTTCCATTGAATTGAATTGAACTGAACTGAATTGAAAGAGAGGTTTGGAAAGAAAAAGGAAAGGGAGAGGGTGTTAAAAAAATAGACTTTCTCTGGTCACTGTCCCTGAAGAGGAGCAGTTTTTTTTCGTAACGTAAACCCTGGTGTGTGCTGAAAGCCTGACCACTGGCCGAGTGGTTAAGGTTACGGTGAACTGGTTCTCCCAATGCAGATTAGCACCCGTTACCATAGCAACTGCTGATACCTGAGCAGGTGTTATCATTAGACAAGGTTGCTGAATGCAGCTGACAGCTTGACTCTCGCGTCACCTTTACCCGAATAGATAGCCTACTGCTTTCACTATTACAACACAATAGCCTAGAAAGGTGGAAATAATATTTATTTAGGCCTAATTTTAAATAGGCTACCCTAGGCTATATAACTGAAGTGTTTTAAAAGGTCATGTGTTTGAGTAAGGTTGACGGCTTCAGCGACTGAACACGCGTTGTTGCTCACCTTTCTGACATGTCCCAAACTTCGTGAGATAATTTCGCCCGGCCTTCTTCTTCAGCACATTGTTTACGGCTTTGTTTGGCCCTGTGAAGCTGTAGCGGTGACCCATGGAGCCCGTTGTTCTGGAGACAAAGTTTAGTGTCCCGTCGTCGTGCTGCTGTGGGCCTGCTGCTGCTGCTGCAGCCGAGACGCTCTGGTCTAGCTGCTGATGGTTGCCCGGCGACAGGGTTCAGGTGTATCCCAGTTGGCTGCACTGCTCTCACCCCTGTGGGCGATTTGAGCAAGGCCTAGGTCTATTTTGGTAGGTCAGTAGTAGGCTACACAAATAAGTAGCCAATAGTTGATACACTGTGTACAGTATGTGATGTCAATACAACATATCAGCTTTTGAGTTTTAACAGTTTGCATGTATGCCCAGATGTCATGTTTATTTGCAAAGAAGCCTAGATTAATATGCCTAATGTTTGGATACATTTTTCCTAAAAGTGCTTAATTAAATGTGCTTAAATACTTCCAAACCTGTGCAGTAGCCTATGCACAACCAGCACGTGTCCGGTCAAGTAGGCCTAGATACATTTTGTCTTTCTTTGTCTTTAAGAGGAGGAGGGTTGAGCCTATGGTTGATTTAGACTTTCCCTGGCATAGCCTACAATAAAGACATAAGGTACAGGGACCACAGCAGCTGGTGAAAGTCATTTAGATTTAGAACATCTTACACCCATGGGCTGTCATTCCTCAACAAAGCAGCTCGTTGTGTTGGGGCACTGAAACAGCACTGTGCACACAGAGGAGATGAAAAAGCTATTAGATATTTCAAATAAGTAAATGAAAACCCTTCGGCACTGCAGGGGACAGTGGAAATGATTATCCCTGACATTGTGCATGGCCCCCAATTGTGTCAAGCACATCTTTTACCTTTGTTGGTTATTTGAAGACTGAGTCGGGCTATTATTTGCAGCATAAACGATAGCGTTAATCTGCTCTTGCTATTCATCACTGCAATGAATTCACTTGTTCTATTTCAAGTTCTGTTTCATCTTGTGTGACAATCATGTAACACATAATTGGGGTTTCCTAAAACGTCCGCTTAAGATGGCAAAGGGGTTGGGGGTTGTTTCCTTATAAGATGTCCCTGTATCCATGTCCATACTATTTAACTGCACACTGGGCAGTTGATGTGACTGAATACCTGTCCTTTCCTGATGGTTTTATTGACGCACTTATCCAGAATATATCTAGATATGATTTGTGTGTGTGTGTGTGTGTGTGTGTGTGCGTGTGTGTGTGTGTGTGTGTGTGTGTGTGCGTGTGCTAGCTAGCTATATGATGCCACAGACCTGAAAGTAGTCCAAGAAGCCTAGGCAAGAAATGCTTTGCTGTGGGAGGCTGAGTAATGATTCAACTTCTGCCCTATATATAACATGCAACCTTTGGACATTATACATAGCATGTTTATATTTAAAATGCCTTTAACTAGATGAACACCCTCCAACCATAGAGAAGGACACTCTTTGTTTTAATGGGAACACATTCATGTTTTTATTGAGTAAAAGACTGAATACAGCTGGTGTTACTGTTTCTCCCTGTATGTACATCCAAAAAGGCGCAGCAGATCGTTTGCAGCGCGCCTGCATGCTCCAGTTCGTCTCTATAGCAACCCGCCTTAGTTACGCAGTCCCCTCGGCTCACCTGTGAGATGCCCAGCCTGGGACAAATCAACCACGCTGACTTGATAAGGCATATTAGTTCATCAGCAGATTAGCCATGTGCCCACAGTGTAAGAAATGACTAGAATACTGTCTGGAGCAGATATTTTACTAAGATTCAGTGTATAATGACAAAATGCACATGTTTTTTTGTGCAATTAATACTGAGCGCATATATGTATGTGTATATATCTATATAGAACACAATGTAAAATATACAGGGATATAATCAAAGTGTGAAACTTACAGTGTGCGCATATTGTATCTAGAGTAAGAAAGAGTAAATATTGTCTTTAAGGATTAGAGAGAAAACTGCTGTTGTGCATCTTGTGCGTGGGCGCAGGTGAGTATGAAAGCTGCTGAACTTAAAGGGGCTGTGCGTTGATTACATATCGTGTCTATACTTCTCGTTCGCATACAACAGTCCTTTGCTAGAGAATAGTTTACAACTTCCCTCTACCCGCTGCGTGTCTGTATCCAAGAGTTTAAAGCTTCCAGTATCAAAACACAGTCACATTATATGTTGTACGTCATATTTCAATATATAATATATCATGTAATATTCAGGTTTTTCTTCTTTTTTTTTTAGATATATTTTTTTCAAGAGTATAAAACACAGCTGAAGATGGCAGAGAAGAGGATAGGTGGCGCTTATGACGTCAGGATCTGATTTTTGTCTGGGATTGATCAGTTGACCTCGCTACCATGGTTACATGGAGTCAAATTCGTGGTCGTTGGGCTCGATGACTTCAGGGGTCATGACCCTGCCCATGAAGAGGATGGAGCCTGTGGGAAGAGGAGAAGGAGCAGACAGGAGAGTCGGGTCAAAAACACTCCATAAAAATGGATAGATACTTAACTGTCATTGCAATGATTAAACAATACAATAAACCACCATTATCCATGTGTGTGTGTGTGTGTGTGTATGTGTGTGTATATATATATATATATATATATTTTTTTTTTTTTCATTTTTCATTTAACTTTTATTTATCCTCGAGAGACCAGTTGAGGGGTGACCCTCATTTTCAATGACGTCGAGTCAAAACAAATTCAAAACAACAATACATACAAAACAAACAAAACAATTGAAATATTTACAAAGTGGTGAAGAGTGGCAGCAATTAAAAGGAATAAAGTACAATATAGCCTAATTAAAACAGTTACAAGTAGAGTTTGGCAGATCCAAGATAGTCTGTTTAAATTGGCCAAAGGATATGAATGTATTTAGTTTAATTTGTTGCTGTAAGTTATTCCAGGAGTCAGGGGCACTGAAGCTAAAAGCTGTCTTTCCCAGCTCAGACCAGGCTTGTGGGACATAAAGCATAAGCATGTCAGTGGAGCGGGTTTGATAAAGCCCATCTGAAATGTGCAGCATTTCAGTTAAATAACGAGGAAGCTTCCCGGTCAAGGCTTTGTAAATAAAAATGTGCCAATGTGCGTCACGTCTCTCTTTAAGGGAGGACCACCCAACCTTTTCATATAAGAGACAATGGTGTGTATCATAAGCATCTCCTGTGATGAATCTGTGAAAAACAGAGTCTAGGAGTTTAAGACATGAATGTGATGCATGCCGGTAGACCACATCACCGTAATCAAGGACAGACATGAAAACTGCCTCAATAATCCTTTTCCTACTAAATAAAGGGAAGGTGGTTTTATTCCTATAAAAATAGCCAATTTTTTGTCGTAGTCGACAAACAAGATTGTTTATATGAAAATGAAAAGTGAGTTTATCATCTAACCAGATGCCGAGATATTTATACTCTGTGACTCTTTCAATTAAAAATCCATTCTTTGTAAACATATTAAAATCATTAAAATGTGTAGTTTTTGCTCTGGAGAAACACATATATTTGGTTTTGTCTGTATTAAGAACAAGCCTGAGGTCCACTAGACAGTCCTGCAGGGTGTTAAAAGAGCTTTGTAGGTTCTCAATAGATTGGTGCACCGAATCGGAAATGCAATACAGTACTGTGTCGTCAGCGTATAGATGGGCGTGACAGTTTTTTAGCGATGAAACAATGTTATTTATATAAATTGTGAAAAGAACTGGACCTAGAATTGAGCCCTGTGGGACACCATTTGTAACAGTTAAAAACTCAGACTGGTATCTTCCCAGTTTAACTGACTGCTGTCTATCAGAGAGATAGTCCCTAAACCAGCTACATGCAGACTGATCAAAGCCAATGTCATGCAGCCTCTGTAAAAGCAAATGGTGGTCAACAGTATCAAAGGCCTTTGAAAGATCAATAAAAAGTGCTGCACAGTGCTTTTTTTTTTTTTTTTTGTCTAATGCTGTAATAATGTTGTCTACAACCAAAGTCACAGCAGAGACAGTACTGTGGCCTGCCCTAAAACCAGATTGGAATGGGCTCAAAATGGAAGCACTGGTTAGAAATGTTTTTAACTGATTACTAATAAGTGATTCTAGAATTTTTGCGAGGCATGGGAGTTTGGAAATTGGCCTGTAGTTATTAGGATTATTCTTGTCACCACCCTTATGTAAAGGAATTACATGAGCTTTTTTCCAAATTTTAGGAACTATTCCAGAGGAGATGGAAAGATTAAAAATATGGGTAATTTGTTTTGATATTATATGTGTAGAGAGCTTGATTGAAAAGGGGTCCAAATTGTCCTCTCCCATGTACTTCTTGGGGTTGATGGCGAGGAGTGCATCTACAACAACACTTGTGGGAAGAAGATCAAGGCTGAAAAGAGGAGTTTGAGAGACAGGCGATACGTTACTACTGGTGGTAGAAGGCCTATATCCTCCATTCTGAAAGAGTTGACCAGCAGCTACAAAATATTTATTAAAAGCTAAGCCAATCTCTTTTTGATCATTGAGAGTGTGACCATTTAATTTGATCTGAGTGGGAACTGTGCTAGAATTGTTTTTATTATAGTTCACAGCTTTCCAAAATAGTGCAGGGTTAGAGTAGCAGTTTGAGATTAATTCAAGGTAGTATTCAGATTTGGCTTTCCTGACCATGGCTGTGCATTTATTCCTAAGGTGTCTAAAAGTTGTCCAATTGGTATTATCTCTAGATCGTCTAGCTACAGACCATGCTTTATTTCTCTCGGAAAATAAATCAGAAAGTTCACTTGTAAACCAAGGGTTTGATCTATTTTTTACTCTATGTTTTTTTAGGGGCGCATGCTTGTTTATAATTGAGGTGAAAGTATTGATGAAATGGTCTAAGGCTAACTCAACATCCGAAATTTGCGTAGTCAGTTGAATGTCACTATGATGGAGATCACTTAAAAAGGCTTGCTCATTAAAACCTTTAAAATTACGCTTAATTATGATTTTAGGTTGAGATCTTTTTAAATGAATACTTCTGATATATATTGTACATTCTGTATATCAGCTCAAAATGTCACATTCACAGAGACACACACGCACCTGTCCTTCGGTTCCTAATCACAAAAAAGAACGGGTGATCAGCCATGACCTGTGGGTACAGCACCAGAGTCCTGGTCAAGGCTATCATTCCTGAGAAAGAGAGAGAGAGACAGACAGACAGACAGACAGAAAGAGAGAGAGAGACAGACAGACAGAGAGACAGACAGACAGACAGACAGACAGTGTTGAGTGAACCCGCAGTTACGTTTGCCGTGGAGACCAATTCATTATAAAAAGAAACGTTAATGATCAGGGGCCGGTTTCCCGATAACGTCATCTCTTAGCGAGCTACGAAGACTCCTACGTTATGACTTACCAAAGTTGTTTACCTCTGTAGTCGTGGTTCCCGAACGGTCTCTTAGGAGAAACACTCCTTACGTCGTACGTACACTGCTGAAATCGATTGCTCAGAGTTCGATTTTCCATTTCCTGCTTATTTCATGCGAAGCTGCATGACAAGTCTTTGCGAATAAAAGATTACTAGAAATCCTTCTAAACCGAAACATTTATTTAACACCTCTTGCTTTATAATCTTAGTATCTTTAAGAACAATAATCACGTTTCGTGGTGGGTCAGTAAGGAAACTGAAAGTAGATATAATATCGCCAATAGCCTATATCAATAAAAACAGACGGCCCAAACAGCGTCCAAATGAGCTAAAATCCTAATTACAACAAACAGTAACATGGCACACTTATTTTAAGGTAAGCTTTAATTGATTATTCATTAATTTTTTCACACGTTTACATGTTTTGAGACGGAGAATCCGACGCACTCTGCTGTCAGCTGAGCCGGTGTTGTGCCGAATTCCCACTCCCCGCCGAATTCTCACTCCCCTCTAGGAGGCTTAGGGCACCAGGCTTCTCATGGTGCGTTTAAGGACAGCTCGGAAAAATGTGTTACGACATATAACAAATGGGTCTCTCTTGTAAATGAGACCCTGGGTCTCAATGAGATTTTACCTGTATAAATAAAGGTTAATACAAAATAAATAAATAAAAAAATTAATTAAGTGGTTGTAGAAAGTGCGGGGGACAGAGGGCACAAATCGTATAGACTCTCAAGTGCAGCACAACATAACTTATATTTTGATGAAACATGAATTAAATAGCCTACGAACAGTTTCCTCAAAGCCTAAGACGAAGGAACTTGGCTTGTAAAAATCGCCTCGGTTCGTCAAACTACAACTAGCAATACGCTAGGAAGGCAGTGGGGAGTGAGAATTCGGCGGGGAGTGAGAATTCGGCACAACACCGGCTCTGCGGAGCTGTCAGCCGGCTCAGCTGACAGCTCCGCAGTGCGATGGTTCTAGTGTTAACCTTGGTCGAACGTACTACCATAGCCTATACTGATTTAAAAAAGGTAGCCTAGGCTATAGAAAAATATAGAAACAGCGGAGGAGATTAAGATTGTTTCCAGCAATTATTTTCTTCATGAATGACTTGTGGCAGTTCCATGCGCAACAGGGATGTCACTCGTGTCCGTTTTACGCATGGTGCTTACGGAAGGATATGTGGGGGTCTGTAGTAGCCTATCTCTGGCGATGCCACAGCGATCGCAGGGACTTCACTTGTCATTACATTTATACATCTGACTGTATTTCATATCAAAGGGACACAGCGATGACTATTAAATATCAAACTGATAAAAACGATCTGACTGTAGGTTATAGTGTATCACGTAGTAGGCCTTATAAAGTATTTTCATATTGACGGACATCGCATCCAATCAGTTAATGCTGATTGTCAAGTCAGTTAGATGACTATGTACTTGTTCATATAGTTTGAACACTTTGTGAATCAGAGTGAATGGTATTCTGCTAAAATATATAGCTTACTTTAAATGTGATATGTACGCTATATACAGTTATCGTTTTTAACAGTTTGTCATTTAATACAGTCATCGCTGTGTCCGTTTGATATGAAATACAGTCAGATTTATTAGTTAAATGACACAAATGAGAGCTGAAACATCCCTACGGTAGAGCTAAGAAGGCTCTGAGGGCGCTCCAGACCAACCTTACCAACGTATGACGTACGAAAGAGATTCGTAGCAAAGAACGTTTCGGGAAACAGGCGAAACGTTAAGTAGGAACTCTACGTAGGGGTTACGAATGACGTAGCGTTAAGAAGGCTCTACGAAGGCTTTGGGAAACCGGCCCCTGGAAGATTATGATGGAGAAGAAAATAAAAAAGTCTACCTGACCCGACGGCTCCCTCTGCCCCCTCCTCAGACACCTCCAGGTAAGCCTTCTGCACTGCCTTCCCAATGTACAGGTCCTTACCATCTGTCACACACACAAGAGCACACATATCATTGGTTTAGCTTTAGAATACACAAGATCAGTCACGATGTTGAATCTAATCTGAAAATGACACTGTCTGTGTGCATCTGCAAACTTTCCAGCATTTTAAGAACCCTCTCTCCTATCTGACCTACCTATCGGATTAAAACCACGTCCTCTGAATATGTGTCGCGGTAGCTAGTACAAGATGTGCTGTGCAGCCAGAAGTCTAGTACAGCCTGCAGCTTTACAATATAACACTGGGTCTAGGAACAAGCTGTTTTGTCAATGAACATGATGGGTCAGCCGTTTTTTTGTTTGTTTATTTAGATCTATTTTGGTTAGATTCAGTAATCATCAAGCTAGAGCATTGTATTGAGCAACAGTATTGATATCTTAGTATAAATCATATTGGTATCCTCATGTACGTTTCACTATGTTCGGTTTTCAGTCCGATCAGATTATGTTGCTTTCGATGCGACATACTAATATCTCTCTGTTTCTCCACGATATACATCTGTCTGGATCTATTTTTACCGGATGATGTGACAGTTCTGACCTGCCCAATCGGTGCCAGTTACCTTGGTTACCTTTCAAAGGCACCGGAGGCTACTTCACTGCAGCTAAGAAAGAAGCAGACATATTGAACCAACTTCTCACACTGAAGCCCTTTTTTGGGGAGTTTATATTATATCTCTTACAGTTTGTTGTCATCAATATCTGTGTGTGTGTTTTTCTAGTGTGTCACCTGTCATGGCGGAGAGGTCAGCGTCATTGGTGAAAATGTTCCTTATTCCCAGCTCCTGCAGCGTGCTCCTCAGGTCAATCTTCTGCTCCACTTTGAACCTAAATGGGTTGGTCAGAATTGGAAAGTAAATAGTCAAGTTTTTTTATGCAAAAGTATTGACAACTGTATCACAGGTTATGTAAGTAGGCGTTCATAAAACCCTACCTGTGTGTCTGAAACAAACAATATTTATCTTTATTTTAAATAAGTTTTGTAGCTGCATTTTTATATTAACATTATTAATAAGGGTTTCAGTGATGGTGGATGCCATTTTACAGACAGATTTTATGAGGATAAATTAGTTTTAGTTTTAACTATTTAAGTTATAGCTCTTTCCACTTGAAATGAGTGCTTACTCCAGGGACATTCTCCATGGGCTCTTCATTCTGGGGAATATATCTAAATTATGAAGGTAATATTGACTCTTTGATGTAACCAAGGCATGTTGGCGACACGTCACAGAAATTAAAAATAATGTCACTTCATCAGCCGTCTCCTCACATGCGTACGCAGGATTGTTTGGGAGTGTGGGTGCCTAACTGTATACCAGTGTGAACATGTTTTGTTTTTTGTTTGTGTGTTTCAGGCTTACTTAGGTAGGTAGACCTCCACCTTCTGCCTCTTGACGTTGTTAGCCCACTCCTCCAGCAGTGTTGCTTTGATGATGGAATCCAGAGAAGCTAGTGGAACCTCCTGTCGAGGCAGAACGATCATCATGGACATGTCCTCCCCCTCGTAGGGCATCTCCAATACCTGGTACACACCGCCTGCCTCCGTCGAGCCGTCACTGAACTCACCTAGTAGGGAGTAAAGAAGGAGGAAATGTTGTAAATATGTGCAAGTACTCACTCACTCACTCACTCACTCACTCACTCACTCACTCACTCACTCACTCACTCACTCACTCACTCACTCACTCACTCACTCACTCACTCACTCTCTCTCTCTCTCTCTCTCTCTGGTTGTCCATCGATTTCGATGATGACGTCTACTTTTAACCTTTTCGTAAAAAAAAAAACATTTTAAATAAACAAAAACATACTTACTTACTTTACTTTCCCTATCCTATCATATGGCTACCACAGCCCAAACAGCACAGCCACCTTCAACAGACCCAGGCTCTGTACAAACAAGCTCCAGGTAGTGTCAATGCTGATTCTACCTATCCTATCCTACTACAAGGCTATCACAGCCTAAAAACAGCAACGCACCTTCAATAGACCCAGGCTCTGTACAAGCAAGCTCCAGGTAGTGTCAATGCCGATTCTACAGATCCTATCACATGGCTAACACAGCCTAAAAAATAGCATAGCCACCTTCAACAGACCCAGGCTCCGTACTAGTAAGCTCCAGGTAGTGACAATGCCCATACTACCCATCCCCATTTTTCCACATCTATCTATGAGATTTAATGTGGCTATACAACCCAATCCTAGACCTACATAACCTCTGACAAGTAGGACATGTAAATGTGTCAGTAGACACTGTGGGCTCCACAGGAGCTTTCCTCCTGTCCCTCTTCTGCTGTCTCCTGGCTGTCCTGTCCTCCTCCAGCCTACGGATCCCCTCCTTACACACCTGCCGCCATGTGGTGCGGTCAGCAGCAGTAACTTCCAGGTCCTCAGGGCTGATGTTACATTTCTTCAATGTGGTCTTCATCTGGTCCTTGTAGCGCTTCTTCTGCCCCCCAGCCGGCGTTGGCCATGACTTAACTGGCCGTACAACACTCTGCGGGGCAGTCGGTCCTGGGGCATTCTCACCACATGTCCAAGCCATCTCAGCTGGTGCTGGGTGACCAGAGCCTCAATACTTCTACAGTTGGTCTTCGCGAAGATTTCAGAATGAGGAATATGATCACGCCAAGTGATGCCAAGGATACGTTGCAGACACCGGATGTGGAAGTTCTCAAGGGATCTGAGGTGGCGACTGTAAGTGACCCAGGCTTCACAGCCATAGAGCAGAGTGCTGATACAAACTGCATGGTACACAGACACCTTGGTGTGGAGGTTTAAGTTTCTGTTTTGAAAGACCCGACGCCGTAGTCTACCAAAGGAAACAGATGCTTGTCTAATGCGGTTTTGGACCTTTTCATCTATGTTGCAGTCTTCTGAGAGCATACTTCCCAGGTATTTAAAAGACGGTACTACCAATAGCTGTTCATTAGCGACAGTAAAGACGGGCAGAGTTGAGGGGGTGCTGGCACTCCATTGACAAATGACTTCTGTTTTGGTGGTGTTGATTGTTAAGCCCATCCTGCTGTATGCTCTGGTAGCAGCATTTAGGACAGTCTGGTGCTCTTCTGGTGAGTGGGCAACAAAAGCACAGTCATCTGCATACTGTAGTTCGAGGACCCTCTCATTGAGCAGTTTGGTAGTTGCTTGGAGTCTTCTGATATTAAAGAGGTTTCCATCCAGTCTGAAGTCCACATGCACACCGCTGCTATCTTCAATCTCTTTATGGAGCAGCTGAGTAACACAGAGAAGGAATATGTTGAAGAGCGCTGGTGCCAGCACACAACCCTGCTTGACGCCTGTACGAACAGGGAAAGGAGCGGACTCTTTTCCTCCCATGGTCACTCTAGCAGTCATATCATCATGGAACTGACGGAGGATGTTAACAAATTTTTTGGGACAGCCAGTCTTTAGGAGGATGTCCCACAGAAGTTCTCTCTGAACAGAGTCAAATGCTTTGGAGAGGTCGACAAAAGCTATAAAAACATCCTGATGTTGTTCCCGGCATTTCTCCTGAAGTTGACGTGCTGTAAAGATCATGTCGACCGTACTCCTGCTTTTTCTGAAGCCACATTGTGATTCAGGCAGCATTGACTCTGTGATGTTACTGACCAATCTGTTCAACATCACCTTAGCCAGGACCTTACCAGCCACAGCCAGTAGTGAAATACCCCTGCTATTGCCACAGATAGCCTTATCACCCTTGTTCTTATAAATTGTGACAATGTTGGCATCTTTCCATTGTTGAGGAATGTTCTCTTCAGTCCAGACTTCAGTGATATACTGATAAAGAGTTTTCGTACATTGGAATCCTCCCTGCTTAAGCAGCTCAGCTGGGATCTTGTCATTTCCAGGAGACTTGTAGTTCCTGAGGGAACAGATAGCTGACTGAACCTCCGAAAAGCTTGGTGGCTGATTAAGAGTGTCAATTTGGGGGCGATCAGGCAATTCTTCTAAAACAGTGAGGTCCACATCAGCCTCTTGATTAAGGAGGCAATCAAAATGATCGGCCCACCTCAACAGAATGTCATTTTGATCTTTCAAAAGTGTCAGACCGTCTGCTGACTTCAAAGGAGTAACAGAGCGATTTGTTGGGCCATATATAGTTTTTAAAGCATTGTAAAAATTATGCATGTCATTTATATTGGCACTCACTCACTCACTCACTCACTCACTCACTCTCACTCACTCACTCACTCACTCGCACACACACACACACGCACACGCACACACACCCACTTCTACCTCCTGAAATGGTTTTGTGAGCTTGGAAGAGGAACAAACACACATCATGAGTGTGTTAAAGCGCACTGTTCGAATGTATCGATTACAGTGGTGTGTGTTCATTTCCCTGATGTACTAATTTAAAACCACTGGCACTTCACTGCAAGGGATTTGGTTACATTTAATCACACATGGCTACACACTGTATATGGGCTCTGTTCAAATGTCAATAATAATTCAATTAGATGGTTGGTGTGAGCGTGTTTTGTCAATGCCATGCCCCCTTGTTTAAACAAACATGCAACCGCAAAATACCAAGGAACACCAATCTAAGAGATCTAAAAAAGCACATTCTTGCATGTACACCAACCCACCCACATTCGGAGACGTGCGCATATGATTACACACACATACACACAAGGAAAGGCATCTTTAAGAGTGAATCTTCCTACAGATACGAGGCTAAGGAGCAATGTCTCTTGATAGTGTTAAGCTTGATCTTTAACACTATCACTCCCTTATGTTTAATCAAATAAAAAACCCATAGATTAACCATTCTTACTGTATCAACGCAGGCCAATACACATTTACTTTGACCAAGTGAAACTGTCTTAGTTGGGATAAGATAATCCTTTTACGCTCAAAACAAGCCCTACCAGATTATAAATCTAAATGTAAGATTATCTCCCTTATGCATTTTTTTTGCAGTGTCAGAAAGAGATTACAAAGCAATTAACACTGACAGTCTTTATCCACATTTTTGGAACATTCATTTTGTTCTTGAAGCTACTTAAAAGGAAAAATCATGGCCAAAAAAAAAGAGGTCTCATCCTTCATTAGCTTACATGTGGCATCCTGTGTGCAGCTGATGCAGAGTGAGGCAACGTTACAGCAGAAAGCGGGGTGGGGCTTCCAAAAAAACACTTTCACTTTAACCAAATAATGATTGTGCTTCAAAACGAGAAGGCAAGCGTAGCCTTCTCCCCAAGGTCCTGACCCTGTTCTGCAGCTTTTCTAGCACACAAAACCATCACAAGGTGTATGCACACACACATTAACACATTTTTGCTTGATCTAGGATCAAGCAAAAATGTGTTAATGTGTGTGTGCATACTGTGATGGTTTTGTGTGCTAGAAAAGCTGCAGAACAGGTGTGCACCCTGTGAACGTAGGTCTATGCAAGCCAAGCGTGCAATATCACTACACACTTACAGACTGCTCCAAAACAACTCAAATGTATCAATTTTAGAAGAACACCAATTTTAAATTTGAATGTATAAGGTATAACAAAACTACTGCAGGAACTTTTAGACAGCCCCAATTCAAACAGTAAATGAAGATTCTACATAACATTTAGTCTGCTAGAGCTAACCCAAGAACAGTAACCCAAATACATCTCATTCACCTGTATTGGACATATTTCATACAATTAGTGACAAAACAGTTAAAAAAGAATCTACAATAATGAATAAGAAAACTTGAGTAAAACACTCCATGTAACCCAATAGATAACAAATACGACGGGTGTTAGAAGAGACAATACTGCTAATAGTGTTTGACATTTAAAGAAAGCCATCAAAATGTACTTCTAAATCAAACAGACATACCAGAGGGTTTTGCGCACAAGTGAAGAACATGTTTGCAGCACAGCTCACTAAGCAGAAAAAGAGGAGGCTTTCTTGGGAATTACACTCCAAATATGAATATTTCAGATCCAAGATTTACATTTTAAATAACCCCAAGGAAATATGAGCCGGAATTCAAGAGAGCACCATAGATAATAATTCTTAAGATGCACGCCTACAGTAACACACACACACACACACACACACACACACACACACACACACACACACACACACACACACACACACACACACACACACACACACACACACACACACACACACACACACACACACACACACACACAATCCCTTACCATAGTAAAATTCTCCCTGTTGGTACATCATAAGTGTCTGGACCTCAGAGCCATCGTCTTTGCTGAAGGAGAAGGTTCTGGTGTTTTCCGGCCTGAACTGGTTTTTCCAGGAGCCCCTGAAGTAGACGCCGTTGACCAGGGTCAGGCGGGTCACACTGCTGAAGTCCTCAGCCGAGAGCAGCTCTCGGATCTTACCTGCAAGGACACGATTTGTGACAGTGTATCAGGATGTAAGTTTAAGTCTTCGTTAAGGCTGAGGAGAGCGCCCCGCTGTGATGTCGCTTTTGAAGTCCTACGCAAAGATAAGACCAAAGATCTGTACAAGTGAGAGGCTGGAAATGTATTCAGTAAGTGATGATCAAACCAAAACAAAGGCAATGTTGCATGTCACTTTATAGTATGCTTGGGATTGCAGATGTAGTATGTATTCACTTCATCTGGTATCGTCCCCCTTCGCTCTACAACACAATTACATTTTCAATTTGAAAAGTGTTCAATTGTACTGAGTGTAATAATTTATTATAAAAAATATTGCCAAAGCATAATAATACATACAAATTCAAACAATAGTCGTAATCAAAACTTTAAAAAAAGCATGTGCATGTTACTGGATCAATGGTAGTGATCAAAATAATATCATATAAAATATTTTAACTAATATTTTTTAAAAAAGGAGAAAAGGGGTGCTCCGGTGGCATAGTGGATAGAGCGCTTACCATATCGGCTCAGGCCTTTGTTGCAGTTGTCGTGGGTTCAAATCTGACCCGTGGACCCTTACTGCATGTCATCCCCCCTCTCTCTCTGTCTCCCCATTTCAACTCTGTACTATCTAATAAAGCTTATAAATGCAAAATAAAATCTTAAAAAAAAAAAAAAAAAAAAAGGAGAAGGGAGAAGGGAGAAGGGAGAAAAAAAACTCACTCTCTGTATGATTTTCCACCCAGCTGTTGATCTGCTCGGCCACGGCAGCTGATTCGCTGAAGTCGACGGTTTCCACCTCGGCGCGGAAGTACTTCCTCATCAGATGCAGGAACTCAGGGTTGAAGGTGGAGCCCTCCTGCAGGAAGAGACTGTTGGCAAACCTGACCACGTAGTGCGCGTCATCCTCCAACAGAGCCGAGGTCAGGTTCTGAAGCAAAGAGAACTCTGTGCCTGGACAACAGAGGGAGACACACACACACACACATTCATAAACTGCAGTACAGTGTAGTAGTACATCCCCTTTAATGGGCTACATTGTGTTTTTAATATTGAAATACTTCATCATCATATGGTGTTTTTCCCCTTTAACGGTAGAGTAGTACAAACATTTTCTAATTGAATGCATATAAGCTGCAAACAAATGACAAACAGGGCACGTAATTAAGCAAGACTCTTTCCATAATAGTTAACATTGCAATTTGAAGTAGTGACTTACACAGTGGAATTGGAATCTAAGATCATTTTGACATGCCTTTAGTGTTTTATTCATATGTTCTCATTTCATGGTCAATAAAACCATCAGTAACGTTTTAAATATATATATATAAAAAAACTTTACTATGCATCAGGAAACAATAGATGATTTTCAGCAACTTGAGCATATACATTACTGAGCAAATGTAAACAGGTATGAGAAAAATATATATCTGTATATAGTAAAACATATGCTCAACCTCAAGCAGTAAATAAAAGCATCTAATATGCCTGTCTATGACAATGAGGTTTCCCATGCAAACCTATTGGCACATTTTAACATCTCCAGCAGGCCTTCTGCATAACATTTACCAGATGAGGACAAGATTATTTTTTCATCTTCAGACTTGTTCTTTCAAAAATTTGAGTAAACTGAACACTTAACTTAGGCAAGTTTATTTATAGGCAAGGCAAGTTTATTTATATAGCACAAAGCAAACACAAGGCCATTCAAAGTGATTTACAGGGGCAATATTAAAATACATAAAACACATTAGAAGACATTTAAAAGCGAATGAAAAAGTACAGGTTAAAATGGAAACAGAAAAGTCTTCAGACTCGATTTAAAAGAACTGAGGGTTGCAACAAACCTCAAATTTTCTGGGAGTTTGTTCCAGATATTTGGTGCATAAAAACTAAAAGCTGCTTCTCCTCGTTTAGTCCTAACTCTTGGGACTGTAAGTAGACCTGTCCCAGACGACTTAAGGGCTCTGGACGGTTCATAACGTATCAGCAGATCAGTAATGTATTTTGGCGCTAAACCATTTAGTGCTTTATAAACCAACATCAGTATTTTGAAATCAATTCTTTGAGTGACAGGAAGCCAGTGTAAAGACCTCAGAACTGGGGTAATGTGATCCACTTTTTTGGTCCTAGTGAGGACCCGAGCAGCAGCGTTCTGAATTAGCTGAAGCTGTCTGATAGATTTTTTTGGAAGGCCTGCAAGGACACTGTTACAGTAGTCAAGTCTACTAAAGATAAATGCATGGACAAGTTTTTCTAAATCTTGCTGAGACATAAGTCCTTTAATTCTTGATATGTTTTTAAGGTGGTAGTATACTGACTTATTAATTGATTTAATGTGTTTCTTGAAATTCAAGTTGGAGTCTATGACAACACCAAGATTTCTGGCTTGGTGTGTGGTTTCTAGCATAACAGAAGTAAGCTGTGCAAAGACTTTTAATTGTACTTAACTTAGTTAAAAGTCTCCATGGCAACAGTCATTGTTTTCATAGAACGTTTGGGCAGAGAACTGCTGTGATTAGTTCAAAAAGCCTATTGTGTAATAAGAAACAGAGCACAGCCCCTCTCATCTAAACTGAATTAAATTAAAGTGCATCAAACTTAAATGACAATTACATCTTTAATTTGGATCGATACACATGCATAACTCGTTTTAGATGCTCACTCCCCAAATTACAAAGAAGGATTTTGTGGATTTGGGTTTTACAGGGACTAATTAAACACTATTGAGTAAAAAACTGCATTTGCATTTCCTGTGGCTGTGATGCTGCTATAGCTGAACCTGTGTGTTTATCTGAATGTGTGTGTGTGTGTGTCTACCTGGCAGCATGTGGCTGTATCCCACAGTCTGCCGTATCTCCTCCAGTGAAGCCCCCCTGGCTCCCAGCTCCACCATGCCCAGGGCCAGGGCCACGCTCAGCGGGGAGAAGACAATATTGTCCTGGTCCCCCGCCGCCAGCAGCCGGTGGTACAGTCTGACCGAGAACTCTGAAGTGCTGTCCTCCACAATGTCCGCCGCCCGGCAACCGTAGCGCAGCAACAGGATGGAGAGTGGGAGGAGGAGGAGGAGCGGGGACAAGACGTCCAGGATCAACATCGCAGCACACAGACCACAGGTAGTCTAAGAGTCACAGAAAGAGGGATGTATGGAAGGGGAAAGAGGGATGAAAAATGTTAGGAGGAAAGATATGATGGATGGATGTGTGGGTAAGTGGGGGTTATAGGGAACAGGAAAGAGTGATTGGAGAGAGAGGGGAGAGGGGGATGGGCAGTCAGAGAGAGGTGTGGAAGGAGGGAGAAAACAGATGAGAATGTAGGGAGGGAGGGAAGACAGGAGGAGAAAGAGAGAAAATGATTTGAGGAGGGACGGAGCCAAAAAAGTCAAGGGAGGAGGATTGCAGAATGGATAGAGGTGAAGGTGGAGAGAATGGGATTGCAGCAAGAGGGGAAGGGAGTGAGGGAGCGAGATAAAGGTAGAGAATATTATTATGTAAGTGAGAAAAATGGCAAGAGGATTTGGAAGGGAAGAATGATAGAGAGGGAGAGATGGGGATGATGAAAAGAGAGCAGAGGAGAGAGGGACAGAACATCTGACAGTCAAACATTCTGCCAATTTCAAATGTGGAAAAAACAACCCAGCCGGTAACAAATGTGTATAGTGAGTAGAGATAAACTAAGGGGGACTGTATTTCTCATTAGGATTGGTTTCAAAATAAAGTGGGAATGAAGCATTCAAACAAGTGAGGGTTATTTTATGAATTGATTTTATATGCGTTTCAATTACCCTTTAAATAGTGCTGTTAAAGGAAAGAGTGGGGAAAAGGGAAGGAGATAAAATAGACAGAAATGGCCTGAAATTAATATGGCTCTCTCTCTCTACACACACACACACACACACACACACACACACACACACACACACACACACACACACACACACGCACACACACACACGCACACACACACACACACACACACACACACACACAAAAAAAAAAACCGAAGAGTTAATACCAGTTATAGCAAATAACAGACAGTAAAAGAGAGTTAAAGATGGGTGAGTGTAGCCTATATAAAGAGTGTGAATGTGCAGTAACTACAGCTGTATTGCTGCTGACTGCAGTCAGCATTGCTGTTCAGAGCACATTTACTAAATGAGCTCATACATATTTCATGGCCATTCTTATCGTCTTGAGTGAAATCAGCTTTCTTTCCTTCAAGATCGGCTTTGCTATGTCTTTGTGTGTGTATGAGCCTTACTATGGAACACACCAGTTTCTGTCTGTCCGTACTTAATGTCTGATTAGGACGGCCCAATTCTTCATCCTCCTCATCTTCGCATGCCCTCACACTCCTTTCTTTCATCACCCTGTTGTTGTTGACATTAATTTACTTCCACCGGTCTCCTCGTCTTTCTCTGTCTTTTTAACCCACCCGATATAAAGTACTGTACCTTTATAAAATGGACAAGAAATGTACTAACACTGCGTCATCTCTCTGGCACTGTGGTTACCAGGCAACATTGTTTTCTGCTGCCTAAACAAAACAAAAAAAGATGTATAGGATAGAGAGAGAGAGAGATAGAGAGAGAGAGCGAGAGACAGAGAGAGAGAGAGAGAGTTAAGGAAGATTTATCGAGACACCGCGATGAAGTGTGAGATAACATACAGACATTTATTTTGCTATGTTGTCATAATTATATGGTGTGGGTGTGTGTGTGTGTGTGTGTGTGTGTGTGTGTGTGTGTGTGTGTGTGTGTGTGTGTGTGTGTGTGTGTGTGTGTGTGTGTGTGTGTGTGTGTGTGTGTGTATATAAAGCATTGTATTAGCGGTCCCATGCAGGGCTGGAATCTGCTGGCTGCTACTGTACGTATGGGACGGCAGGTGACTGTGGTCACAATGCACCTGAGGCTCAACAACAATGGGCAGCAGCCAGAAAGCCAGTGCCCCATCCTGGTGACTGTACTGTGCCTTTCTCTGCTGTGCTCTGGCATGTGAAACAAACACCTTTCAAAATAGAGGCCAAAGCCCAACCCGGGGGGAACACATTAATGTCAAATCCATTTAAGGATTAGTCTGCTGATATTCTTCATCATTATTTCTTAACGAATTTGAGGAAAAGACAGAAATAACCTAATAAAACACATTAACACTGTTGCACTGGATGACAGCTTCCTTTACTGTCATGAACCTATTATTTGACCCAACACAGTCCCTCATAAACTGTCTTGCTGTTGCAACCCCACTAGAGCACCTTATCTGCAACTCCAAATAATTCCTAACAAAATCCTTTCAGTGCCCAGATATTTTTTAGGAATTAATTATTCCATAAGAAAAGAATGAAACGATATATTTGTGAGACCTAAAGACGGCACTAAAGGGCTGGTTGTCATCATTGTGATTTTTTTCTTTTCATGTGATTCGTTAATATTAAACAGGCCTCTGAATATGGTAATAAACATACAAATGAAATGGCCACGTCCGTCATAAAGAACAAGGAGGATTTTCTTATTCTTATCTTATCTGATTGTAAAAGAAAAAGAAATCCATTAAAAGAACAAAACCAAGAATGAATTGAGTATGCATTGCCTGTATAGCGAAGATTTTGAGCCAGTCCTACAGACGCGTTCGCAATCACTAAACCATTTGTTTTTGTATTCTCTTCATGGGATCTGTTGACAGTAACAACAGCATATAATACCATCAGCCTTATTGTTCAATGCAACGTGTCCAAAAGGATGTAAAGGGAATGTAGGACAATTGTCTGTGCATAAAAACAGAAGATAGAACCAGGGGCAGAAGCATTGGGAAACATTGTGTGTGGGGGAGGGAAATAGCCTGGGAGAACAGCCAGAACAGTTAACATGACCTGGCGAGGCCACCACTTTTGATAAGAAATCACAGCTGCCTCTGTCATATGATTCTGGTAAAAACCAGAGCATCGGAAGAGTATGGGGCTTTTTCCCCTGCACGCCTCAGCTGAGGGCTGATATTTGAAGTCCGCACCTGCATGTACCCAAAGCCAGGCTTGAAGTGAATGTGAGTAATACCTGTAACAATGTAACAGCTGAATAAAGAGACCATCAAACTTAATATCGTATTCCAGAAATGGTTATTCTACAACAGGAATCAAAGTGGGACACAGTGAATCACGTTATTTTAAGATATTCAATTCTATAATGAATCCCATTTGGCTCATACAACAGCAGCTGTACGGTCCATCAAGCAGGCAGCGCAGAAGTTGTGGTTAAAGCTTTGGAAAAAATGTCGTTGTTGCATTAATGATCCAGAACATCAAATGGATTTAAACAGAGAGAGAGAAAAAATAAAGGACAACATAGGCTCAAACCTGATGTATTGCAGTTATAGGCCTATACTGTTAGTCACGTGTGTTCACCTATACTCTCACACGTGTGTTGCAGTGAGTCAGATGCTGCAGAGGGAGTAAGAGAGGCTGGTAAATGGAGGTAATGTCCCTGACCTTCCAAGCTGTGGGAACTGAACTTTTCGGAGACAGGCAGCCCCCCCCCCGCTTTACTGTGAGGAGAGACCCAGCCATGCGGTTAAGCCAGAGAGAGAAGGGTGGAGCATCGTTGTGTGTGTGCGTGTTCCAGTGTGCATGTGAGAGTGGATGATAACACCCAACCTTGTAACACCATGGGTGGCTGGCTTTTAACTTGTAATGGTGACACCATTCTGACCTTTTGAGGTGCGGCACGCTGTCTGCAAGAGGATCCCACACTTTTGGCCAGTTTAGGCCGTTGATGACTAGATGAGCCCAACTTGGGCTTCCCAGCATGCCTTGCCAGATAAGCTGCGAGGAAACCCAACGCCAAATATCAAATGTTGCCCCCCGTGACTGAAAGAGCCGAAAATGTTCCGAAAATCTCTCACAGAGTTTAATCCTGACAAATTGATTAATTCCACACAGTTGAACTCACTGGCCTTTAAAAGCAGCCTCTAATCTCTTGGTGTAATCCCAATTCTCAGACAAAATAGACCGGTGGTTGACATTTGGACAATTAGAATGTGACGTCACCCACATCCACAGCACGCAGGTTAATCCTCACTGCCATTTAAACCCAACACCTCGAGACAGCGTGCTTCGGAGGCCAGGGGCATTTCAATAAACATGTACATTCTCATTCATGGTTGAAGTCCACGGGTACACAGGCACAAGCATGCGCGCATGCACTCACACTTTGAAGTACACATTTCCACATACACTTCCAAGTCAAGGTTACCAAGGCAACTGCTAGTGATGGACATTTTATTCGTTTTTTTTGTCCATGGCTGACAGAGAGAATTTTTTACCCTTCAAGTGTATCTTCCTTCTTCTGTTTTGGCACGATAAACATTCTTCCCTTTTTTCCTCCATACAGAACTCTGTCTCAGGAAACCCTTTTCTTTGCAAGAACAGCCAGCTCCAGTTCTGTCACTCATCATTGTACTCTCTGACACAGACTGGTACAACAACGAAAAACACACATGCATGCACACACACTCCCCAGACACACATGCAATACACTAACTGCACTCAAAACTTTGCAAAAAAACAAACAATGCAAGCTCTCGCTCCTTCTTCCTTTCATCTGGAAGTGATCAAATTGGAGCAGCAGCTCAGTCCCCCAAACAGAATCTCCTTCCTCAGCGCACTTCTCTGCAGCCCGCTGGTCCAATCAAGCTCTAAATACACTTCCAAACTGCTGAAGCTCACGTGAGTTTTTTCGACAAATTCTGTGAAAGTGCTAACATCTCCATTTAATCAAGGCCTGTTCCTCTGGGAATAAACTCCAGAGCACGATGTCTGTGATTACCACTGGCCTCTAAAAAAACATTGAATCTTGAAAAAAAGAATGCCAGGGATCTGGTGCGATTTTACCATGAATATATCTAATTTATAAAAGGGCTTTGCAGTGCAGAGATAATGGAGTCTGATTATCATTCATGTGTCTCAAGTTTTCCTTAGAGGCGCAACAGCGGCGGCCGCATTCCACTTTGTTCTTGTCTTGAACCGAGTAAAGACGCAATGCACACTCAGTCAAATAATGAAACCTATCATTCATCTCAAATCACTCAAGCTTCTCATTGAGTGTCTCACTTTCCCAGTTTGATAAGATGGCCGTCTCTCACCCGCAGATGTTCTGCCTAATGCGGAGAAGAAATATTCCCCACCACATGGTATTTGACTGCACTGTAGTCTAGAAGAAGGGCAGCATTAAACTTCAATGTTGGCTGGGGAATTCCATTACTGTGTCCAATAGAGTGGATACAATTCATCGATTAGGGTGTCTGTTCTACTCATGCCACTGGCTCTTCATCATGATTTTGTAGAGGTAATTTAAACAAATTCCTCTAAGGTTTAACATCTCCCCAAAGGCAACAAGTGCAACAGGCTGCCATATTCACACATGGTATTTACATTTGAAACACACAAATGGAACTTAAAGGAATACTTCACCCATACGGAACCGGCGTTCTATCATTATAAAATCACTTTTATAATATAATGAATGAGGTTTTTCTTCCCTCAGTCTTCCCTTGGCCCAGCTGTCCTGTTAATCCTAACCCTACATTTTTCTTACTGTGATGTCACAGTAAGAAAAATGTAGGGTTAGACAGTGAGACCATAAAACACTCTTTCTGCCTTTTCTCAGGCTAGGATGAACCAATTTCAATTTTTTTTGCACATTTATACTAAATAGGATCTCAGAGTTCAATACACCTTCATATTCCCACCGGTGAAGTAGGTCTTTAAGCCACAGTGTGACAGTGAGCCAACACCAACGACACCAGTACGCTCAAAAAACGCGGCAGAACATTGGATTTCAGCCTTTGTTCATTTTAGATTAGCTAAATTGTAGAGCTAAAATACTGAAACTACATTTTGAACTTGTCTCTTGATTAACTTCAGAACTGGCTCATTTACAGCATGTCACTTAAAAAGTGGCCAATTTAATTAATTAAATGTCCTTGTGCATAGAAAAGTGTGAAATGTGTTACAGATTTTATTTTTGTTATCATTGAAAAGTAGCCTGGTCCAACCAGACCATCGTACCTGAAGTAAAATGAAAATTGAGCGGAAGTAGGTAGGCGGGCGGAGCCAGGCTATATTGAGAAGGCAAGAAATAAATAAATAGGATATGTGCTGTAGCCTAATACATGGGGCCACTGGTGGAGAGAGCAACAGTTATCGCACAACAGTGTAGGGATTGTTTCAGTTTTATAAGTAGTAAGTACGGTCCAATTCTTTTGGGATTTGTGGTGTTTGCTGGGGGCGTAACAATAGTTCATTAGCACCTGTTAAAACATACAGAAATAACAAGATATCTCAGAAATCACTAGTCAGTATAGTATATGCCATAAAAATAACTTATGTTGATCCATGCAGCAGAATATTTGAAATAAGCCCTGTCACTTCTTTTATTTCCTAGAAATGGTTCGATACACGTTTCTGGCTTCATTGCATTCTTACATTCAATAGTCCAATTTTAATGTGATTGCCACTATTCTCCTTTTAAATGAGTTTCTATCACTTGCAGTGGCAGGCACAATCACCTATCGACAGCCCATCCTCAGCTCATTCAGCCCCCTTGTTAGAAAAATTACATAACGTGCAATATATGGAAGATGCCTGAGGTCCCAGGGTGCTCACTGTACATTCCACGGAGGGCAAACCGAGGTTAACAACCCTGTATTAATCCCTGCTAAGAGAAACCCAGAGGGATAGACACAGAGAGAGAGGTATTAACTAAAGACAACTTAATAGGCCGAGAGAGACCGAGCACAGACGGAAACCAACAAAAACAAGGACGAACGTGTGTGTATTAGCAAAAAGAGAGGAAGATGAATAAAGCTAGACAGACAGACAGAGACAGGGAGTGCAGTGAAAATACCCCAACATAAGCAGCCCCCCATGCAGATATATATACCAGCTTTGACTCAGAGCCAATGATATCTAGCGACCCCCTGCACAGCATGGAAAGATGGTTGATTGCTCCCCACACTCTGCCAGGAAGACACACTCAACTGTGTTTCTTTTCTGTCTCTCAGAAGAACACACACATATACACAAGAGCCACAGAGCCATAGGAGGGCAGTTAGGAGGGTTTTTGAGCTGTAATTGGATCGGCCTCTATTTGGGGTCAGTGGTAAAAGTGAAAGGAAAGGAGGCTTTTTTTTGTTGTTTTCTTTCAAATGGACTAAAGACCAGGGAGACACCGGAGAACAAGAAAGGTCACGATCAACTAGTGGGCAAGAAAGGTCACGATCAACTAGTGGGGAAGTGTGTGTGTGTGTGTGTGTGTGTGTGTGTGTGTGTGTGCGTGTGCAATAGCCAGGTGAAGCAGAGAGCAGAAAGATGGCATGGTCATAACTGGGACATTTGATTCACTCACAATCCAAACTGGGGTTATTTAGCTTGCTGAAGAGGTCGGAGGTGTAGCATGCGAACAGGTATACACATTTTGAAGAGGTTTAGAGAGAGAGAGAGAGAGAGAGAGAGAGATAGAGAGAGAGAGAGAGAGAGAGAGAGAGAAGTGACACAATGGGGGGTGGGAATAATTCAAATCGATTTAGTATTTGAGACGGTCACTGCAGGCACAATAAGTTTGAGTGAGGGAAGATATGGGAGATCATTGAGTGTGTTTGTGAACAAGGGGGTTGATGTTACAGAAATAAAGTTGAAACGTTGTGAAATGGAAGCACATTTCCCTGAAATTGATACAATTTTGTACGGAAAGGTAATATCCAGCTTTTGCAACAAAAACAACTATTATGGTCACGATGGCAGTGATCAGCAGTAAATGTTAAAAGGTAACTCAGCATTTTTGAAATCATCAGATGATATCTCCTCTGTATTTCAGATGCTTCTTTGCTTATGATTTGAAGTGAACTGTATATCCAATGTTTATTGTGGATGGAGGCATTTTATTATAATTAGACTTTCACATATTGGTGTATTCATTCAAGTAGACAATTAATGTTGCCTTCTTTTGATTTCCTCTCTATGACTGCCTGATATATCTCCTGACCTGTTTCTCTCAGAATTTCTCCCTGCTCTCATCCTTCTATGTGGCCAGGCACAAACTAATTCCCTGTGTGTGCCACGCAGTGTGTGAAAAAACAACTATTTGTACTGCTGATCGCTGCCATCCTTTTGTTCTACATGGGCATGAATGTATTTCAGGAAAATGTAATAAGATATTATTTTTTCTCTTATCATACTGCGGCCCATACATACATAACAGGTTTGGTGAATCTAAAGTCAACCGCAGTGTACACACACACAGGGGAGGAAACAGCAGGTATTTACATCAACAGAGATTAACCAGTCGTTCAGATGCTTGAAGGATTAATACACTGAGATTATGACTGAAAGAGATAGTGCTTTTCTGAATTTGGAGCAGCGACAACTACGGGCCCATTAGGATTTAGGAGGTCATTATCTTAGTGGCAGAGATAAAGAGATCAGAGGTAAACTGAAATAATTAGACTTGCGGTGGCCCAAACACTGAACAGTTTATTATTGACCATTTGGTGCCCCCCCCCCCAAAAAAAAACAATGATTTTCTTTTCCTTTTTCTACCAAACGCATCATGTACACACACTCTTACACAAACACAGACCTGCATGATGGAATAACAAGTGGTGTGTGTGTGTGTGTGTGTGTGTGTGTGTGTGTGTGTGTGTGGGGGGTGGGTAGGGGAGGACCAGGCTACTACAATCTGCCTCGTTAATTCACACGCATTCACTCACTGCGCCTTTCCCTGTATTTCAAGGACAAGTGGCACGCACACTGCAATGTCTGAGTGGGGTTGTACGTGAGAAACAAAAGCCTATAACAAAAAAAACAACAACACAACAAACTAGCACTGCAAGCGGAGACCCACCGACAGAAATTAAAAAGGCGTAGGGTGTTGGACGCACGGGTAACGGCTTTAATCAATAGGCTTGGTGAGATCTGTGTTGCTCCAATGTGCGTCTCCATCCGCCCCCTTATCAAACAGCCTACACATGTTGATTATAACACCACAATCTCGTTACACTATTCCATGCAATGTACTACTACAACATTCCTACACCCTCAGAAAATAAAAACATATTCAATATGAAAACTCAGAAATGTGCTATTGTTTTTTTTAAAATTACTATTATTGCAAAAGCTGACCAGCTAAGGTTTTGTTATCCTCTCATCCAATTCATATACATCCCAACACGTTTCGTGATTGGACCAGTAGCAGGTTATTGAGGCTTAAAACGGCTCTTACCGATAAACGGTGTTAGGTAGGCAGGCCAGGTGGATGGATGGGTGAATATGTGCGGTCTCTCTGCTGCTCTCCTCCAGCGCCGCAGCTCGCTGCCTGTTCATTTGCCGCAGACCCCGCCCCCCTCCACTCCCATTGGCCAATGAACGGACAATCAAAGACGATAGACATGACAAGAGAACAATCACTCGGTCCTGTTTCCGTCTTCGCTAATGCAAACGTTCAATTTAGTTAACCTTTTACCAAATAAATGTTTCGAACATCCTCACGGCATCTTTGTGTTTTGTTATAGAGTTGCTGAGATTGTGTCACATTAGCACGGCCACATTTGTTACTTCATAGTGTTTAATTTCATCTGCCAAAATTGTAGGGCTATTTTTAATTTGTGGTTATTTTAAGCGATGTTAATTCACCTTACCCATAAAGAAAGATATTTAATATTATATATTATGTTATGTAGAATATATGTGCGTTTTGTAACAGCAAGAAAACGCTAAAATGCTCTACGTAACTCTGTCAACAAAAGCGTTACAAGGGTTAAAAAAAGCACACCACCTGTACCTTTGGGGATATGTAGTCTGTTTCAGGGGCCATTACAATAATGACGAACGAGGAACGCTTACCGAAAGAACTACAAACAGCCTCTCGTGCGATACCAACGCACAACGCCGCCTACCCTGGCTCTCGGTGACAGTTTTGTCAGCCAGAAAACTTCCTGAATGAGACACAAACCACAACTACATAGGGTGAGTTGCCTGTCGTATAAAATAACTGTCACTTTTTTCATATTGTTGTTACATCTTTTATATTTTTGCTGTTTTATAACCAGACACTTAGCTAGCGACATAGCGCCACTTGGCTAAAGACTGAGTTGTTCACCTGCTCCAAATTGCTAATGTCCTGTTAGCGCGTTCACGCTACCTGTAGTAGGTCTTCATTGTTTGCTCAAACATGTTTGTCACCGACTCAATGCTCATCTTCTCTTCGTTTGCAACACTAATAAGTGTCATGTTGTTAACTGTCAACTCTGTCCACCAGAGAAACATGATAGTTTTCACTTTTCAAGTTGTTTTAGGAGCCATACTTGTTTGGACAAAGTCACATCACATCACTTTCAGCTGCCACAAAGCTCGGTGAATTCTGGTGTAGTAGGCTATTAAATGAAAAACGGAAAGGAGACACCTATCTCATCATGTCAAATAGGGGACAACTGACACAGCAAAATGAAGGTGCTCCTCCTGTAAATGTCACAGGGAGAGTGTATTGCCCTTATCTTTATTGCCCTAGTCATATGGGTTCATACAGATCGTAAAACATGTGTGTGTCATGAAACAAGTCTTTAAAAATAACTTCTGCCTTAAAGGTGGAGTCAGCGATTCTGGAGAACACTTGTTGTCAAAATCAATTTTTGTCAAAGTCGGTGAATAATATGTGTGCTTAAAAACGATCCAGTGTTCATACACAGCCTAGGCTCTGTAAAGGGGCCTGTTGCCAGCTTATGTGGGCCCATTTGTTTATAGGCCTACCCTTTGTCTATAAACCTCTTCTCAGAGCAAAGGCTGTGTATTAACACCAGGTTTTCTTTTCAGCGCACAAACAGAGTTATTCACTGATTTTGAGGAAAAAAAAAAGTTTTTGAAGCGTTCTCCAAAATAGCTGACTCCACATTTAAGCTGTAGGAACCATTATAAGTGTCAAGTTGTGGTGGCTTAAAACTCGACTAGATCCAAATGTGCCAGGCAAAAACCCATTTTTTTAATACACATTTAATATTTAGTGTAGTGGTGAGTCTCTGGTTTACATTTTAAGAGCATTGTTGGGTCCCACAAGTCACTACAAATGTTGTCTACAATAACTCTGTCCTGACACACTTTTTGACTTATCGTAGCAGGTAAAGCACTAATGAATGCAAAGGAACCCTGCAGCAGGCACACCATGCAGTACTTATGGTACTTATGGTCATTTGTGACACACGTGTGTTTGATAGGTTGAATATCCACCCGTGGAAATGTTTATTTGGGGCGACTGTGGCTCAGCTGGAAGAGCGGGTTGGCCAATGATCCAAGGGTTGGCGGTTCGATTCCCGCCTGGCCACTTGTGTCATGGTTGTTGTGTCCTTGGGCAAGACATTGGAAAACAGCATCCACAGTTGACTGTGTTTAAATGGAATTCTATTTTGCATTATACAGAAATCACTATAATGTATCTCAGTTTCTTTCATTCCTAGTTTCTTCTCTCTGATTCTTAAAGAGCAAATGAACCCACCCTGAAAATGTTGTCTTTGCCGACCTCCAGTGGTTTAAGTTCTATCCTTGCTTCAGTGATATACATACAGGTGTCATACTTTAGGACCCTGTGACATCACGGTTGAGTTTGATTACAGGTGCAACACAGTACATTTCAGAAGACACATACCCTTTAGTAATGGTCAGGGGTTACACAGATTTGGAAATTTCAACAGGAGAGGGCAGCAACACTCTGCATGTCAGCCCGGTCTCAATTTCCATTAGAAAGGGCCGTCTGTAACCATGTCTGATGTTGTTCCCTTCTCAGCTGTTTTTCAAATGCCTATGTGTTTATATCCTTGTCAGCTCCATAAACACTGCCACACCTGACCAATGTGTATAACCTTAATCGTTGCGTAATAGTATCAGAGAGGGCAGAGGAAAACATCTAATACACTCATGAAGTCACTTGTCTGGTGACAAGGCGGAGTCTCACTGGGATGTTTAACAGACTAATCACACACACACACACACACACACACACACACACACACACACACACACACACACACACACACACACACACACACACACACACACACACACACACACACACACACACACACACACACACACACACACACACACACACACACACACACACACACACACGTGAAGACACACTTGGCATTTAAGTGAGTGTCCCTGCCCTGCTGCTGCTGCTGCTGCTAAACACTGGATTGTAGGGAGGAGCAGAGTTAAGAACGATGTCAGACCAGATCCTGTTAAAGTGTCACACACAACATACAATGCCTGAGGAAGAACTGGTCCTGGCTGATTCACACACACAAGCCAGTTAAAAGAGGATATATTTTTTTCTACTATTTGAAACCACCAAGATTGAAGTTGAAAAAAAAGACTGAATATGAATGCCAAGGTTCTATATTTATATTAACGATCTTTGTATTACATCAATGATATTGAAGAGACTACTTCCCTATTGAGGTGTGACTCATGGCAGATTTGTCACCACCATTGCACCCAGTGGAACAGCAAAAGCACACGCCACTTGGCTATGTGGCTGCTATGTAATAATCATGTCTGTGACTGAAAAGCTTTCTGGGAAGTGGAACACACTGGGTTTTTATAACAAGTAATGAGAAGGAATAAAGCTGTTGGAATTATTATAAAATGTCTTTAAAGCTACAGTGCGTTCCTTTTTCATACAAATGAAAGTTACATTCAAGCCATCGCCATACCAGTTGGCAGCTCCACAAAACCCTCACTGTATTTCTCAGTATGGCAGCTTTTTACAAACTAGTGTCACTGTCACACTGGCGCAGGAGCTCAGAAAAATCCCACGAAAATCCTTGCGTGATCACAAAAGGCTTACCTCATGTAGATGCACCGACAGTGTTGTTGTAATAACTCTGGAATTCCTCATAAGGGCCGACAGAAGTTACGCACTATAGCTTTAATGAATGAATTCAATCTTTGACTATAACCAAGTTGGAATCTATTTCTTTCTTAAATCCTCTCCACTGTCATGAACTCATTTCCATCCCCCCCACCATCCCTCTCTCCCCTGCTTCTTCCTCCTGTCTTCTTCAGGTCCTGGTCTGCTCCCATTCTGTCCGTCTCCGCCAGTGATTGAACGTGGGGGAAACTGGCATCAGTGGACAAGCACACGTACACAGGGCCATTGATTGGTGGAGGATGACCATGGAAGACATGAAGAATGAAGCTGACACCGCCTCATCGGGCTCCATGGCTCTCTACAACGTGATGTATCCTGTCTTTAACCAGGTAACAAAAGGCATAGGTTTGTTGCATAAAAAAAGTTAGATAAGGATGAGACTTTGTGGCGAGAATTCAGGTCATGAAGCAAAGATTCTAATGTGTGTACTGTTCAATCAAAATGCTGGTGGTGAGTGGGATTCTATGCAGGGTTTAAATGTCTGCTGTGTAGCAGAATTGTAAGAAGGGAAACGGTAGATGTTGACAACAACTTTTGCTACTATGCTACTTGCCATATTTGGTCGGTATTTGTATCAATATAATGCACCTCTATGTATTCATGCACATTTGAGTCAAAACAGTTAAATTGATTTTTATTTGTGTTGTATTGTTTACTTGTGAGCCATGCTAGCAACATAGCTTCAGAAATGGGAATGTTGGCCAGGAACTATCGATCCACCACTTTGCTCCCGACTGAAGTATCTCGGCAACTATTTTATTAATTGTCGTGACATTTTGTTCTACACATTCATAGTTCCTTTAGGATAAATCCTGATAACTGAGTTTGGACGTCCTCTTAACTTTTTGCACTGCCATAAGTTTGGCATTTATGGTCCCAACTGAAATATCTTGACAACTATCTAAAAAAGATTGCCTTGAAATGTATTGTACAGATTTACCACCATCCTAAATCCTAAACTTAGTGCAACATCACTACTGGAATATCTCACTATCTAACAACGGATGGATTAGTCTCGCACAGCCAGACCAAACTACAGCATTGAATTTTGTTGGGATTTCTCATTATGAACATGACGTTAAACTGTTCCTTCCACAAAATCTCCTCTGATCTTACATCTGATCTGTGCAGCCATTTAAAGTGTTTCCTTTGTGATTTGATGGTATTTTACATTCCTTTTGTGAAGCCTGCCTGATAGGGAATTGATATTAAAATACACTTATTTTTTTTTATACTTGTGGTTTTTGAAACAGTGATGCACTGTGTAATGCCAGAGCCTCAACCCCGAGCAATGGAATAGAATCTAATCCTCCCATAGTTTAGATGAAGGATGGTATATGTGCGGGTTCAACACCGCTTTTCAAAGTACAATAACACAGTGTCCTCCTTTTGATATTGCAGGATGCTTGGTTTGTATGTACTTTCTGCAGAACAACATTTCAGCACAAAAAAGAGGCCATGATAACACCTAAGCTGTGTGTGTGCGTGTGCATGTGTCGTGCTCTTTGCTACTGACGGATGCCTGTGTGTCTTTGTATTATAACTTGCAGTTGGAGAAAGTCAACTTATCAGCAGCGCAGACTTTGAGGGCAGCGTTTATAAAGGTAAAAAAAAAGAGCAAAGGATTCTTTTGTCGGTTTGTTAACGTTTCATGGCCTGAACCGCCATCTTTTTTTGTCATAACTCTGCTTAGACTATTCTCATTATTTTTTTAAACCATTACAATATTATGTCTTTGTTTCTTCGGTAGATTTGAAAAAGAGCAAGGCTGACTGTGATTGCTTGTCAGTGCATCTGTATTGCTTGTGTGTTTCAAGGCAGAGAAGGAGAACCCCGGTCTGACCCAGGACCTTGTTGTGAAAATATTGGAGAAGAAGAACTTGAAAATCAACTACAACGAGGCTCTGCTCCGCATGGCTGCTGACGATGTGGAAGGTAGGATGCTGAATGGTGCACACAAGACAGAAAGAAGGCGGAATAGGAAGTATTATGAATATGATGTGTCATATAGGACAACCATACAGTGCCAGCATTATATAATTGTACCATACATCATACAACTTCTCTTTGGTTTCTGTGACACCTCAGCCCATATTACATTAGCCTTCTTTTCCACCAGGGGGAGCTGTTTCTCCACAAATCAGCCCGCTCTCCCTGTTCTCAAATCTTCGCTCCTGTCTGTAATTGAATTCCTTATGCCGTCTACAGTGATTGATGGTAGTAATGAATTCACACATGAATACACACACACACACACACACACACACACACACAGCACACACGCACTTTGGATGAATTTTGAATGTACTTCCTGCATGGCACAGCCCAAGCTCTACCTCGATCCTGCCTTTCCTTTTAACAAACTGAACACTGTCACTTTAAAGTGTGTGTGTGTGTGTGTGTGTGTGTGTGTGTGTGTGTGTGTGTGTGTGTGTGTGTGTGTGTGTGTGTGTGTGTGTGTGTGCACGCACAACCACACATGCGCAATTCATCCTGTATTCATTTCATAGGTGTGCACTGTGTTGCTGGTATGTGCCACCATTATTAATTGCTTCATTACAGTGTCCCCTGGAGCTATTTGCATGCAAGTCCACGTGCCCGTTACTGAGGACTTTGAGCATCTGTACTTTTTCTCCTCATCTCCTCCCTGTGTTTTCCAGAGTTCACCATTGACAGGCGAGAACCAGAGTTCCAGGATCTGAACGAGAGGGCCCGAGCTCTCAAACATGTTCTCAGCACCATACCAGACGAGATCAATGATAGAGTAGGCTTCCTGCAGACCATCAAGTAAGACAGCTCAGTGTGTGGATGTTAGTTTGTGTGTGTGTGTGTGTGTGTGTGTGTGTGTGCTGTATAGAACAGGACTAATTCTATATGAACTTTATACAAACGGCAAGAAAATGTCTCGAGTAAACCAGTTAAGTTAGTTTGTTTCAAGTAAGTTTTGGAATGAAGCACAATTGAATACAAAGTCAAACCATTACTTCAGTGGCTGTGAATAGATGCAAATTTGCTTAATGCAGAGTAATGGGACAAAGATGAGTCAGCACAAGTTGAAAATCAATCTGCCCTTTTAGTAGTTCCCGGGGAGCCGTGAGGTCAGTGCAGGGTCAAAACAAAAACATGCACGCTCACACAATGTCTGTAATTCTTCTACATTGGCTGTTAAGGACCAAGAAACACGGACTGCAAAAACTATCTTATGAAATGTGAATAACACAGGGTGAAAACTTGCTTCACACTGTGTGCAAACACACTTTAAGGGCTCGAGTCCACGAGCTGAACTGCAGCATGGAATATATATATTTTTAAGATTTTGGTCGTTTTTCGCTTTATTAGAAATATTTTTGGAGGGACAGAGTTGAAATGGGGAAAAGAGGGGAGGACATGCAGAGAACCGACCACGGCTCGGATTCGAATCCGGGTCTGTTACGATGAGGACTGAGCCTCTAGGGGGTGCTAGCTTTAACCACTACACCTCGAGCACCCCCCCCAAGTTTGGGATTTTTATTTCTACAGAACCATAATTTTTTAGTCAGTTGTGCTATATCAATAAATGGTTGAAAGTAAATTGATTGAGGTCAGCGTTTTTGTCAAATTGAAAATGACACTTGCAACACAAACATACTGTATATCATAGTCTTAGGCATTTCTGTCAAAACCCTATGGTCCTTGCCTGTCATTTTATATCCCTGTCCATCGCACAATGTGCACACTCGCACACACAAGTACGCACACAGTAAAAGGGAAAGTGGAAGACCTCTTATTTTCTTGGCCCACTTTGCCATTATTTTTGATCGAATTCAATGCTTTTATTGAGTCACTGCTTAAGTAACTTACCCAGTGGAGGGCTTAGAAATGAAATCAATTCAAAAGGAATGCTGAAGAATGAACGTTATGCAATGGCAGATTTTGAGAGTGCTTGCGAGGGGGAGAAAAAGTTGAGGCTGAAAGCATATGTGAGAAAGAAATTCCCTGGACCAAAAGAATTATGCAGCCAGTGTTTTTATTGATCTCAAAAAAGCATTTGATACCATAAATCATGACAGAATAATCAATAAATTAGAACGGTATGGTATCAGGGGGGTTGTATTAAACTGGTTGAGGAGCTATTTACAGAACAGGCAACAGTTTGTGAAGATGAGTGAACATATGTTATCTTGTTTGGACATTGCCTGTGGGGTCCCCCAGGGGTCAGTATTAGGGCCAATTCTTTTTATTCTCTACATTAATGATATATGCAAAATATCAAAGATTTTACAATTCGTGTTATTTGCAGACGCCACTAATATTTTTTTGTACGGGAGAGGACTTGCAGCAGCTTCTGGAGTTAATTACAACTGAAATGAGCAAATTAAAAAAGTGGTTTGACAATAATAAATTCTCATTGAATCTAAGTAAAACAAAAATCATGTTGTTTGGAAATTGTAATTTAAATAATGACGTAAATGTTAAGATTGACGGTGTTAATATTGAAAGAGTGTATGTAAATAAATTCCTTGGTGTGACAATAGACCATAAGCTCAGCTGGAAACCTCACATAAAACATGTTAAATCTAAACTGTCACAAAGCTTATTAGTCCTGTGTAAAGCAAAGCATTTATTGGATCAAAAATCATTGCATATTCTTTACTGCTCAATGATCTTACCTTATTTAAATTACTGTGTGGAGGTCTGGGGGACCACTTACAAAAGCTCACTGCTACCATTAGTCACAATACAAAAACGAGCCATAAGAATAATCAATAAAGCTGGAAATTATGATCACACCAACCTCCTGTTTTTACATTCCCGTGTCATAAAGTTCAATGACCTGGTTGAATATCAAGTTGCACAAATCATGTTCAAAGTTAGAAATAAACTGCTACCAGGTAACATTCAAAAACTTTTTTTTGACCGAGAGGGGGGTTACAATTTGAGGCAACAGTTAAACTTTAAGACACTGGATGTACGCATGACTTTAAAATGTCATTGCATCTCAATTGGGGGTGTGAAACTGTGGAATGGGATGAGCACGGAGCTAAAGCAATGTCCAAACATGATCCAGTTTAAAAAAACGTTCAAAGCAAGGATTTTCAAAAGGTACAGGGATGAGGGTGTGAAGTAAGAAGGAAATTATAATTATATGGATATATATACTGATTGTATAGATATGTATGTAGATATGGATATATTGATTGTTTATAATTATAAATATAGATATATGCATTGTATAAATATATAAAATATAAAAAAATGTTACAAGTATATTAAGTTATAGGTATGTATGTATAGTTCGTAAATGGCAAATATAGTATCGCCAATTGTACAGAAGAATATATGGATTAAGAGAAGCGAATATAATAAATATTTTCATTTTTTTAATTTAATAAATATTTTTATTTTCTATTTTTTTACTATGGAAAAGGGGTAGGATTAAATAAGTGTATAATTCTTCCTGCTCCTTTTCAGGCATATCTCAGCAATACAGATCATTTGTTTTCTTTTATTTATTTTTTGTGAAAACATAATTTTTGTTTATTGTATTTCCATGCTTTTCATTTTGTTTTGTATCACTGATATGTCTGAAATAAATTGAATCAAATAAAAGGGGGAAGAGACGGAGACAACGAGTGGAATCAAGGAAGTATAGTTTTAGGAAATCACTGCCTGATCTTGAGATTTTTTTTAGTTTTTGACATTCCTTTACTTGTGTGTTTTATCCACAGAGACATTGCCAGTGCCATCAAGGAGCTGCTCGATGCAGTTAATACTGTCTTCAGGAAATACCAGTATCAGAATAGACGGGTGAGTGGATACGCAAGGCAGCAAAAAAAGCGAGCGCTTAAAATCCAGTGGCTGTGAAATAAGTGGAGCTGAAAGGCTGTCTGTATTTGTTGGTTAGGCACTGGAAAAGCAGAAGAAAGAGTTTGTGAAATACTCCAAGAGCTTCAGTGACACTCTCAAAACCTACTTCAAAGATGGAAAGTATGACTCCGTTTTATTAGTTTATTTTGTTTCTGGACATTTTACTGTTTGTTTCTCTTCCTGTTTCCATCTCCTCATTCACTTGTTCATATGCAATCTGCACAGCTATACCAACACATTTACTAGTTACACACACACACACGCACCCACGCACGCACGCACGCACGCACGCACACACACACACACAAAACACACACACACACACACACACACACACACACGCACCCACGCACACACGCACGCACGCACACACACACACACACTCATATTCATACTCATATTCATACTCACACACATACACACTCCTATTCACAATCATACACACACACTGTCACCAACATGTAAATGGTTGTCGTTTGATCACAGGCCCGCTTCTATCAAATCCACCATTGCTGAATAATTCCCTTGACCCATTTCTTGTGGATTCAAGCTGGCTTGTATTCTCTGAAGCCTGACATTCTCCATTCCATTGTTTCCAGAGTGATAAACGTGTTTGGCAGCGCCAACCGGCTCATCCACCAAACCAACATGATCCTGCAGGCCTTCAAGACCGTGGTGTAGCAGTACAGAGAACACACACACACACACACACACACACACACACACACACACACACACACACACACACACACACACACACACACACACACACACACACACACACACACACACACACACACACACACACACACACACACACACACACACACACAAAGATTGGACATTTTTATCAGAGCATATAGGTGATAGGCTTTCTAATTTGTAATGTCATTTTATCTTTTTTTTGTGTGTATAATTTATAATTCTATGACTTTGCGGGTGGATCATGTAGTTTGAGGTTCAAAGCAAATCAGGTTGACAGTAATTGCTAGGGATTTTTTTTATTTCTCTTTTATGTATGTTCTTTTATCAGATTCTCAAGTCGATATTTCTTTGTTCCCTCTTATACGTTCCCCTCTCTGTTCAGTGCTGTGTGTAGTTCTGAAGAAGCTGAGAGAAAATAGAATCATTTCCCACATCCTTTAAAAGTTTGGTGAAAGCAAACAAGTCTTGGGAAATGGAAAAAAAATAAAGAACAAGAAGTGGACTTCAGTTTCTTTATGCATTCCCTCATCTTTAGGAACTCTTATTGTATTGTTATTTTTATATTGTAAAACCTAATCTTAAGTCTGTAAATGGTATAACGCAGTTGGCACCAATATCTTGCCACCGCCAGCACACACACATCATAACTGAGGGGCTGAAATCCTGTAAAGAAGTTGAAGTCTGGACTAACATTTTTGGAATGAAAATCCAGACTTTGTGCTCCCTTTGCCCTGCACTGTTTTAGTATTCGCTGCTTTACCCAGTGCCTCGTAAACACAGGTCGTCCAGGTGAGCAGTTACTCACCAGCTGTGCTTTCTTTCTTTTTTTTTACTATAGTTAAAGACATATTGGTGATGTCTACACATTTACTGCCTAATAACAATAGATATGCCACTGTATAAACTGTATACAATTGCAAGGAATTTGACTCCAGTTTTTGCTCTCGATGCACTTACAAACAGAACAATACACAGCAAGATAGGAATGGTCACACAGCTTAAAAAAGAGAACAAAAACACATACATACAAGCGGGGGGGGGGGAAGTAGATGAAAAACTATTTAAAAAATGGTGGTGAGGGATGTACCATTTTTGCTGTATATAAGTGGGCTCTAACTTTTAAAATGATACACGTTTAACTACTCATAAGAGGTTAGGGCTTTAGTGTGGACACGAGTTATTTTTTTCCTTCTCTGATTTTGTAAAGTTTTTGCCGGCCTGACGTGGTTAAAGTATTTATCCTATGACACTGGTGTTGGGAACCACAATATGTATTTCTACAAAAGGGAAATCCACCGTTTCACAAATCTTACATTTCAATTTGTTGTTCGGACGCTTGAAAATTATGATACTGTTTCTATTATAAACCCACCAGCATCTATGGAAAAAAAAACATTTCTTTAATGTTATCAATTAGCAAAATCTCTGTCCCACATTCTCTCACACAGGGAAGTGGTACAACACAACAGCTGCAAAACCTAGAGCTCAGAAACAGATTGTCTTGTTTATGAATCCATATTCAAAATCCCACAGAGCAGTCGAAGGTCGTTGCAACAAACAGCATAAGTAGACTTGGTTTGGGGGGGAAAAAAACAACAGAGGACGTTAGATTACGTCATCGCAGACACAGTCAAAAACTGGCTGTGACTTAGGGTGGAGGTTTCTCCTTGCAAGAGCTTCAATTACACACATGAATATTTCGAACAGCCTAGTACTTAATTGATGTCTAGCGACTCATTTTCATTTCAAAGACTTTGAAGCAGCAGTTTTAGAAAGGTCATGATATAACCTTGACTGCAGGCTATTTGCACACATGTACTTTGACCACGAATGTCTTCATTTGTCAACTAATGTAAATACAATAAAGGGATTTGAATTTCAGAACACGAGTCATGAAGTTTGTTTGGGGGGAGAAAAAAACCTACTTCACTTTTTATTGCAAATCAAAGAGTTTTTCTCATTTGAGAAAAGATTTTAAAAAGTGGGTCCCTCTTCAGATTTGCATTGCTGTATGAAAAGTATCTCATTTCTGTTCGGTTGCCCTTGCGTTCTCTTTTTTTAAATTTTTTTTAGCCTGCAACTCTTTCCTTCCAGCACTAAGATCCGTACCAATTTTCCCTCCATTCCAGCAACTTCATTCTTCTCCCTGTATAATAGTGGGATTTTCCATGGTGGATTTGTGGCGGGCTATTTTTGCGGCTCTGTGCTGGCTCCTGCATGCACCACTGTAATCCAATTGTGATAGTGTTAATTTTTAAAGCTTGATTATTGAAATTGCTGAGACCTCATTTTTTCTGATCCTGTCACCGTTGACGACCGCTGTAATCGGCTAATTCAAGTTATTCCAGGCCATTAAAGTCACACGCGGGGACTGGACCTGGTCACTGAGGCAGAAGGGAGGGGAGAGGAAATGATAGTATCTGGTGCTGGATGGAAAGCTTTTGTGTGTTTTTATGTTTGCAGTCATACAAGCAATCTATTTGTCTCAGTTTCCTATCCCTAGGAGACTTTCCCCCCTTCCTTTAAGTGTGTGTGTGTGTGTGTGTGCCCATAGCTGACGTCTGACCCGCAGCATGTCCTTTCAAAGGCCCTTTCATTGCCCCTATAAAGCTCTGATGGTGTGTGTGTTTTTTCTTTTTTTTCAGGTCCAGTTTCACATCAGTACTTGGTTGATTCAATGTAAACTGATGTTGTGAATTGTGTTGCTGTAGCTACGGCGTGCGAGCGTCTGTGCAGGTTGTGTATTTTTGTCATTGTGCCTCCACACTGATTATTTTCTCTCCAGTGGCTAATCTGTGAATAGGAGAAACACACACACACACACACACACACACACACACACACACACACACACACACACACACACACACACACACACACACACACACACACACACACACTGTGTTATATGTAGACGATAAAGCCTGGACTCGCAAACTCTTTTTGACGATGCTTGGTTGCCAGGAAACTTGAGCCCGAGTCTTTGAGAGTGAGGGATAATAAAATGAAAGAATAGCTTGTGTGTGTGTATGTGTGTGTGTGTGTGTTTGTGGCCAATGTCTGGGCTGCTGGGGGCAGTTAGTTAACTCTCTCTGGGTGTGTGTATGTGTGCTGTTAGCCTTGATTGCTTCTCAGACATTGCTGGCTTTAGTCAAACCTCTGGACACAAAGCTCGGGCTCCTGGAATCAGCCGAATCTCCTATACGGATGATACCCAGCCAAGGCCAAGACACAGCAGCCAGAGGCGGGGCATTTGTTTGAAATGCCATACGTTTGAAAAATGGAAGTTTCACCACCTTAGAGGACAGTTCACCATTGACAGCCATTGTGGACTGAGAGGATGAAATTGGTCGTCATGGTAAGTTTAAATTTGTTATTGACTGAGGAGCTGTGTGTGTGTGTGTGTGTGTGTGTGTGTGTATTCACTTGCTCTACATGGATGTCATGATTCAAAACTGTTTGACTGAAGAGTATGTAGAAATTGACAGTCTAAGAAAGGGTTCAACTCATTTGACAGAGATGTTGCCAAGAGCCAGTCATTATGCATTTGACAATGTTTTGGATAGTTTGACTGCAGTGGATGGTAGCCTACTCTGTACGACGGCATATGGAAACCCAGAAAGTTGACTGAACCTGAAGCATCCATCTAAGAAGAAAAGAGACAACCCTGTGGTAAGTGGGTTTTTTGTTTGCCAGATACGACAGCAGCACTATAGTAAATGTCTTTTTATTTTCTGTTGAGTTATCTTTAAAAGTGTACCCGAGGAAAAGCCACCCCTCTGACTGACAGTTAGTGGCTTTGGTTTGTTAGATATGCTTTACAATGGCAATATGTGCTGTGCATCAGTTGAAAATATGGGCCTGTGTTTTTTTTAGTTCATTTAATGGAACTGTGTCTGTGTAGTCTCATAAAGGCTGGTGCCAGCTGCTTGCCACAAAACACGTCAAGATGTAGTTGATTAAAAGTTCCCAGTGATAAAAAAGGAAGAAAAAAAAGTTCAAATTGTCACTGATGTTTTTCCATTCTTTTCATTTATTACCGTAGAAACCAACACATCTGTTGCAGTATGCTACTTGTTGCCGGGGATGTAAATAAAGAGGTGGATTAACTATTATCAACTATCAGGATCACGTCGCAGTTAATCACCATTATATAAAGGAAGATAATAGCTTCAGCAAAGCATTGATTTTTCTGCTTTCATTAAACACCCTGTCATCTAAATCTCAGTACCATTTGAAGCCACTTCCGAATGAATTTGTCTCGTATAGTTTGCCATCCTCTCCTGTCCTTTGTTGCGTTTTTGTTAGAAAGATACTTCTCATCGCATTGCATTTAATTTCTAAGGCCTCAAACGTGCTTTTAATAACAATACACAACTTTGTCACTGAAATCTGTCCAATTGGGGGTATTTCTTGCTCTGTTCTTTGCATACGTCATCTGTTGCATGCATGTACGTCCATCCTGAAAGTCTGATTCCTCCTGTGTTGCTTTTCCTGAGGTTTCTTCCGTTAGCCCCCCCCTCCCCCCCAAGTTAGGATCTCTTTATCCAATGAAGGGTCTTGTAAGAACAGAGGGTGTCCTATGCTGCACAAATTGCAAAGCCCCCTGAGGCAAACTGCCATTTGTGATACTGAGCTATTACTGTGTTGGGGAACATACTTTGAAAGAATAACTTTGCAAACTACCAATTACTTCACACTGGAAGAAGTTGAACTAGAGCAAATCTACCCTAGGGAGACAAATAATTAAAGCTACTTAGAAAAAGTAGTTCAAACTTCTTTGTGAAAAATTATCTAATTGACAATGTACGTATGATATGACGTAACAAAATATAATACAATAGAGTCAAATACCAGCAAAACATTTTGTATCAAATAAAATATATAATAAAAGTAAATATAAATTAAAAAAACAAAAGCATCGAAAACAATGACCAAATATTTTCCCAGGTGAATTAGCCCTGATATCCAAACAAGTCCTAAATAATATTTTTGTTCTAAACAAATCTGGAATCTCATATATAGGGCTCGTCAATGGAGGTTCATTTAGTGGTCAATGGTCAAATTCAAATGTTTTTCTTTCCTTTCATTGCCCAAAAATGATTGTATTTTTACTCTCCAGTAGTTACAAAAATGGCAAAATGGTAATTGAACTACTTGAATTACTATGACAATAATGTAGTTAAGCTAACCAGCAAGCTGCTGCAAAATGTAAAAGTACATGTTTCATTTCATATAGTTCTCTACTCCCCAACACTGGGTGCATACAGTATACTGTAAATCAAATTGTCTTGACTTGACACAGGCTTTGATTCATATCATTATTCATGCCTGCTTATCTAGCTGGCTTTGTCAGGTTATTTCACATGACCTGACATTATATAATGGAGAGACTTGACATGCTCTGGCAACAAGCTTCCGCCTCCTCAAAAGCATTTTCTGAGGAATAACCTTAGGGACACCATTCACCCACCTTTATCAAAGCCTCTGAGCTGAGAGGGAACATTTTCTGATGAAAAGTGAAAGACCTTTGCGCGCCACTCAGCACAGAAATGTTTGAGTAGAGTGAAAGGAGCCGACAAAAGAAAGTCCCTTGCTGCTGCTGCTGCTGTATGATTATGGTGACATGACACGGATAGAGAAGTTTACCGAGGGGATTACAGGAGCTGGGAGAAATGTCTTGTCTCGTCATGTAACACCTTGAAATGCAGCAAAAATCTATCATCCATCATAAGCTGCAGACTCAAGTACACACCCTCTACCTTTTCTGACCTTGTCTGTCTGCTGTATGTGATTGATCGGCAGACAGGTCTGAGCTGCCGTGGCCATGGGAACCAGGATGGAGGTGGCACAGCTTGAGAGCAGGATGAACATTGAGGACTATGGGATGCTACAAGGCCTCTTCCTGGTGAGTGGGTGTATGTCTGTTTATTTATAGTCTTGTGCTGAAACACCTTTTTTTATTCACATGGGGGGAAACATTTGAAGAAAGGGTGTTAGGATTCATACTACATCTCTCCATTTACCAGCCTATCCCATAGACCCCTAGTACCACACCTCCCAGGTCTCATAAGAAAATGCTTGAGAAACCTGCCAAGAGTTTTACACAGCTACAACAGCTTGGGGTCAAATTGACCCCAGAGGAACACCATTGCGTGTAATATGTGTTCAGCGCATTGAAAAGATTTCATCATGATAATTTTATGGTTAATGTCCCCATCAAATTAGGAAAAGTCATGAAATATGAAGCAAAAAAAAGTCAACTATTATTTTTTGAATCATAGACATTGAATGGGGTCAAATTGACCCCAGCTTGGATTGATGACTGAATGTCATTTGTTTTTATGTTCATTTTCATGTATGGCTTTTTCATAATTAAGTTAACTTGATAAGATAGTCTCCCTCCAGAATACATGTCTGGGTTTATGTAGGAATCAATGCAAGCGTGCACACATTGGTATGAGGAAAGCATGAGTAAAGGGGGGCACATTGACTGGACCTTTTCAGGGGCCTAGCCACTTGTGTGGTGTATGCGTGCAAACAACATTGTGCAATGTCTCCTCCTGCTGCTCTCCTTTAGGACCCCTCTGGGGCATCTCGCTCCCTGTCCAGAACTGAATTCATCCAGCTTGCTGGGTCCTCAGTTGGCCGAGGCTCTCAGGAGGAATACAGCCTCTTGTTCGACAGCGTGGTTGTCACTCAGGAGCAACGCGGCCTTCTATTGGACATGGAGGCCTTGAAGGAGGAGGGCCGTATCGACTGGGGGGGCCTGTGCTCTTTCCTGCTGCTGGAGCTTTCTGAGAAAGTGAAGAACGACAGAGCCAGAAGTGTGCCTTACTGGAAGCCACCACGCACTTTGACTTGCCCGCACCGAGACCCATTCCAAAAGGTAAAGAGAAGGGGACATCTTGGAGACTTGTTTTGATGGTTTTGAAACAAGTCATCCATACCAAACCAAACACATGATCTATTTTTTTGCATGTAATCTGAAATAACATTTTGACGCCGGCCGGCCGTGGGAATCCAAAACTCTGCTGACGGGGTTTGGAACTCCACATTATTAAACATTGTGCATAAGGAAGAGTTCAAAAGTATTATGGGTCTGGCTCATCAAAATGGCCCACCTCTTTTGGGAGATAAATGGCTCTGGACCTCAAGTTTAACATCTATCAATTAATGTGCAAATGAAGCGGCGGGTGTAAAGTGCCTACTGTGGTGGATAAAGTGATGGCTCACCCATTTTAATCTTTCAATCCTAAGAATGTCAGAATGTTGTGTAAATTGTTTCTCCAAATGGCCGCAAGGTTTCGACCCCTTCAGCTTATTTCAGTCTCTCAGAGAGGAAGACGGATGGCACTAGGAAGACAATTACAAAATAATAAATAAATTAAGCAATTGAAGTAATTCATTCACAATGGAGTCCAGCCCTGTTCACTTCCAGTTTGGCACTTTTCCTATACAAAGCGTTTCTTAATTGGTCTTCCAGAGTTGCCAAAATATACTGGGAAGTTTCCATATTGTAAAACGGGAATCTATTGCTTCAATCAACAGTAGTATATGAGCAGCGTACCCATTTTAACCAGGATAAAACAATATTTATTTTGTTACCATTTAAAAAGTGCAGCTTCACTGGGGCTCACTTAAACCGTGGCTTTTTATTGTGACAGGGTCCGGCATGAAAAGTGGGCTGGACTTGAGCTCTTTATCACAATAGCAGCCACTCAGACAAGACAAAGTGAAGGGCAATTTGCAGTATCTGTCCCTTTTTTAATAGAAGTCTGACACAAGTTTTCCGAGCAATATACTGCAGGTTATAGACCGCATGAAATGTCAGCGCTCGATTCGGTGAAGCTGTGAAAAGTAAGTCGCCGGAAAGCTTGTTTCTCCAGCATGTCACCAGCTGTGGATACATAGGTAATTAGAATAATTAGTGATAAATGCATGACACACCAATCGGGTAGATCCTGCAAGGCCCTTGCAGTTGGCTGTGGGAAAGTGGCCCAGTCTGAAGTAATTACATTGGTAGTACATCTAAGCCCTGACCCCCATTCTATAAGTATTAATAAACCTTTCTTTCATTAAAGATATCCAATGTCTCAATTTCTCATTAGACACAGTCAGCTCGAGCCGCCTTTTTTTCCCCCCCTCCCTTGTAGCTTAGCCAATAAAATACCATCACTCATTAATCCCTTTTGTGTTATTGCCTTGGGCACAGAAGAATGTACCGTCCTCACTCGCCATACACTAAGAGGAAGATTTAGGGAGGAGTTCGTGTTTTTTAATGGCATCATTCCGTAGTCGTTTTATGGCCAAAGATTAGCCCCGGAAAAAAAGGCAAAGGAAATACTTTAAGATGAAATATTTTGAAATTTAATCTTAAAGGCTGCGGCCTCCATTTCACTAATTGCCTTCCCATTAAAATGTTACAAAGTGCGTCACAGAGAGCATTAAAGCTGTCCTTGAGGGAAAGGGGGGGGGGGGGTTAGTGTGAAGGAAGGAAGGGTACAGAGAGTCTTTGGGTTACTTTGCCCATTGCCTATATATTTGTCCAGGTTAAATGTTGTTGTTTTGTAATGTCCTCTCTGGTCTCCACAGGTGTTGCACCTGCAGATCTGGGGTCAGTATCTCACTGTGAGTAAAGGAGGAAGCGTGGGGCTGCGGGATGGAGAGGACATGTCCCTTCTGCGCTCACACCGTCTGCTAAACAGCACGGTCACACCCAAAGACCTCTGGGTCACGGACGCGGTGCTGCTTCCCAATGTGCACAAGGTGACTCCCTCCTTCATAAAAGAGCCTCTAAACCCAAATCCATAAAAATCCTTCTGTCCTACCTATGTCATTTGGGGAGTAAGTTGCACGAAAGTTAGGATCTGAAAATAGTTAGGCTTATTTATCAATCAAAATGAAAGAAGTCTACATAAGCTTTACATTAATTTGTTCTAGATGAGGCGGGCTCTGCACTAGTTCTTATGACGCATTAAGTATGTTGAACCAATCACAGGTCTCTGCCTGAACTTTCTATAAAAACTACGAGTGTTGCCTTGGAGACCGTTTGATACGTAGACATTCACACAGTCCTGTCAAACGGTCTAGACAATCAAAAATTATAATATTTATGAACATTTGTTTTCAATCTTACTTTTGTAAAAGCGTATGAAAAAACTCAGCTTTGATATGATATATTGATTTTGACTATTTCGGACCAGGTTTTCCAGAGGCTTTAAGAAGTCACATGACCAACAATTGATCAGCCAATCAAACTACAGATTGGTGTCCTGTTTTTTTTTTGCCAAGTTATTGGTTCTTGTTGCACAGTTTTGCACAGCTGGGAAAATGTTATTGTAAAAAATTGGTTCATAATTCAATTATTTATAGGCAGTCTCAATTATTGAGGCATAGATTGTACTGCACTGAAGTCAACAAGCATTTCAGTCAATCAATTAATTATTGATCAAGGGTTTTGGGTAATGGCTTTGCAGACATGAAAGCCGTTGCTTAACGCTCAGAAAATAAACATTTATTTTCCCTCAATAAGACCATCAAATATTTATCAGTGCTTTTAATTAGCAATCCTTTAATCTACAGTTGTTGGGGGGTGACTGATCCAATTCCTTTGTAGCACACGAGAAGATTTTTCCAGTAACTCATCAATTATCAGTCAGGGGAAATTGTCAAATCGTCATTAAATTACATTGATGAGTTGTTGTGTCTCTCCCGTTTTTTTTCCCACATCATTTTCTTTATTCTCAGATAGCTGTGTCTTTCACGAGTAAGGAGGTGTGTTTTTATGACATGCTGTCCAAACAGGACTTCAACTGCAAGTATAAAATCCAGGTAACAACAGTAATCCTCCTCTATGAAAAGAAAAAAAAATCTGTATTTTTTTGTACATTTAAAACAAGTCCCAAAAAATATTGTTTTTTGGATTTTCTACAATATAAGTCTCACTTGTTGTATACTCAATATGTGGATAATACATAATATAAACTGAGAAAAGTGAAGTATAATACATCATTTTTTTTATCTCCAGGGTTTGAGGTTTGCTCCCTGGTGTCTAGACTACTGGGTGGATCCCTCTCACTCAGACAAGGCCGTCCTCACTATAGGAGACATTGGAGGACAGGTAATATGCAGACAGAGAAGAAAGAAGAGAAAGGGATGAAGGAGGAGGGGGAGGTAGGACATTTTCGTTCGGTCATCGTTCATTTTGCTTCATAACTCATAACTGTGTGTGTGTGTGTGTGTGTGTGTGTGTGTGTGTGTGTGTGTGTGTGTTGTGTGTGTCCTCCCAGGTCAGTGCTTTATACTTTACCTCAGCTCAGATTTGTCTGTTTGAGAGGCTCGGCCTGAGGGCAGACTCAGACTCAGCAGCAGACATCATTCTATGGGACGAGTTGGTCAAAGGAAAGCATCGCTCTTGTTACACTGTGACACACCAAGCACACTCGCCTGCCTGGGTTAGGAAAGGTAGGAAGCTCAGGCACACACACACACACACACACACACACACACACACACACACACACACACACACACACACACACACACACACACACACACACACACACACACACACACACACACACACACACACACACACAGAAACAAAGTTGTATCTGTCGTTATAAGACAAAAACACAGATACAAACATCTGCTTATCTACTTTAGTCTTTTTTTTTAACCATAGCCCAAAATAACAAATGTCTATTGTAGCTTTGTCTTCCTTCCCCTAACTCTTGTTTGTTCTGGCACAACCCCAACTTCTACTATTTCATATTGTAGGTAAATGAATGGGCCAGCATAAAGGGCATGTTGCAACATGTGAGAAAGCGAGTTTAAAAAACCAATTGCTTTTACTCCCATTGTTTCACTAGAGTTTCGTGTAAGGCTTATATGACCCTAAATCCTGCTGTTGTTCATTTCTATAGTCAACTGCATTCACCAGGCAGGAAATAGTTTTTTTTATTAGTTGGACAGAATGAAGCCAAGGATACAAAAATGTTGGCCTCGAATGACAAATGAGACACAAAACAAAGAACGCACTGGGTGTCAGGGATACCTAACGTTCACCTTGACAGCAGAGATGAGAGCCACTGTCTGCGCTCGCCTGCTTTTTAAAAACTTTTTCCATGTTCGCTATAAAATAAACAGCTTATGCAACACTGTGGAAATGCTTTTGGTGTGTCTCTTGTCACGGATACACACACACACACACACACACACACACACACACACACACACACACACACACACACACACACACACACACACACACACACACACACACACACACACACACACAGGCACACATGCAGCGAGTCCTGAGTCATCCACTTTATAGTCTTGCATAGCCAGACTATTGGCATCGAGTCACAAGGTTGAGGTCTGGCCTCCTGAGACTCCTCACTTCAGCTGAGCCCCCGGGTAAAAGAAGAGGTTGCTTAGTTCTTGATTGCATCATTCGTATAGCGTATAGCTGTGAAGAGTCATTGGGCTGTTTGGTAATGATTCAGCGTAGGCAGCGCTCTGAGACGAGATGGCTCGGCTGAAAGCGGGAGATCCTGATAAAAGGGAGGAAAACAAGAATAAAGTACATAGAAATAAGCACGACAAATGGGAAAACAAAAGGGAAAAACAAAAAAGGCCACAACATGAGGAGACGGTGGCATAACATTCAAAGCGCTTGGCTAATTGAAATTTCTCAGGCTGTGTCTGTGTCTGTGTGTGTGTGTGTGTGTGTGTGTGTGTGTGTGTGTGTGTGTGTGTGTGTGTGTGTGTGTGTGTGTGTGTGTGTGTGTGTGTGTGTGTGTGTGTGTGTGTGTGTGTGTGTGTGTGTGTGTGTGTGCGCGCATGTGTGTGCGTGCGTGTGAGAAGCAACAAGAAAGTATATGTGTATATGTGAGTGTAAGAAAAGGAATAGCAAGGGAGCGCATGTGACTGTATCTGTGTGTTTGCATACCTCTGGGGTGCTGGTGCTGTTCTTTTGAAGTTTGCCCACCCCGCAGTGTGAGTGGGCTGTGTGTTCCATTAGACATGGCTGGTTATCCAGACCTCCAAAACCTTCAGGCTCACGGGCCGCCAGAGAGAGTGGGGAGAGGAGGATAATTGAAAGAAAAGAAAGAGAGAGAGAGAGAGAGAGAGACAGAGCGATAAGGGGGAAGGTTGACGGAATGGAGGGGGAAACAGAGAAAATTAGGGGGAAATTGGGATGGACACGTACCCGTAAGGACAAGCAAAGGGGTGAGGTGTAGTGTGCGCTAGTGAGAAAGAAGTGGATTAACATTATTCACACAATGTTTGTGATCAAAGCAATGAAAGGAGGACATTAAGGATGAATGTCAGCGTGTAGGCCTAGGTAACATCTTCCAGAAAGCGCAGTGATTTATCGCGGAACAGAAGAGATTTGCTTTGATGTTTACACACAAACACACACACACACAGACACACACACACACACACGCACACGCACACACACGCACACAATGGCTCCTGCTCCGGTTCCTCTTCAAATTGGAAACGGCATGCTATAAGTGTGACATTACAAACGTCACTGGCAAAAGCAGATGTTTGTATCTTGGTAAGGGGTTTGCGTTTCAAATGGTTTGATTCCTTATTTGTGTGTGTCAGTGAAGGAGACAGGGACTGATTAAGGCTAATTAAGGATGGGTCACGGCCATCACGCGGCACTGTCTGAACAAAAAAAACCACCACTGATCTTTTCAATTCACAGGACGTGGGAGGAAAAGCACGTGGTGAATGAAATGTAATCAAAAGGAATTATTTTCCCATAGCCACGCGGCCGATCTTTGACCTGCAACTGTCAAATGCCATCTCACAATCCTCGCACTTATTTGTGCAGTGTTTGAAAGCTGCAGCAGCCTCTAATGGGGGACTTGTGGCATCCAATTTAGCTGTTCTCAATCAAAGTGTTAATTGAGACGGATGGTGATGCAATCCATTACATTTTCCGTAATGCCAGTGAGCAAATCAAACCGGCCCCTAATTCTATGCTGCGCTGAGCGCCGCTGGATTGGTTGGTTTAGTTTACAGCAGGGCTGCGGTCGATGCACATTTAGCACAGCCATTTCAGAAAGTGGATGTCCTTCAGAGATCCGGGAGTGAAAGCATGTTGGCATCAGCGGGGGGATGGAGTGATGTTAATTGAAGGAAATGAAATCAAACGAAGCAGTGTCATCATCAAAACATGTCGCAATGTTGTGTTTTACATTGAATTTGTTGGATTTAGAACTAATTCATTCCCCTCTGCTCATAACTCCTGCTGCTTTATTGCTCTGCATACTGTGTATGGGGCTGCTTGAAAGCCAATGGCATTTCGTTCACAATTGGGTTCCCATTTGTCTTGTAAAATGAGTTTTGCACAGAAAAAGTAGAAATCGAATCTATGTGTATTGACCTATTATTTACTATCTATGGTATTGACACTTTTAATGTAGGAGGTCCATTCTTCCAAAAGCCAGATAGTTGGTGTCACCAGTGGACCTCTCAGTTGTTCTGACACTCTTACATTGTGCACTTTAAACGGCACAATTGCCAAATAACACCAGGTATTATAAGGTTTCTGATGATGTCTTAGCACTGAAATTTGCCTCATTAAAACTACAAGAGGATCTTTTACTGACACCCCGCATCGGAGATTGTTTGATTTTGAATTCTTTTTGATCTGAGCTCAGCCTGTGTCACACTTGGTCACTATATTCATCAAGCAGAACCTTTTGTGTGATGGTCTGTGATACCACCTCTTATTGTGGCCCAGTCTGACACATGGTGTTCCCCAAGTGTTGTCGTTCCCCAATATCTTGACTCCCTGTCTACAAATGTCAAGCCTGTATCAGGTTTAATATTTGAGAGGGACCTTTAGTATAAAAAGAAAACAAGGTAAAAAAGCATGTTCAATCATGTTTTCATTCCACCTTCAGGTCTATAGGCCTTTCAAGCCCAATCTCAGGAAGGTCATTCATGCTTTTATCATATCATCTCTTTTGGATCATTGTAGTTTATTGTATTCAAGTAATGTCAACTTATATACTAGAAAGACCAGATCATATCAGCCCTGTTTTAGCCATATTTGTCACTGGTTTCCAGTCAACTGCAACTGATTTCAAGATTTTACTGATTACTATTAAGAGTGCAGCCTCATATCCCCAGGCAGGTGCTATAATTGCTCTACTCCTAAGTCTCATCTCAAGACTAAAGGTGAATGGAATTTTTCGGGTCAGGACCCCCGTGGTCAGCTCTGGAACTCCCCGAGACTGCAGATTCACTGTGCTGAGGTGTTTTTTTCCTAATTCCACACTGCGCTCCCACTACAGGAGCCCAGTTTGGGAACGGCCCTTTTTTTCCCCCTCGTTTTCCCTATTGTTTTCCCTTTATGATAAGGGGCGCAGCGCACGCTTGATGACTCTTCAGTTTACCCCTACTGTCTCCCATGTAACGGTTACTGTCCTTTTATGTCTCTTGGCGGGGTATAACTGTAAACAGATTTCCGTTGCTCTGTAACATGTGCAGTGGCAAATTGAAGCTGATTCTTCTTGATATTTTAATTCAATTCTCAAGGACTTTTCTTGTCTTTTGTAACAAAGCTCTTTAGTGACTAGAGCGCACCGCTTTATTCACAACATGTCTAAACTATTATCTTTAATTGTTTTTTGTTACTAAATTATTGCTGTGTATTTTATCACTGATTTGTTTGCTTTATTTCAGTCATTTTGAAGACCTCAAATTGACAATAAAACAACAGAAAAAAAGAGACAAATGTTGTAATATAATTATTCTCTAAGTTTTAAATTGACTGGAAGTCTTGCGCTGGCTTGTTCAGCCCCTCAGCGCTACTCACTCTTATCTAAATGCAGTAAAGCTAATTACAGTATCTGTCACACCTAATTGACATTCACTCTTTGTCTCCTGTCCTGCTCTCTGCAGTACGTTACCTAGGTGCACTGGAATCCTTTGTGTCATGCAGCACCAGACCTCAGAGCAGCATGGTGATTGGCTGGAGGAAAGAGGAATGCAGGAGTCTACGGGTCACCTCTTTCTGCACAAAGAGGGGTGTGTGGGACGTTGACCACCACCACGGACTTAATCTGATAGGTGGGCACCAATGTGTATGTGAAAGCCAATAGCAAGTGTTCATCCTCAACTTGTCCAATCATGTTAGTTTCATCTATGCAGCCTTAAATCACACATTTGCATTAGAAGCAACATATGACACTTTGGGCAATGTCATCTAAAATGATCAGTTGCCGCATTTGACTGGGTAAGATCAGCAATGTTGGACAACGCTTGTTGTCCAAATCACTTTTTTGTCAAAATCAGTGAATATCTCTTCACAATCCGCTACATGTGTCTACTGTAGTGTGTACTGAAAGAAGAAGCTGGTGTTAAAACACAGCCTAGTTTCTGTAAACTGGTATGTCAATAAAGGGTATCATATTTTAACAAAGTGGGCCTAGTTGTTAGCAACATGCCCGTCTACAGACCCTAGGCTGTGTATTAACAATACATTTATTTTTAGCACAGACACAGTAGGAACAGGTAGCTGACCTCTCAGTAGCCATTCACTGATATTGACCAAAAGTGTTGAAGCGACAACAAGCAAGCATTCTCCTGAATCGCTGATTCCACCTTGTGATTTAATGTGATTGGTTAAAGCCACGGCAGGTGTGGATCATCAGGTCTTGCTGTGGAACCCCTATGTGACCTCGGAGCCAGTTTGTGCTCTCAGCGGACACACGGGCCCCGTCACAGCAGTTCGCTTCATGCAGACCAAGCATCAACTGCTCAGCTACTCAAAAGATAAGGTATGTGCGCGTGTGTGTGTGTGTGTGTGTGTGTGTGTGTGTGTGTGTGTGTGTGTGTGTGTGTGTGTGTGTGTGTGTGTGTGCGCGTGTGTGCGCTAGGAAAGATAATGTAGTGATAAAAAGGCCTATCATTGTAATATTAATTGTAATACCGTGCTATAATTAGTGCACAGGAAAGGGAGCCGCAGTGAGGATGATTGGCCTGTTTCACACCGCTGGCGTTTCCTAATTCAATTGAAGACCAGCCTCCCTCTTTTCTGATGCAAAGAGGATGTTTGGTGCTGGTGAGGCTTTTCCTCTCCTCGTGGCAGCGCCATGCCTGCTGTACTGCTTTTCTGTAGATAATGAATATTTTAGATGTGATTTATGTTCCATCTGCCTTCTGCTGGAGCACCATCTGCCATAGCAAGACACTCTAAAAGCTTTACCTCAGTTTCCCTGGGAAGACTTCCTGGACCAGCGGCAGCAGTCATCGCGTCTTGTGCTGTAAACCAATATGGCCGACTAGTACTTGTGACTTTCTGACAGATTGACACTCAGAACGGCTGCTGGAGTCACCGTGCCGTTGTTCTGTAATTCTGTCAATGTCTTGTGATGGTAATAGCCTCTGCCCCTACATGCATACGTCTACTCACTCATACACCTTCCAGGTCCTGTGTCTGTGGGACGTTTCTAGTCAGCTGTGTGTTCACCGTCTGGCCGGCGTCTTCCCAAAGACTCAGGAGGACACACACACCCTCCTCTTCCTCCATGAGGAGCGGAAAAGCCTCCTGCTCTCCTTCAACAGCCTGCTGCTCTTGCTGGAGACAGAGAATGAGGAGAAGAAGCCCAGCAGCCACCAACACCCTGTCACCTGTGTGCTGTACAACAGTCTGTTCCGACAGGTAGGCTACGCAAGTGAGAAATGAGACATGCTTCAACATAAACGCAAAAGTATTTTTCACGTTTTGGGCTGTTTGTTTACATGACAACAGTGTTGTGGAGGGCTTAAAACCAGGTTCCAGAGTGGAATAGTTTGAATATGCAAAATTAGCAAACGTTTCACAAAGAAATAATTGCTTTTAACTTGTGTTTCACTCCTCGTCTGACATGCACAGTTGATATAAGTTTGTTCCCACACAGTGAATGAACATCCCACAAGTACACAAATAGCTAATGTATCCAATATCTCTCATTTTAAAAAGGGTTGCCTCCACTCTTGTTTCTTCCACCCCTGCTTTAATTCCCTCTTTAAAGCAGCAGCAGTTGCATACTTCCTCCAGTGGTGGCTTAGCTGTAAAAAAAATAGATAAAGTGTAACAATGTGTGGAATATGGTTTGGCTGTGTGAGACCCATTAGAGAATACAGCAGCGGAGGATGCTTACTTAATGATTGATTTCCTCTGGTGGCAGGTTGTCAGCAGTGACTCCGCCTCCTCTGTGATCTACTGGCTCGCTGACATGGGCCAAAAGGTCAAGCAGTTCTACCGCTGCCACGGCAACGCAGAGATCTCTACGATGGCCTTGGATGGCACGCAGACCCGGCTGTTTACTGCAGGCACTGACGGAGAGGTCAAAGTAGGCGTACTAGCACACCGACACACTCATTCGGCTGTGAACCATATAGCGGCAGGTCAACTCACATAGAGGTGCATGCTCTGAAATGCATTGACTGAAATATAAAAATGGAAGGGAATGAAATGTCGTAATTTACCCATAATATTGACAAAACAGGGCTGTAGCTCTTAAAGTCAGAACAACTGACACCGATTTATTGGTCTATGCACTAAGTTCTTGACCTCGATAAAGGTTGATTTACACTTGATGCAAGGGGTTAATGGCCGGCACACTGACTGACTGACAGATACCTAGCTTTGATTTATAGTTAGACTACACATTTCACTGGTTGATGGCCCCTGCGAAACATATGATGGATGTATCTTACATGATCAAGCAGCATCATGCTTGAATTATATTCCTCACAGTAACCGCCATAGGGTTCACCCCTTGTGCAATCATCGTACTTTACGTTCTTCCATGGACTTTGATTGAGAGCAGTGATGGCGGTCAGCAGAAAATTTAGGTGGATTCTGCTTTGATGCTTCTGATTGTCTGCTACTCGTGTTTAAAGTAATCCTCACTTTAAAAAATCTCCACCCGCATCACACATTTGCAGCTGAAAACACAAGTGTAATACTTGGAGGTGCATGCTAGTTACAGTTGTAGTGACAGCAGCTATATGTGCAAATGCAATATGTATGATAGGTAAGAAAATGTAATGTAAGTTTATCTATATTAATATATGTATGTACTGTATAAATAAGGTCATTGCTGGGCTTTTTGCTTATGTATTTTGACACCAAACACAATGAGTGGCTGGTATTTGAATTGTGCTGCTCTCTGCGCACCAACGACTCCGAGCGTAGTGCAATTTGTCTCAACTATTAAAAAAAGTAAATAGATAAAATAAAAAAAATCTGCATATTATATTCAGTATAATCAACCACATCAGCTCTGTGACTGCATGAGCTCTTGTGAGAATGCAGCCACGTGCGTCCCGTGCGTGTGCAAGCAGCAGCGTCAGGTATTACACTCACTTTTCCATTTTTAACGACTTCACGAGTCATACTCAGAAGGAACAGACCCCCCCCCCCCTCGGGCCAATTAGTAACACGATACATCATGTCTCCAATCTTCATCAACACTGAACCCGTTGTGTAGCAGTTAGGGACCATTCACAATGTGATATTTTGACCTTTTTAATTAAAGCGTTCCCTTTGGGCCAATCAGTGTTTCTTTGTTAAATGCCACAGATGCAAACTGCACTATCGTACATAATGGGACAGACACTGTGGAATATTACCTGAGCTGTCATGTTTTATTATATGTAATGTAGGCAGTAACTTCTTCAAAGTTTGTGTTCTTACAAGGGTAGGTGGCAAAAAAAGAAGGAGTCTTGGGTTCATTTCAAAGAATCTTGACTGGAGATAATTTTCTTCTTCAAAGATAAATAAATAAGCAGTTGGAAGTTACATGTAGTTTGTCTATCAGAAAAACGTTCAGTTTAATGTCTTGAGAAACATAAGAAGGTGACATGTTGGCTGGTGTCTGTTAAATAAGACACATTTGGTGTTGGTAAGGACACTACTGCCATCTTTTGCAGGTGTGGGACTTCAATGGCCGCTGCCTCCACAGAATGCACGCGGGCCTGGGTGGGCCCGTGGAGATCTCACAGGTCATCTTGTTGAAGAGGAGTATACTGGTGATGGGCTGGGAGAGGTACTGTAGACCTGGGCTATTTAAGTGCCATTGGGTATTGTGTATACTTTCTTAGACTATATATCTTCTCATTTAAACATTGAATACAGCACACAATGTGCGATACTGTAATACTGAAAGTGAAAATATGTGCAAATTCAAGACCCAAATAAATATCAGGTGTTGTGACAGTGTTTTACCCTAAAAGACTGTGTGTGTGTGTGTGTGTGTGTGTGTGTGTGTGTGTGTGTGTGTGTGTGTGTGTGTGTGTGTGTGTGTGTGTGTGTGTGTGTGTGTGTGTGTGTGTGTGTGTGTGTGTGTGTGTGTGTGTGTGTGTGTGTGTGTGTCACAGACTCAGAGCCAACCTGGGATCACACACACACACACACACACGGATGTGTGGGTTTCACACACCACATCTGTTCTTCATCCCCATCATCATCATTTCACACTCAGTGAGCTGAACTGGGCATTGTTCTATCATCAAGTTATACGACACTCTCTCTCTCTCTCTCCCTCCCTCCCTCTTTTCTGTGCTCATCTCACACTCTCTTGCTCTCTGGGGTGTCACAGTGGTATATAGAGAACATAGAGGACAGATCAGCGGCAGTAATGGAAAAGACCTGCGTTATGACTTTCATCACTCATATCTTTTTCCCCTTTCTTCACTTCCACCTTGACCAGAGTTGTGCTGTGTGCCATGGGAACCTAATTCAAAGTCTCCTCGCTTTCTGCTGCTTGTATGACCTTACGCAGCAGGGTGAAGTCTCCACACGCCACTCATGGACATCATTCCTCAGTGTGAAACCGTAGCGCATCATTTACTTTCCAATGAAGTCATGACATAAAGCAAACTATTGAAGAAGCAGAACTAATATCACATGCGTGCTGTCGTCTGTTGCACTGTAGTAGTAGTGTACAGGCACAGCTACCATGTTCATTTAAAACGCTGTCCTGATGCATATCTTGTGTTAAGCAAGGTTTGAAACTATAGCAGGGAAAATACAATTTCCCAAGGGGGGCAAAACCCCTTTTTTTTGAAAAACAGACATGGAGCGTTGTAAAAGGTTGTTCACCAGAAATGATATCTAGGACCTTCCAGGATCCCAACCTGGGTGGACAACCTTGTCAACAAGCTGCTGGAAAGCTACAGCGGGCCGACATAGAGCAAATCAGAACCACTGTTAAAGCGAATGGGGGGTGGGCTAATAGGGAATTTTTTAAACTTATATATATTGTCACACCCCGTCTCCAGGGAAGGACAAGGAGGAAACCACACAAGATCATTAATTTAACCAAATAATACTTTATTGGAACAAAGTATAAAGTAACCTACTAAATGGTGCATGAATATCAGTAATCAGTAATGGGTGCGGTGTCTGTGTGGGTGAAGCATGTAGTGTATGTGTAAAGCAAAACTAACTAAGCAAATCAAATCAAATCAAATCCAAAGCTAAGCAAACCAAACCAACCAGCAGGCCAGGGAGAGACCCATGTGGCTGATAACTCCAGCTTATATAGCTGACGAGATCAGCCAGCAGGGGTGCATGCAATTAACAATTAGCTCCTGGAAGCCAGGTGCCAGGAGCTGTCACAATATCATTATGAAACTTTGCAAGTTGATTACTGACATTAAAACAACAACTTTTTGTATTACAGTATTTTCTAAAAGGTTTGAATAGATATGAAAAATCATCAATATCTTACTAATGATGCGAAAATTTGCATATCTGCAAAGCCCCAAAATCTAGATGTTGGAAGAAAACCAAGTCAATTTGTTTTTAAATTTTTAAAACAAAACAAGTGTCCAACTGCCTGAAGCCTTTCCTAATCACAGTTCAAATTTGATCAATAACCCATAGAAAATACATTTTTTACACAATTACATTTCATGTGCTATGGACCAAAAGTGTCCTTTTGGAGTCTCCAGCTGCTATTTTAGGAAACGGCTAGACATTCCCTTGGAAAAAACAGTGTAAAAAATTCATTTTCTATGGGTTATTGATCAAATTTTAACTGTGATTAGGAAAGGCTTCAGGCAGTTGGACACTTGTTTTGTTTTAAAAATTTAAAAACAAATTGACTTGGTTTTCTTCCAACATCTAGATTTTGGGGCTTTGCAGATATGCAAATTTTCGCATCATTAGTAAGATATTGATGATTTTTCATATTTATTTAAACATTTTGGAAAATACTGTAATACAAAAAGTGTTTGTTTTATTGTCAGTAATCAACTGGCAAAGTCTCATAATGATATCTATAAGTTTAAAAAATTCCCCATTAGCCCATCCCCATTCACCCCCATTCACTTAAACAGTGGTTCTGATTTGCTATGTCGGCCCACTGTAGCTTTCCAGCAGCTTGTTGACAAGGTTGTCCACCCAGGTTGTGATCATGGAAGGTCCTAGATGTCATTTTTGGTGAACAACCTTTTACAACGCTCTATGTCCATAAAATCACTTTGCCCCCTGGGTAATTGTTCACTTCAATCATTAGCCTATACATTATCCCATGGTGTTACTCCAACTACTTGTATAGCTACTTGTATAATAATGAATAAGCTCAACTCATATTGCCCGTTTTCTGATATGAAAAGAGCGTGTGTGTGTGTGTGTGTGTTTGTGTGCGATTTAATGATTCAGGTTGTAGCTAAAAGCATGCTGAGAAGAAAGTCTATGAGGTATGTCGGTGTATATGTAAAAGTCCTTTGCACCATTCGTCCTTCTCACCACCATCTTGTCTCTGTGCCTCTCTGCAGGATGTTGACAGTTTTCCGTCTCCATTCCTTCTCTCGTTCTTTGGTGGAACCGTCAGAATGGAAGGGAGGAGTTGAGCATCGGAGTGATGTGCTCTGTGCATCGTTCCAACCTCCTCAGACTCTGGTTACAGGTGTGTGTGTGTGTGTGTGTGTGTGTGTGTGTGTGTGTGTGTGTGTGTGTGTGTGTGTGTGTACCATTGATCAGCACATTTTATATAAGTACAGTATACATAGGTATAGGTGTTCCTGCATGTGTGTATTTCTGTCTTCCTTTCCCAATATAAATCGCACTTACTTGACTTAAATTAAAGGTGCTACGAGGAACTTACAGTTTGTGTTAGGTCTAGCGGCCCCTTTGGACAAAAGCGTTAGTGTTTTTACTACGCCAGCTGTTGCTCCTGGGTATGCGTACCCATGACAAAGGCAATAAGAAAAACGATATAAAATAAAAATAGCCTTCTTTGCACTAATGGCCTGGTTTTCTGTTACATGTCATTTATAATCAGCGGAGGAAAAATTAGACTGTTTCAGAAACATTTAAAAGTTCCTCGTACCACCTTTAAGACCAGAGCGGGAAAGGGAAAGGAGCGGGGGACAAATGCCAGGAAATAAAAAAGAATACTTCAGTGCAATGAAAAATAACTGCGAGCAGTTATCTGCTGATTAAAATAAGTGGTGTTGTTATTAAGAACTGGTGCTCCACAGGGATCTCTCTGCTGGAAATAGCTCTGTGTTTTTAATGGGTTAGGTAGAGAGATACCTAATATATTCCACTGTGTTTGGGTCGGGCCTCGTGCCTCTACAGAATTGCACACCCATCGCTAAGTTGTGTTCTCAAACGTTGGTGTATTAATGCATGTTTTGTATACTCTCAAACGATATTCGTATTAAACAATCAAAGACAAATTGGACAACATTAGTGGTGGTTGCCTCTTGTTAGTGAAAGACAGCTTTTTTTTGTAGCATTTTATTCATGTCAACATTTCAACAGCTACCCTAATGTCTATTCTCAGCTGACATTTCCCTACCACAGGCCAAAACCTTTACATGTTACAGCCCATTATTTGGCAAGTTCTGTCCTATTTAAATTCTTAACTAGAACTGCATTAAAGGAAGATGACCCGGAAAAGGTCAAACAGTATATCAGGCACAGAGTGACTGTAGTCCTCTGCCCAGTGCAGAGTTCAAGATCTATTTCAAATAAAAATTACAAACACTTATTTTTTTCATCTTTTAATTTCTAATCTCTCTCTTGCTCTTTGTGTGTGTGTGTGTGTGTGTGTATGTGTGGTAAACTAACCATGACTAAGCACTACCCACAAAGAGCATGGAGGGACAATTACTCAGACCAACAAATGTAGATAGGTTGGAGCAGCAGGGTGTGGGTGTTGTGTGTGTGTGTGTCTAAAACATCCCCAAGGATATTGCTTTTGTGGAAGGAAAGGGCAAATAAAATGATACATCGCAGAAAATTATTCACAATTACCATCAAAATGAGCGGGCGGCTGATGAGTGCATGGATGCAGTGATGTGAAATTGAAATGATTCACACATGCAAAGTCAGTTAAAAAAATAATCACACCAGCACTTGTAATGCAGGAAACTGGCGCCTCTGGCAAATAGAAGAGCAGATGTTTCCTTCAATCACTCTGGCTTAACATTTTTAAAAAAAAATCCACATCCATCTTGAGTTCATACACACTTTGGAACCAAAGTTTCATGATTTTCACAGTTTTTGTTTTTATGACTTTATGAATTCATCCGTGGGGCACTTGATCCCATTTTGCCACCGCTGTCACATCAATCAACTCACAGACTGACTACCACTGTTAAATAAACAAAGAGCTTTACACAACAAGTCCAACATCCTCACTAAAGATAAGCAGAATGACCCTAACATAACCTATTAGGGTCTTTATAGTATGTGAAGTCAGCAAGGAAGCCTCTGCGCTCATTTTTAGATTTCCCTGCCTGGGGGGGGATTGAACTAGCAATCCTCCAGTTTTTTTGGTCCACTTGTTTAACCATCAAACTACAAACACTCTGCACCTTCATTTTCTCCGGTATGCTCTTTCAGTTTGTAAAGTTGTATCACTTTTGGCTCACTCTGTGAAAGTTCAGTTTCAGTTTATACCAGCAGAGCGCGGATATGCAATCTGCAAAACCTCCTCCGGCCTTCTGAGACGCATCCAAGTAACCCCTGAGATAAGTATAGGGTGCGATAAAGTGAGGGATGGAGGTGGAAAGGTAGATAAGAGTGGGTGTTCTGGAGGCTTGTTGGGGGGGAGGGAGAGAGAGAGAGGGGGAGAAGTGGTTTAGAAGCAAATGAATAGTTTGGTGCTGGAACAAAAGCGCGATTTTTGGGAGCTTTTTCTGTGAACATGAAAACTTCTTTCAAAGTT
>CM049398.1:25772500-26217500 GCA_026929865.2 Hyperoplus lanceolatus
AGGTTCAGGCGCGGTCAGACTTTGGAACACCGTATTCTGCCGTCTTGTTGGACAGTTCACGGCTCACAACAGGGACCTGGGTTCTGTTGTTATGGCTGTCAGCCCCTGTGGAAAGTATTCAGTCACCGCTGATGGGGAGGGAACACTCAAGACTTGGGACATAGAGGTGGGTGACTGTAGGAAAACATGTACTATAGATTGCATGTTATAGCCGCAGTGAACCACACTAATTCAGAGCCAGAGTGAGGGGCTAGAGATCAAGAGACAGCCAGTCAAGAGGAAGTGAACCTGGATATTTCCATTAGATATCAGGTATGTTGTTCACTCTGAAAATGAAGGCACTGTCATGTCATTTCTGAAGTGCAAACAGCTTGCTAGATTACAGCCGTTAATCACAAATATCCACTGATACAACAGCAGAAATAGCAGTAAGGAGATAATGTCCCCCATCCTCTTTGATATTTCATTTGACATTTTAGAGCTAGTTTTTATCAGAAATGCAACTGACTTACAATGCAATTTTTTGGGGCCAGATCACCTCAACTGGACGAGGACGACATCATTAAAGAGGACCTATGATGCTTTTTGACTTTTATGACCTATAAACGTTGTTATGGTGATTCATAGTCATGCTTAACCATACTAAATTATCAAATAATGACTTACATGCATTTCGACATATTCCCTGCTGACCGTCTGGGGTGTCTGTGCAGAGCACTAAACACTATTCTAGCCAGTCGAGAAGTCACGTCTTCAAAGCGGTCTACCCTTTCATAATTTGTGACGTTGCATAAAACTTTGTGACGTCTCCACGCGGATGTTTCCATGTATGGTAATGCTGTCACTTCCCTGTTCGCGTCTGCCTCGCGCCCTTATAGGTCCATGCTCGCGCTTCCCGCCACTGAAAGTGTTCTGGAAGGAAGGTAACCAATCACAACGGAGTGGGGTTTGCAAGAGGGGGGGGGGAGGGGAGCGGAGATGGCCGAAGCACAGGCGGAGGGAGCCGAAGCACACACACTCAAGTGTTGACAGGATGTGCTGGATCGCCAAAATAAGAGAAAGAGCTTCCCGAAAATCTACATAGTTTTTTGTGATGTGATTCGTGTCAGGTTGCTCTATAGCAGTGTAAAACAAGAAATTAAGACCAGAAAAGTAGCATAATAGGTCCTCTTTAAAGATTAAAGTGAAATTATCAGTTCTTACCAAGTGAGCTGATCAGAGAATACTTTACATTTCATCACAAGGTTTTTTGTAGCTGAATAATTTCTGATACCAAAAAGAGGCCATTTTGACTTATTTGACTCGAATTATGAATGCTAAGATTGGTATAAGATGTAACTGCATCACTGTCATGCTCATAAACGCAGTAAAAGCACACCCTCTCGGGGAATCATTGCCACAATATTCAGAGCTCAACTCTGTGACATTTTGTGAGAGGGATGAATTCAAACGGGTGTGCCTCATTTGGCTTCCAATTTAATTTATGGAAATGTATGTATGTATGTCGCAGAGATGAAGACTTAGTTGGACAAACTCAGTGTTCTGGTAGAAAATCCTGTCCTTCGGCAAGTTTGATGCATGCTTCCGAGTCAGCTGGATGACTAACATGATTGCGCAGTTATACAGTGCTGTCTGTGTCCTCAGAAAGAGGGCTCTGCAGTTCGGTACAAGCTCTCAACCACACATGACCCTGTAGTGTCAACGTTTTTAATTCATTTCACATATGATGCAGAGTACAGTTAATTTTAGTAATAATAACAATAAAAGTGTATGTTTTTTTCCCCATTTATAAATCCATGGATTCTTCACTGGGTGTCCAGTGAGTGGCCAAAAAAATAGCTAAGCAACTTCGGCTAGGCACAGCATAACTGTCAAGCTCCGACCCATAGTTTGAAAAAAATAAATCTGCCACAGTTGCCGTTGTAAACTGCTACACACCGTGATATTACCGAAACCTTGACATAGCCTACATTACAACACTATAGCTTAGTGGTCTTACAATGATATAGAAGAAATGCATTGTATTTTGTACCTTTTCATCTAGTCAAAACATATATAACCCTCCTGTTATGTTCATTTGTCAAGAATGAACTTGTGGGTCAATTTGACCCGGTGCATGTTTAATCATCCAAAAGATGTCCTAAACCAAAAAAATCCTAACAAGCAGTGTGAACATGTCATTACCAACTCCATAACTAACTATTCTATCAATATTTAGTGCTATGTGGTGTTCCTTACCTCTAACAGGTAATGGTTCAATAAAGATAATTAACTTGTTTTTCATTTAAAAAAATACATGTTCAAACTTTTAAATTAATGTTTCACCACTTTATTACTTTTGAAACTCTGGAGAAAATGTGAAAAGTCTCCAGAGACATTGTGGCTTGAAATATAGCCCTGCCTGTCTCTGCATCCCACAGAATGGCTGTCAATTCATAATTTGACTTATGGACCCCAGCCAGGATGAGGAGCCCCAAATACGCATCTAAATGTGTTATATCCAGCTCCTTCCACTTCTCCCCAAAAACACACCTCCCTTCTAAATGAATAATTTCCAGAATGATTTTCTGTATTGAATCTGGCATAACCAGCTCAAAAGCTGACTTGATGTCAGTCACACGAGTCAGTGCCATCCTAGTGGGTCCTGGCACTGTCTTTATTGTGTTTTCTGCAGACAGTTTTGCCTGACACATATTTGAGGATGATGACCACTGTATTTCACCATTTTCTGACATGAATGTCTTGCTTGGAGGAGTAGCAATTCACTCATCTGGTTCAAAATCAGAATCATAATAATAAATAAATGGTTCCTGTCAAAAGTCGTAACACTTGCAACTGTGTGTGTGTGTGTGTGTGTGTGTGTGTGTGTGTGTGTGTGTGTGTGTGTGTGTGTGTGTGTGTGTGTGTGTGTGTGTGTGTGTGTGTGTGTGTGTGTCTGTGTCTGTGTCTGTGTCTGTGATTGTGTGTGTGTGTGTGATTTGGGTGAAATATGTCTCACAGTTGTAAAGAAAGAAATAGTCTTACATTTCTGACACCCTTTTACAAATATATATGGTTGCAAATATGTGAGATGAATTATTTTCATATTATATGTTCATTACACTAAATAAGGCAAGCAGAAGAAGTTTCATACTGAAAAAATACTTTTTTTTTTTTTTGTAATTCAAGTTTTTTTATTTAAATTTTCGCTTTGGTGCATGACAGTACAAGGTTACACATTCAGAGACATTTGTTATTACAGTACAATTAAAGTCTTTGCCATTATAAAGAATAGAAATACGAATACATATTTGTATCTGTAAAATCAGGAGATAACAAGAGCAGCTCTAGGGGCACAATCATATCGGAGTGACTAGAATGGTTATCCATACAACATTCAGGAGCATCATTACATTCCATCAACTTTGTTCATGTTACAGGTTTATCGGTCAGTGTAATATAAGTCCAGAAACTCTCCCATGCTGGTGCTTTATCCGTGTTTATAGTATTCAGCTTATTAAGCATATGTTCATATGAGGCTGTTTTTATCATGGCGTTAGCCCATTCTTTAAATCCTGGAGTTGTGACTGTTTTCCAATGTTTAAGAATCGTCCTTGCAGCCACTGTAATGCCAACCATGATGACAGAAAAATCTTTACTTGACATGTTATTCAGTTGACTTCTGTCACCTAACAGGCAAAGTCTAGGAGATACTGGTAGTAAGTACTCCAAAACAAATCTCCAAAAGGGCTGAATACATGGGCATTGCCAAATACAGTGTAATAAAGTACCTGCTTCTTTCTGACATTTCTGAAAAAATACTTTTAACTATTTTTCCTAGATCTTCAAACTTCAAAACGGGTCAATTTGACCCGGAACATAACAGGAGGGTTAAAGTAATGTTCTTCTGCTTTGCTCTTCTGCCTCCTAGTATTATTGTCTTGGGCCGGTTGATGGAATAACCAAAGAATCTCCAAAACTACTGGGAAGTTTCCGTCCACACCTCGACCGAGTGACCCACCTGGAGATCTGTATCCATGGCAATAGACTTCTCATTCTCTCGGCCTCATCAGACTGCAGTGTGGCTCTTAGCTACCTGCCGGGAGAAACTGTTGGGCTGTTCGGACAGGTACGCAAACACACACACACACACACACACACACACACACACACACACACACACACACACACACACACACACACACACACACACACACACACACACGCTCAGGCCATTTCTATACACTGCAGTATAGCTTGATGTAATGTAACCTGCACATTTGAAATAAATTGTTCTGGATGGGGGGGATATTGTTCGGTACCACACTTGTCAAGTTAACGGCCTCAGATCCTGGCGTTTAAAATGTACAGCGTTACATTATGGCTCTGATAAAGCCTAACCTCCCACTCTGCAGCGGGGCTGGTGGGTGGTGGGATCCAGTTGACGAAATGGATATGAAACCCAGCATCATGCCACTGTTAGCCGTGCGTGTTTGTGTCAAAGGAAGGGCCCATATTAAGTTAGCCTGGGGCAGTGTCTGCTGAGTCTTGCTTCCTCTTGAGGTTGCCTCAGGCCCACACACACTCACACACACACATATACATCACAGCCCAAAGAAGAACATGTTTACATGAAAGCAGATAGATGTTTGTGCACCTTTGTACTTGTTTTCATACTTCATTGTTAATGCCTGTTTACCTGTGTGGCAACACATACACACAACTGAAATAAAGCGCTCAGTTTGAAGCTAGTTAGTGTTGCTGAATGTTTCAAGAGGGATTACCCCACATTCACACTGTTAATAACGAACGCATTAGAGAAGAATATATAGGTACAATTAATCACTTTAAAAGTCAGCGATTCTGGAGAATGCTTGTTGTCAAAATCACTTTTTGTCAATATAAGTGAATGTCTCCTCATTATCTGCTATCTGTCCGTACTGTTTGTGCATTGAAAAAAACAGTGTTAATACACAGCCTAGTCTCTGTGAACTGGCATGTAGCTAGCTACAGTTGCAACCTTTGTTTACATACCAATTTACAGAGCCAGGGCTGTATTAACACTTTTTTCCTCAGCTCACAGTTGAGGGGATATTTACCTATTTTGACAAAAGATGATTTTTGACAACAAGTAGTTTCTAGAAATCGCTGACTCTCCATTTTAGGAGATTCCTGCTACATTTTGACACTTCTCCATGGGGACTGGGCTTTTTTTAAATTTCCCCAACTTAACATGATTAAAAACTAGCAAGACTTGCGGCCACAAGGTCATCTAGCAAAAAAAACAAAAAAAAAAACAGCACACTCACGTTGATCCCAAATGTTCTCACTGTTTGGTCTCTGCTATTGTCTGTCAATCTTGAAGGAAGAACAGTGGTGTTTGGAAAGACTAGGACCTTTGCACCCAGTACAGGGAACAGAGCAAGACCGGAGAGACTGTGGAGGGAAGGAAGACTCTGGACAGGGAGGAGAGAGGACAAAGGGTGGAAACTCGGGGGAAGAACGACAAGGGAGAGGACCATGGGACAGCAGCAGGAAAGAAAAGAAGAAAGCCTTTATCCAGGTGAAGAAGAGTTGAGTGTGTTGAAAAAGTGTATTGTGCTGTTGTACAGGGGCAGCTGTGGCTGTCGTCCACTGGGTTGCAGGGTCGGTGGTTCAATCCCCCGTCTCCCCACCACATGTCAAAAGTGTCCCTGGGCAAGACACTGAAACCTAAATGGCTCCCGAAAGTTAGCTTGCACCCTGCGTGGCAGCTGCTGCTAGCGGTGTATGAATGCGTGTGTGATTGGATGAAGGTGAGGTGTACAAAACAATGTAAAGTGCTTTGTGTCTGTGAAAAACCAGGCAAAAGCGCTATATAAATGGAGTCCATTTACCATTTACAGCTTCATTTTCACTGCTCTGTATTACCGGATAGCAGCTGCGGTGTTTAAGATTTAAGTCTGCAATTCTTTTGAGTGGGGATTTCTAAAGGACAAAAACTGAAACCTTTGATTTTCTATTGCGAGATAAAAAATAAATAACAAGTTTTTCTTTATACACTTTTCTCTAAATGATGTACAAAAGCAGTATAACAGTTGCACTGAGAGAGCTGGGCCAATACTAAAATTGTAGCCCCTTTCAAATGTCTTTCTATTCCTTGGTACAATGTGGCGTGCGACAGCAAATAGTCCTGACTGCCTTTTCCAACCGCAAAGATTGAAATGGCATTTGTGTGACGCTGCCAATTCTATGATTTTTGCTCTGATGCCTGGAGTACAGAAAGAGATCCCCATTCAACAATGTTTTTCATCAAACCAGAGTGTGCCTTACGGAGTGACAGTGATTGCACTGCTGTTTTATTAAAGTCAGTAAAAGTTGGCAGACTTTGCTGGAGTTTTTCAAAGTCGGCTGCCCCATTCATCGTCAATGGAGTAGCTTCAGGCTGGTACGAATGTAGATCTGACACCATACATTAGAGGTTTTGATTCCATGGTTTTCTTGACTTGTGAGATAGATTTTCATGTCATCAATACTGATGTGGGCCTTCTTGGTATTAATGCAAGATATTAGACATCACAAATAAAACATTCATCAAACCTTTTAAGATGTCTTTGAGTGGGCTGTATTTATTTAGAGTGGGCACCTTTTCATGGACAGGAGCTAAAAAACCTTTGTGGTCCGTTAAGTCTTGGTAAATAAATAACACATTTGGATATATTATTACCTATGTTTCACACAACATAGAACATTATCAGAAATTGAGACTTTAAAATGAATACTGCCTTGAAACAACTTTTGTCCCTGGACAGACAAAGGGCAACACAGTTCTACCAGGTACTGGCTCAGCGGAAGATGGACAGCAAAGTGATCCCAGCTCTATCTTCTGTCTCACTCTGCTACTGGTGCTTTGTGGATAGGACACACACAAACATACTCACACATACACACGCACACATGCACACACACACTCACTCACACTCACACTCAAACGCGTGCAACACATCAGACTTGAAAAGGCCTATCTGGAGGCCAGCTGGCATAGGCTGCTTTCTCAGATGCTTAACTCCATAAAGACGTCAGTAACTACTTTGAGCATGAAGTTCAGTCTTTGCTAAATATAATTTGACCTTTTAAGTTTAGTTTGTCTACCATATGTTATGTGACTGCCACGAATCTACATCTATGCTAGCAGTTCTGTGATGCTCTACTTACTGTAGGTAGGTTTAAAATAAATGCAGCTTTCGAACATGCTCGCAACGACAATGCTAACATTTGCAAATTAGTGCAAGCTAATAGTGAATTGGGACAATGAATATTTTCATAATGTCATATATTGATTTATCTGATTTGTTTTGAATTGCCTTAAGGGAGAGCTGCATCCTAGCCTGGCTCCGCCCGCCCGCCTACTTCCGGCCAAATTTTATTTTCCCTTCAGTAGTCAGTCTGGGTGTACAGCCCATTTCCCAGTTTTGCTGGAGATTCGACAGCCGGTCCAATCAGCGAACAGAGCGAGTGGCTGAGAACGATGACGTCGAAGTCGCGCTCCAGTTTCAGTTGCCAGAAGCCGGCTCATGACACACGTGACGACCAAACGTTATGCGATTGGTTGGCTAATACAGAGTGGCACTGGGCAGATCCAATAGTTTTAAACTTTAACAGACACCCGCCTCCATGAGTGAACGTTTGCCAATTACAGCACTGCCAGACCTTCTGTACAAATGAAATGAAGTACGATGGTCTGGTTGGACCAGGCTAGCTGCATCCCCTTGTACCCTACAGAAAGAGTTCATTCTTAAATATTGTTTGATTGTTTTTCACCAAAAAGATGCTTCATATCTTTAATTCAATAAAAATATGTATTTCTTAACCAAATGTAATGTGACGTGATTCCAGTTTGTTTTGGATCCATTTGAAAAGTTTCAAGAATATTTTGATGGCTCACGGGATAACATTTGGACAAGGGGCAAAGCATTGGCCTGATAGATGGCACCATCGGCTCCTCTAAGACATACAGAATAAACACGGGGAGGAACAGCATCCCAAGGGAGCTACTCTGACACAAACCTCATGTCAAAATATAAAGTGTCCAGCACGATGGGTTTGGCATATGTTTTGCAGTTACTGTGAAAGATGTCCTCTTTAAAGTCAAGAGGAAAGATGCCCACAGCTTACGTCAGCAGTAATGGTGTACCCGCCCAGCAGAATCAAACTCTATTGCCATGGTTACATTTAGTACATGTCTGTGAAAGACAATGCATGATAGATATTAGGCAGTTTATATTGCTCGATAAAACATCTTCGCCCCTTTAAAGCTGGCAATCATATACAGTAATATGTAATATTAAGTCGTAATAAGAAGTAAAATCAAAGCTATGTCACGGAGTTGGGCTGCACGGAATGAGGAGAAAATGTTACTTATGATTACAACTTAAGCCCAACAGTAGTTAATTCATGACCATTAAAAAGTGAGCAGTCAAAAGGATAGTGTAATCATCTAAAGTGTAGTAGTTTCAGAAGGATAATGGAAACGGCAGGTGTAAAAGAAGAGAAAATGTAAGTGTCCAATCACAAGAGAGACAACTTTGAAAGTACCTGAAACGAGTATACCGGAGAGAAAGTGCTCACCAGGACTCCACAGGGGGAATCAATACTGATTCTTAGAATCTGTGTGTGTGTGTGAGTGTGAGAGAGGGAGGGAATATGTACTGTACTGAGCTCATCAGAAAAGTTTGTGTGTTTGATTTCGTGGAAGGGCCATTTGGCAAGTCTTCACTGGGCTGCCAGCCAGCTACTGGGCACGAGGTGAGGAGAGCGAATGGCCTCACTCCATCACCAGCTTAGTGTGTGTGTCTGTGTGTGCGTGTGTGTGCGTCTAAATAGCCTCAGTCCATCAGAGCAGCCATTTACCGGTGAGTGAGAGCGTCAGGTCTGTTCCGCTCACTCCATCACTCTGTGTGTGTGTGTGTGTGTGTGTGTGTGTGTGTGTGTGTGTGTTGTGTGTGTGTGTGTGTGCTTGTGTGTGTTTGTGAGCAATACAGGAGTCATAGATATTGATGGGTCTGGGCGCTCAGTCTAATCTCTGCGGCAACACAAAGTACTCGAGTACCCTCAGGAGAAATAAGACACGCTGCCCTGTGACACACACACACACACACACACACACACACACACACACACACACACACACACACACACACACACACACACACACAATTGCAGAGGACAGTGCAGGATTTAATCATTGTTGTTGTTACACAGCCATAAAGAGCACTTGAAAGTATAACCAACCAGATTAAAAGAGTGAATATTGGGACAAAGTCTTAGAAATGTAGACGCTGTTAAATTTAGCACCAAGTTCACAAACACACACGCGTGCACACACAACGTGGAAGCAGAAAAGCAATTACAGGCAGGCAGGTTGATTTTGATTTTAATTGGAGCCCTCGCTGAGAGCTCCACCTGTTTCCGTCGACAGCCAACAAAAATAAATGTTGAGTTGTCAGTCCTTTAAAAACTCCTTCACTCAGTTTAATCGAAAATTCCCGTGGCCTAATCACCAGTTCCTTCTCCAAGTTCTTGTAATTAATTGGTTGAATAGTTTTAATACCAAGTGGTGATTGGCACTACTTAGTAAAATGTGTTTGATTTGAAATGTGTTTTTTTTTTTGCTTCTCAAGTTATGAGCGTATTCTCTTCGACTCTCTGAAGAAACTTGACATGCAACCAGATTTCCACTCCCATTCAACCTCACTGTTCAATTCACTGCACATTGTCTCACTTGTCCTCTGTAACTACCCCTGCCTCTTTCTCATGGTTCCTAATGGTTCCTGTGTCATCTTCTGGGCGTATCCCATGTATATTTCCTGCTGCATAATTATAATACTAAAACATCTCAACAACTATTGGGTGGATTGTCATTCAATTCATGATCCCCAGAAGATACAGTAGACTGCAATAACTTGGCTGTATTTTTTGTCTTGTTGAACCCATTTTGATTTATAAACTGCCGTACCATAATGTCAAATTAGGTAAGGTCTTTTAGAAACAGTGTCACCATTACATAGTTTGTTCAACAGAGAGCACCAAAAAATAGGATTATTCAACCGTAAGATGTTCTGCTCAGTATGTAAACGAAAACATAGATGTGTTTCCAAAAAGGTCACTATTGGCTGACACATTGTTATCAGTTAAATTCGGCATATATGTTTACATCTGCTAACATGGAGGATCATTTGAAAGTCAAAACACATTTGGCTGTTTGATTTAATGTGGAAAACTAGCTTTGATTTCAACTACTTGTAACTTATACAGTGTATTTGTTCACACATGTCTGCCTTGCATGTAGTTGTCTTTTTCCACAGTTAAAGAGGAGCCCGAGTGTGTCGTTTTACATGTAAGAGTATTTACACACAGTACATGATGGATTCCATCATTAGTTTTCTTTTCTTCTCTTTCGTTCCTGTCATTACCACCCCTGCTTCCAAACCCAACACTTCTGATGATGGATTCTAATGGCGGAGCCAGGGGTCATTATCATTAACGTAAGCTCTACTGCACATGCACACACACGTCTCAGACAGTCACAAACAAACACAATAACACGTTCACACACTGAAACATGCTGCAGCACATTACCCCCCCCCCCCCCCAACACACACACACACGCACGCACGCACGCACGCACACACGCACACACGCACACACACACACACACACACACAGAAACAAACTTCATCTTCATCTACAATTCAAAGTAGGTCCAGCGTGTATATGATGCAGGCTCAAGAAAGCCAAATTCTTTGTATCCACTGTGTGTAAAATATGGGGCCACTGAACAACTGTTCTGTGCTAAAGGAATGGAGTGAAATTGGTAGGAAGTAGGCGACCATGCTAGATTGCCACCGCATGCCCTGGAGCCTATAGGAGTGTTAGCAATTCAAATTGAGTTACACGCTAAACAAGCAAAGCAACGCACGAGTGCTAACTCATCTGTGTATAGTAGGGCATTGTTTGTTCTTTTGATATATACAGTAGGTATACAGTATATGTATGTATATATATATACAGTATCTCACAAAAGTGAGTACACCCCTCACATTTCTTCACATTTTTCTTTATATCTTTCCATGGGACAACACTGAATAAATGACACTTTAATACAATGTAAAGTAGTCAGTGTACAGCTTGTATAACAGTGTAAATTTACTGTCCCCTCAAAATAACTCGACACACAGCCATTAATGTCTAAACTGCTGGCAACAAAAGTGAGTACACCCCTTAGAAAAAATTTACAAATTGGGCCCAAAGTGTAAATATTTTGTGTGGCCACCATTATTTTCCAGCACTGCCTTAACCCTCTTGGGCATGTAGTTCACTAGAGCTTCACAGGTTGCAACTGGAACCCTCTTCCACCCATTTATGACAGCATCACAGAGCTGGTGGATATTAAAGACCTTGCGTTCCTCCACCTTCCATTTGAGGATGCCCCAAAGATGCTCAATAGGGTTTAGGTCTGGAGACATGCTTGGCCAGGCCATAACCTTTACCCTCAGCTTTTTTAGCAAGCCACTGGTCGTCTTGGAGGTGTGTTTGGGGTCGTTATCATGTTGCAATACCACCCTGCGGCCCAGTTTCGAAGGTTGAGTGCACATGGTCAGCGTCGTACACAGAGGTTGGCTTTGGAAAATAGACGTATGAGTGTGCCAGCATTGCTGAAGGGCTTGAAGGGGTGGGGGTCAACCTGTCAGTGCTCAGACCATCGCCGCACTCTGCATCATACTGGTCTGCATGGTGTCATCCCAGAAGGAAGCTATTCTAAAGATGATGCACAAGAAACCCCACAAAAAGTTTGCTGAAGACAAACAGACTACGGACATGGATTACTGCAACCATGTCCTGTGGTCTGATGAGACAAAATACATTTATTTGGTTCAGATGGTGTTAAGAGTGTGGAGCGGCAACCAGGTGAGGAGTACAAAGACAAGTGTGTCTTGCCTAGAGTCAAGCATAGTGGTTGGAGTGTCATGGTCTGGGGCTGCATGAGTGCTGCCAGCACTAGGGATCTACGTTCATTGAATTCTAACATGTACTGTGACATACTGAAGCAGAGCAGATCCCTCCCTTCATAAACTGGGCCGCAGGGCGTACTGCAACATGATAACGACCCCAAACACCCCTCCGACGACCACTGGCTTGTTAAAGAAGCTGAGGGTAAAGGTTATGGACTGGCACATGTCTCCAGTCTTAAACCCTATTGAGCATCTTTGGGGCATCCTAAAGCGGGAGATGGAGGAGCGCAAGGACTCTAATATCCACCAGCTCCTTGATGTCGTCATGAATGGGTAGAAGAGGGTTCCAGTTTCTGAATTTGAATTTCTAGTGAACTACATGCCCAAGAGGGTTAAGGCAGTGCTAGAAAATAATGATGGCAAAACAAAATATTTACACTTTGGGCCCAATTTGGACATTTTTTCTTAGGGGTGTACTCACTTTTGTTGCCAGCAGTTTAGACATTAATGGCTGTGTATCGAGTTATTTTGAGGGGACAGTAAATTTACACTGTTATACAAGCTGTACACTGACTACTTGACATTGTATCAAAGTGTCATTTATTCAGTGTTGTCGCATGGAAAGATATAATGAAATATTTGAAGAAATGTTAGGGGTGTACTCACTTTTGTGAGATACTGTATATATATATATATATATATGTGTGTGTGTGTGTGTGCGTTGGGTATAGCTTTGTGTAGCAACGTATGTGTGTGTATGCCTCTGCTTGTAATTCTTCACAAACAAATCACATTGATCTGTGTATGTTACTATGTGTGTGTGTTTTGGATGTGTATACTTTGTGTATATTTTCTCTCTTTCTTTGGAGTTTGTCTATGGGTCTAAACACTCATTGTGTAAATCAGTTTGCTATTAGGAGCTGGCTCCTCTTCCTTTGCTTTCTTAGGAAGATTAACAAGAACCGAGCCAGTGATGAAGGAGAGAGGAGAGAAAATGAGATGAACTCTATGATTAAGTGTACTGCTTTACATGCCTCTCTGTGCTTTATACTTATCGTGTGTGTGTGTGTGATTGTGTGTTTGTTTCTACGCATAATTTGCATGCCTTTCAGAGTCAGTTTATTATAATTTAGTAGTCTCTTCAATTTTGCCCAGTCTTTAAGGTGAAATCCATGTTGTGCAAATCTCACCCCCTGCATGCATTCCTATAGTGCATGCATATATCTTCATGATCATATATGTGTGTCCATGTTTTATACCATACACAAATTCATGTATTTCTTGACACCTTTAAATTGCGATTCTGCAGCATGGGCTCCTGGGGGTTCCATGTTGCCTCGTGTGTGTGGTACTCTGATTGGTGATTTTAACTCATGATTGAGGTTATGGTAATTGCAAATATGCAGTGTATAGTGTGTACACACAGTATATCTGTGTACATGCCAGTTTCCACACGTTAATTGGCCTGAAGCGCCCGGACTGATAATATTGTCTTTTCTATTCGAATGGTGCATGAATCTTTGTTCATATACTCTATTTTTAAGATAGCTTCATTTGTATGTATGAGTTTGCTGGCAGGTGGAATAGATGGAGTCTGTGCCCTAGTTGCAGCTCAGGCTGCCTTATTGCAGCGTAATTACCATAAATCAAATTTACATTTGTCATGTAATTTAGTTCTCATCTTGGTGTTGCCTGGTTAATTTTAGTGGCCACTGCAAATAAGATTTATTGTCATACAGATTAATAACTGGAACGTGCACACACACACACACACACACACACACACACACACACACACACACACACACACACACACACACACACACACACACACACACACACACACACACACACACACACACACACACACACAAAGTTACCTCCCACGCTTGTCCTAAGGAAGCTATAATAATACCGCAACTCTGTGTGAATATTTGACACATCGGATACAGTATTTCACCCCTCAGCTTTTGCTCCTTCCCCACCTCACACTATTAGCAGCCAATTAGCTAAGAACGGGTTATTATGACTCAGATGCAGTATGAAGGTGGTCAAGATGCACTGCTGGAACTCCATAGCCTCCATCAATGGGACAGATGTCACAGCTCAACTCCCAAACTGAAAGTGTTCCCGTGCATCATGTCTTTGGTTGTGTAACTTTTCAAATGTGCCAGACTTGTGCTTGAACAAGAGCCAAAACTAAAGCGTGGGAGCCAGGTGGATGAATCCATAAATGAACACCATATTTAAATAAATAACTTGAACTGCTTTAAGAAAACACTTTCTGATAATCTCTTCCAGTGTTTGCGTTGTTAACTTTTTTTCTTCTTCTGTGTATCTAGAGAGACACGCGGAGAGAAAGTTTCATGGGGCTGCATGGCTTGTCAGTTTTAGAAACCAAAACACTTCATGTTGTTTCAGACACTGGGGTAGAAGAACTGATCGATGAAACTGTTGTAGCTAAAAGTTTAAAATTACTCCAACCAAATCTTATATGAACAAAGCCGTAGCAATGGTCTTCATGTGGTTTCACTGCTCGTATTTCCTAAACTCTCTTCTTCTTCTTCTTCTTCTTCTTCTTCTTCGGTTGCGTTCCGAATCGCATACTCTTTCTTTCTTTTTTCTATTCTACATACTACATCCGACGATAAAAATAATCTAGTTTAAGATGCAGTAGGCATACTATTGGGACATACTTTTCTGTCTTATTTCATCATAACATTGCGCCTTGATCTTGCCTCTTGCTTTTATATCCGTCACATCCCCGTTTGTTTTCATATGGAGGCTTCGTCGATGTTACGTCACTTCACGTGCGCACTGGATTGTGGGTCAGAATCGCCCAAATAGGATGCACTTTTCAACACTAACAATCTTGGCCGCATGAAGTAGGACATCCGGGTACTTCTAACCATCCTAAATCTGGCCACAAGAATCGGGACATCCTAAATCTTTTTTCTACATACTATATAGTAGAAAGTATGCGATTCGGAACACAGCCTTCTTCTTCTTCTTCTTCTTCTTCTTCTTCTTCTTCTTCTTCTTCTTCTTCTTCTTCTTCTTCTTCTTCTTCTTCTTCTTCTTCTTCTTCTTCTTCTTCTTCTTCTTCTTCTTCTTCTTCTTCTTCTTCTTCTTCTTCTTCTTCTTCTTCTTCTTCTTCTTCTTCTTCTTCTTCTTCAATCTTTGCTGACCCTTATGTCTCACTCCACCCGTTTGTATTAGCTCAGAAGGAGGGCATCCGTTCCAGGAGTAAAGTTTTTTTTTTACAGATCTAATTTGATTGAAAGAGTCAGAGTGTAGTCAATATAATAACAATGATGAAGTGTAGCATATGAAGACTTTAATAAGAAGAAAATATTTAAGACACTTTGGCATTCCTATAAAGCTGCTGCACTTGTAATGACGGAATTCCCGGATACTGCATTTTTATTTTTTATTTTTACAAGAGGAAGGGACAGCATGACAATTGTGGCAGAGGGTACATTATTCACCATTTTACAGTCTATTCAACTCATTCTAGCATGTTATGTAGGGGAATCATGGCGATCGCTCAAATCCGACTTATGGGCTGCACTATTGTCCCCCTGAGAGAAGTTCTGTGAGTGTGGGTGAGTGTGTCCATAAAGTAAATTACAGCAGGACAGTGTTTTAAAAAAAGACAGGAAGCCCAAAATAAGATTTAGATGAAAACCATCCATCAGTGGGCTATAAAACTGTACTTACTGTGTCCTACCCAGTGTGTGTGTGTGTGTGTGCATGCATAAGAGAGCATTACTGCATTTATTTATGCACTCAAATGTCTTCTGTTTGTGTGTGTGTGTGTGTGTGTCTGTGCGTATATCCAGATTGAATCAGTACAGGATTGGACATTTGACTTAGAGCTTGGGAAGATGCATGCTATCAGAATGCTAAGCAGCCGGTTTAAACAGTCTTAATGTTGAGAAGGTGCGGGGCAATGAATTCACTTTGACACTGTGCGCTAGCTATCCCCCGGGTAAAGGCTGCTACTGATCAGCAGGTACACCCACACGTTGGTTGTAAATACCGATGCCCTCACCAGCCAAAACAGGTTCCTTTTCCACTTCATCTACCCCTAGTCTGTCCGTCTGTGGAGGAGGGAGGGCCCAGGAATGGGATATGTGTAAGATGAAGGGAAGGCAGGGGAGAGGACGGGTGCAGACTGAGTAAAAAGGACTTGAGGGAAATGGAAAGAAACAAGTGAAGGAATAGCCGATGAGATAGGAAACAAGGGGGTGGGGGGCAAAGATGAGAGGAGCAGAGACAAGATGAAAAGAGGAGAGGACAGGATCGCTAGATGGAGAGAGGGGGAAAGTGGAGGACGAAAGTGGGCAAATGGGACAGAGGTAAAGTGGATGTGAGAGTGGATAGAGGTTAGATCGCAAGGGGCAAAAAGAGGAATTGGAGATAAACAGCAAGGAAGATAAAGATTGTGTGTTGGGAAAAGAGAGGCGGAGAAGTGGATGGACAACAAAGGATATGAATAAAAGAGCAAAGGTGAAGAAAAAGAGAAACTTCATGCCGACCTTCGATGTCTGATAGCACTTTAACAGAGTTTTTGTTTTCTTATAAGACACACTGTGCTCGTGTGATTTCCTTGACTAAATGATGGAGATTAAGTGTGGCTGTGTTTGTGTGTGTGTGTGTGTGTGTGTGTGTGCGTGTGTGTTTGTGTCCACATCTTATCCACAATAAACTGCAAGTAGATTTGATTTTGTTTTCCACTTGTCAGGTGGTATTTTTTAATGTTTTAATCCCTTTATTTCTGTGTCCACTCCACATGAGACAGGTTTGAGATTCTTAACAAACGCAAATAAGCATTTTAAAACATCATTTCGATTGGTGCGATCGGCAAATTGGCCCAAACAGTTAAAAAAAGAAAGATATATATATATATATATATATATATATAACTCAATATTTAGATAGCCTGGCAGCTACTGTTTGATGTTGCTATCAATCATCAGATTACTGAAACATGGGGTCATTTACACAATTGTGTCCGTCAGAATGGTAAGGGGCATTGGCACAGGTATAGGCTTTAGCAATAGTATTCTGTGCACAATCCTTCTCCACACACATAAGTGGTCGGCACGCAAGCGTCCTGCGGTAAAGGTCCCATCTATAGGCGGTTCAGAATGTGCCATACATATTCATATATTATTGCTATTCTGGTATCATAGCTAGCTACTGCAGAGTTCTCCTTAAGGCCACAGTGAGCTCTTCAAAGAAAATGGATTTCTGAGTACTTTAACATATATTATAAAGCCCTGCATTTTAAAAATCCAGTTATGTGTGTGTGTGAGAGTGTGTACTTGTATAGTCCACATTGTCTTTTGTGAACGCTAGAAACCCTTGACTGAACCACTTTAGTGTGCAAATCTATAGAAAAGTGCACACACACACACACACACACACACACACACACACACACACACACACACACACACACTCTCCAGTGCTCGTGGCTTAACTCCTTTCATTTTGCCATGAGCTCTTCCCTTTCCCCGCACACCCACTCACTTGTGTGTCGGCTCAGAACGTGATGTGACAGTTTGGCCCTGTGGTCACATCCCCATGGCTGATATCCTCTAATAATCTCCCTCCCCGTTTCCATTCAACCGCTTACTGGAAGCATGTGTGTGTCAAGAGAACATTACAGGGTGTTTGTGTGTGTGTGTCTGTGTGGGTGAGAGTGAGATGGAGATAAGAGGAGAGAGCATGTTGTGTGACTGAACATAAAACAAATCACAAATACGCAGCATTCACAGATTTTTTGCCTGGATTTCAATTTTTTATGTGACTGAAATATTGAAGCTCTCCCACCTGCCCTACAGCGTATATCTTTCCCAACCTCTCCTCACCTCCTGCTCAATGATTTTTAAATTCTGGACAACCCCCTTAGATCTCACCCTTTATTTATATATTTATCTCTTTCTCTCTCACACTTATTTTCTTTCTTTCCTTCGTTCTTATTTCCTAACTCCTGTGCCCTTACACTCCTCCATGTCCTCTTTCTCTCCCCCATATCATGTCTATCATTGCTGCCTCCCTCAGCTCAAGTAATCTCCCCTCTGTTTTTGACTCTCTCTCTGTTTCTCTGTCTCTCTCTCTCATCTTCCACCCATCCTTTCAATCTACTCTCCGGCTGCTGTGTGTTTCATCCTCTGTGTTCCCATCAGTCCCCCCATTCTGCCCTCTTTTTTCTCTCACCCCTATCCCTGCATCTGTAGCCCCCCTCTCACTCTGTCTCTTTTTTATTTCTCTCTCCAGCGTTCCCTCTCTTGCTGTCTGTTCTTCCATGAAATTAAAGTGCTCTAAGCTGCTGTTTAATCAGAGCCTGTTTGGGAAAGTGCTGCGATGACAGAAAGTGTCCATCCCAAGTGCTGTGTCTATGTACGCATGTTGTGTGTGTGTGTGTGTGTGTGTGTGTGTGAATGTGTGTGTCCATGGCTATAATTATATGATAAAGAGAAAGGGCACAAAAAAGAGTGGTGCTGATGATTAACCAAAAATCTGGACAATTTACCGGATGGGGCTGGATAAATGATCACAGATTAATAAAACTAGTTAAATACCATTTGCGACCAAAACAGAAGTTAATGCCTCAGTATTTTGACGCAGCGGTTTTGGGAATGGGGAGGCGTGATTGAAGCCATGGTGAAAGCTGGTCAAAAAAAAAGGAAGTTTTTCAAATTCCAATAGTGGCACTGCTCTTGTTGGAGCTTAAAGGATTAGTGTAACCTTTTGAAGAAATATACACTTCACATGTATGCCCAGAGAATGATGGGATCATTGATACCACATTGATACCAAGTCTGTGCATAAAGTATGGAGTATGAGTTGGAGCCAGGAGGTGATTAGCTTAGCTTAGCATAACGACTGGAAGCAGGGGGGAACGGTTAGCATGGGTATCCACTGTTAAGAATTGAATAACACCTCAAAAGCTCAGTCATTTACACGTATCTGCTCTTGTGTCCCCACGAAAAACATAAAATGGGGAAACGAGTGTGCAGCATTTCCAAAAGTTACGCTCTAGTGTTTCTTAATGAACCAGCTTGTTAATTACTGAGCTCCATAGGGACTGCTATAGGTGCACTTTTTAACTTTGGACCGAACCTCTGCTTTCATCAGATTATGCTAAATTCATTCAGGTTTGAGTTATGAGCTGAAGCATCTCTCTTTCTGTCCATAGTTGGCTATATACTGTAGTGTTTATGGTAGTGTTGATCCCCGATTTAGAAAACCCTCACACATTGCAGCTCTTATCGGAGATGCAAACAATAGGGGTGAACAGTGCAAAGTGCTATATCCACACAGAAAACAAACTGATGGGGAACAATTCATGTCAGATACAAAGGCAAGAACACAGGCATTAGTCAGGCGCTATTGCTATGTACATAGAGCTCACAGTCTCACAGAAGCTTTGCATAGATACACACACTCAGTCAACATGCATAGGCCTGGATACACAGGAGAATTAAGTTGTTTTTCTTCTTCTCCCTTTCCCAAAATGCATGTAGGATAATACCAATAATTTAAGCTTTAGACTGAGGCAACTTCAGGCCACATCTCTTATCACTGCTGTGCAATCAATCCAGGCCTTGCTCCACATATAACCTCTAGATGGCAGTAGAGGTGCAGCTCACTGAAAGACGACTGCGATTGTGTGCGGGTGCTTAAAGGTCACATATTATGCTAAATGCACTTTTTAAATGTGTTCTAACATATCCATGGGTCCACGGTGTGCCTAGAGACTGCCAAAATATAAAAACAAATAACAATGTCTCCTTTTCTCACTCTCCCCCTTTCTGAAAACCCCCCCCCCCCCCCCCCCCAATATACTCCAGTCAGAATTCTCCTCGTTTCTGACCTCAAAAACTGGAAAGCCAGAAGCTTCCACTGTGCAGCCCACACCCCTATTTCTTATTGGTCCACGGCCCTGACAGACAGAGGGCGAGGCGTATCTGGCTTCGCTTCCGGACAGGGGACGGGGGTAGCTCAAAGATTGTATATTTACGAGGGGAGCTGCAGCTCTTTTTAAAAAATAGGCCATTGTGAGATTAGCTGAACATCAGCATAGTACAATAAATTATCTGAAAGTTTTTTTCAGCAAACAATTAAAGAAAAATGTATTAGTGACCACTAAGACATATAATATGGTGTATAATAGAACCGAAAAGTGTATAATATGGGAGCTTTAAGTGTGTGTGCGTGTACTCGCATAAAAATCTGTTTTTGTGTGAGCAGGATAGAAAGTGATCAAGCAGAACAAAAATAAAATAAAAAATTTAAGCAGTGAAAGCTGGTATCTCTGCTGTTGGAGGTTCCACATAGCGGCGAGGATAAATCATAGTTGTAAGCCTAGACTTTTTTTTCTTTTTAAAGAGTAAACAACATGTCAGATTTGAAAGAAGGAGCAGTGCAATGGCTGTGGGTTTGCAGTGCACAGCAACAATACCAGGGGCCTATCCGAAAACTTTTTTTTGCATAGGAAATTTCCTTTCCTATCGAGATGACCCGGAAGTGCTCGGCAGATAGGTGATCCGAATAACCAAAATGCTTAGGAAAGGCATAGGAAAGGAGCCTCGATTCATCCTTTAACCCTCCTTTAGCATAGGTTACTCCTGGCTAACCTATGCTAAAGGAAAGGAGATAGTGGTATCCCATAATCCTTTACGGCGGCAAGATTTAAAGCAACAGGCCACCGCCGGAGTTTACCGACTCTACACGAATACGAACGAGAGGCAAAACAGAAGAGAGGAGAGGAGACGAGAGGAAGATTTAACTCAGCTAAAACAAAATACCCCCCCCCCCCCCCCATTAAGATAATAAAGAACTCATAAAAGACCAACATCATGATTTAGTTATTTTCGTAGCACATCATTTACACCATAAGAAAATAAAATACCAACTTCACATTTAATGAAGTTACTGGGGGCAGTTCATTTCAACATCAACATAGGCTAAGTGTAGCCTCTTTTTATTCCACATGTGAATTGGGATATATGGGAGTGATTCTCACTCTGTTGGCGACAACCTGATTAAAATCAATATGAAAAGAACGCATGGATCAAACGAGCGCTTGTTGTAGTCAATTTTCGGAGAATAGTGTAGTTTCACGCGACTCACGTCAGCAATACTCGCCGTCGCGCAATGACGTCGGTTAGGAAAGGTGGAGTCGAATTCATTTGAAACAACGCTGTCCTTTCCTATGTTCGATAGGAAGCACCTTTCATCTCTCCTTAACCCCGATGACGTTTTGGGGTTAAGGCATAGGAAAGGAGGCTTATAGGTAAGGAGATTGGACTTTTCGGATAGGCCCCAGGATCATAAAACATACTCGACTCCCTATTTCTATTTTTCATTATTCAAGACATGTTGAAAAGGTGGGTATGACACTTATCATTTGACCATAGTTGCGCTAATCAAGTATAATATAATATCATTGCATTCAATTGACTCATTGTATACTGGAACTTGCCTCTTGGAAATATAAATCTAAATTGTGCAAAGTCACTGAATGTCCTGGCTAACTTGGACAACTTGTTTTTACCCACAGAGGACATTTGGGCATGTCAGTGCAGGAAAAAGCCCTGGTCATTAATTACATAAATAGTGAGTGCACTCCCGTCCTGGATCAGTGTGGAACACTTTAATCGAACTGAACTAACCTTATCATTCGTTATAGTACGTTGACTTTGATGACCCTGCCTCATTTCCAGCATGGCTTCGTCCAACCTCAACATAACGTGTAATTAAACAGAATAAGTAGTTTTTTTTTTAGATATCTGTATTGTCACTGAGACATTTCATTAGCCCTATCTTATTCCAGAATCATTGTTCCCATTACTTTGGAGAGCCGACATTTTAACTTCTCAAAGCGGGAAAAACTTTAGGTCAGACTTACTGTTAAGTGGTGGCTCTGTTCCATTTAAAGTAGCTACGAGGAAACATTTAGTTTCTGTTGATTGTAGCAACACCTTTGGATAAAAGTGGTAGTTTTTTTTCAACAAAATTAGCGCCCAAGCGTGTGCCGGTGGCGTGTGCATTTGTTAATGAACAGACAGACCACAGATGCCTCGCGATGAAGTAATGTATTTATATGTGACTTTGTCAGATTAATAATGGTAATATGACGATGGTGAAGCAGATACAACAAGCAGAACCAAAAAAAAATAAAAAATTGAAGCAGTGAAAGCTATTGGAGTTCTGTATTACCTGTGCTCCCTCCCACGCACATTGTTTTACAGACTTTGGAGGAAAAACATTGTCTATTGTAAATCTTGTTCCTGCCACCATTTGTCTCTATAATCCGTTGGCAGAACAATGGGATGATGTGATCAAACAGTACCAGCTTGTTCCCTGGTTATTAAACGTCATGTCTGACCCAGATTTCGACGCAGCTGTTACTGTCACCCTATACCGTTCCTAGAGTTGCATATAATAAAATGTGGTGTATTAGCAAAAAAAAACCTAGGAATGACACATAATTTTATTTTGACGTAGCTTTAACAAGGCAGTCAGTGTTGCTGTCTAACCTTCTCCACCTGAGCCCAAAATGACCAATTCATCATTGTCAATGTCCAATGGAACGTTGTGGTTTTCCTTCCAACCATACATTCATTTCCTACTCCATTTTCTTCCTAGCCCAATTAAATTTAAGCTACTCATTTAGGTTTTTGACTGATCTTTATGGATGTGCTTTGTCTGTGTTGGTGTCTGGGGTTGTGATACATAGCCATCCATCAGCCCAAAACTACTCCACCCGATGATGAGCCACTCCTGCATTCCTCAGTGCCTTCCACGCCCTCTTTCTCCTTCATCTCTCACACTCATCCAACTCTCCCTCCCATCCATCCATCCCTCCCTCCCATACTCAACCTGTCAATTTCTCACTTGGCCTTTGCGTCCAGCCCTCTGGCCTCCCCCCTCCACCAGAGCTCTCATTACCTCTCTTTTTCTGTGACATCCAATGACCAGCTGACCACCTCAATAGTCTCATCTCTTTTTTAAAAAACATTTCACTCATGCTGTAACTTTCTTTATTCGCTTTCTCCGAGGCTCACCGTCAAATAGTCCTTTTCTCTGTTTTCCTCCCGTATGAAGTGCTGCACTATGCATATTATCTATGGGTTTTATTCCTTCACTGGCAAATCATATACTGTATATGTATATCCAATGTCTGTGTCATCTTTATTTAAGGATTTAAAGATATATAGTCATACAGTATATAGTCATACATTTGAACGTGTTTTCCTGTTTCTGAAAAGTGACCAACCATCTGTCTTATTGTCTTATTGCACTTTATTTCTTTTTTTGCTCTTTTTATCCAGTTCGATTTGTTGCTCTTTTTTTAACGATAGAAATCACACACGCACGCACGCACGCACGCACGCACGCACGCACGCACGCACGCACGCACGCACGCGCGCACGCACGCACGCGCACACACACACACACACAGTACTGTATATCAGGTTACATAATACACACCTGCTAACCACACATCCTGTGGGACCTTGACTGGGAAGTCTGAGAGGAGAATGAAGACATCATTAAAAGTGTCAGTATACTGGACTCTCTTCATGATGCCAAGGACTTGGACGAATATTCCTGTCCACGTGAGTGTCCTACTGTGGCCCCATAGTGATGGCTATCTCTGCTTTCCTCCTTAGGGAGCTCACATTTTTTTAGACTGTCATGTCCACTGAGTACCTTTCCTCTTGGGCCACGACTGTCATTGATGAGAACTTCAGCGAGAGGGACCCTCATTATTTTCGGTGGATGGTATCTCTGCTGTTGGAGGTTCCACATAGCGGCGAGGATAAATCATAGTTGTAAGCCTAGACTTTTTTTTCTTTTTAAAGAGTAAACAACATGTCAGATTTGAAAGAAGGAGCAGTGCAATGGCTGTGGGTTTGTAGTGCACAGCAACAATACCAGGCATCATAAAACATACTCGACTCCCTATTTCTATTTTTCATTATTCAAGACATGTTGAAAAGGTGGGTATGACACTTATCATTTGACCATAGTTGCGCTAATCAAGTATAATATAATATCATTGCATTCAATTGACTCATTGTATACTGGAACTTGCCTCTTGGAAATATAAATCTAAATTGTGCAAAGTCACTGAATGTCCTGGCTAACTTGGACAACTTGTTTTTACCCACAGAGGACATTTGGGCATGTCAGTGCAGGAAAAAGCCCTGGTCATTAATTACATAAATAATGAGTGCACTCCCGTCCTGGATCAGTGTGGAACACTTTAATCGAACTGAACTAACCTTATCATTCGTTATAGTACGTTGACTTTGATGACCCTGCCTCATTTCCAGCATGGCTTCGTCCAACCTCAACATAACGTGTAATTAAACAGAATAAGTTTTTTTTTTAGATATCTGTATTGTCACTGAGACATTTCATTAGCCCTATCTTATTCCAGAATCATTGTTCCCATTACTTTGGAGAGCCGACATTTTAACTTCTCAAAGCGGGAAAAACTTTAGGTCAGACTTACTGTTAAGTGGTGGCTCTGTTCCATTTAAAGTAGCTACGAGGAAACATTTAGTTTCTGTTGATTGTAGCAACACCTTTGGATAAAAGTGGTAGTTTTCTTTCAACGAAATTAGCGCCCAAGCGTGTGCCGGTGGCGTGTGCATTTGTTCATGAACAGACAGACCACAGATGCCTCGCGATGAAGTAATGTATTTATATGTGACTTTGTCAGATTAATAATGGTAATATGACGATGGTGAAGCAGATACAACTTTGATTAAGTACTGTTAAGGAAAAAACATGCTGTTCCAGATTGTCTCCCGTAAATAGTTCCTAGTAACAATTGGACCAGTGCAAATGCATTAATAATAACTAAATACAAAACAGCGGAAAAATGAGACTGTTTAATTATCATTTAAAAGTTCCTGGTAGGAGGTTTAAGCATCCCAGTAAGCAAGTTAGTATGCATAATTATTGGACCCTGGAAGTGAGAAATTACACATTCAAATATCTGATATTTTTCAGATAGACAAGCTTGTGAGCTGTTCAGAGATGTCTTATTCTTGGCATGCTTATGATGAACTCCATCACAGTGACATTCATCTCACAACTGAAATATCTGATGTTGAATTAGCCTTGGATTTTTTCACCAATACCTTCACCTCAATTTTGAATCATCATGCACCCCACAAAAAGCTCAGGGTAAAAAATAGATCGAACCCCTGGTTTACCAATGAGCTGTCTGACTTATTTATAGAGAGAAATAAAGCATGGTCTCTAGCTAGACGCTCTGGAGAAGATTTGAATTGGACAGTTTTAGACAAATCAGAAATAGGTGTACGACCATGGTTAGGAAAACTAAATCGGATTACTACCTTGATTTAATTTCCAACTGCTACTCCAACCCTGCATTATTTTGGAAGGCTGTCAATTATAATAAAAACAAGTCTAGCACTGTTCCCAGTCAGATACAAATAAATGGGCAGACTTTAAATGACCAGAAAGAGATTGGTTTAGCCTTTAATAAACATTTTTTAGCTGCTGGTCAACTCTTTAACAATGAAGGTTCTACGCCTTCTACCACCACTAATATTTTACCACCTGTCTCTCAAACTCCTCTTTTTAGCCTTGTTCCAGTTCCAACAAGTGTTGTTGTAGATGCGCTTCTAGCCATCAACCCCAGGAAGTATATGGGAGAGGACAATTTGGACCCATTTTCAATCAATCTCTCTACACATATAATATCAAAACAAATAACCCATATTTTTAATCTTTCCATCTCCTCCGGTATTGTTCCTAAAGTTTTGAAAAAAGCTCATGTCATCCCATTACATAAAGGGGGTGACAAAAGTGATCTCAATAATTACAGGCCAATTTCAAAACTCCCATGCCTGGCAAAAATCCTAGAATCAGTTATTCATAATCAGTTGAAAACCTTTTTATCCAGTGCTTCCATTCTGAGCCCATTTCAATCTGGTTTTAGGGCAGGTCACAGTACTGTATCTGCTGTCACTTTGGTCTTAGACAACATTGTTACAGCTATCGACAAAAAAAAGCACTGTGCAGCACTTTTTGTTGATCTGTCAAAAGCCTTTGATACTTTAGATCACCATTTGCTTTTACAGAGGCTGCATGATATTGGTTTTCATTATTTTACATGTAGCTGGTTTAGGGACTATCTCTCTGATAGACAGCAGTCAGTAAAACTGGGAAGCCACCAAACTGAGTTTTTAACAGTTACAAATGGTGTTCCGCAGGGCTCAATTTTAGGTCCAGTCCTATTCACAATTTACATCAATAACATTGTTTCATCGCTACAAAACTGCCATGCCCATTTGTATGCTGACGACACTGTACTGTATTGCATTTCTGATTCGGTCCATCAATCTGTTCAGAACCTTCAGAGCTCTTTTAACACCCTGCAGGACTGTCTAGTGGACCTCAGGCTTGTTCTTAATACAGACAAAACAAAATATATGTGTTTCTCCAGAGCAAGAACTATACATTTTAATGATCTTAATATTCATACACATAATGGATCTCAAATTGAAAGAGTCACTGAATATAAATATCTCGGCATCTGGATAGATGAAAAAGTATTTTTTAAATTTCACATAAAAAATCTTGTCTGTCGTCTGCGATTGGATATTTTTATAGGAACAAAACCACCTTCCCTTTATTTAGTAGGAAAAGGATTATTGAGGCAGTTTTTATGTCTGTCCTTGATTACGGTGATGTGGTTTATAGGCATGCATCTCAATCATGTCTTAAACTCCTAGACTCTGTTTTTCACTCTGCCTTAAGGTTCATTACAGGAGATGCTTATGACACTCACCATTGTCTTTTATATGAAAAGGTTGGGTGGTCCTCTCTTAAAGAGAGACGTGATGCACATTGGCATATTTTTATATATAAAGCCCTGACCGGAAAGCTGCCACTCTATTTGACAACAATGTTGCATATTTCAGATGGGCTTTATCAAACCCGCTCAACTGACATGCTCATGTTATATGTTCCATACGCCCAGTCTGACCTTGGCAAAACTGCTTTTAGCCACAGTGCCCCTGACTCCTGGAACAGCCTACAACATCAAATTAAAATAAATACACTCATAACTGTTAACCAACTTAAAGTCATTATTTTGAATCAGCCCCACTCCACTTGTAACTGTTTTAATTAGGCTAGTGTTCTGTTTTATTCAATTGATCTGAATGTTTTAATTGTTGTTGTCTCTTTGTAAGCTTGTTGTGTATTCTCATTGTATATTGTGTATCTGTCTCGACGTCATTGTAAAAGAGGGTCACCCCTCAATTGATCTTTCGAGAATAAATAAAGGAAAATGAAAAAATTAAATGAAATAGTTAGCCATTTTGTTGAAAACACAACGCTTTCCGCATCAAATTCTGAGTGCCTTTCCTCCCTTTCTATTGACTTGCCAACATCATCGCCGACTTCTTACTGCCTCACTGCACTCTAGGTTAGCCGAGTTAACTTCAATTAATTCATCACATGTTCTTTTTTTCTGATTTAGAGCACTTCTTGAGTTTGATCCTGTGAGATACTTTCTGGTCAGGATCCAATTAGTATAAGGCTAAATGATTTCCCTATACCATTCATTTCCAGTGACGGGGCAGCATAGCGCGGGTCAGTGGTTTCTCGGTGTTGCCTGACAGTCAAAGAGCAGTGAAGTTTTGGATCGCTGGATTACAAACCTGCCGTGGTTTCTCTGTGAAATTTCCTCCCATGTCTTTCTGTTGCTTGGTCAGGTTCTACCCCATCCCCCACTGTCCAAAGACATGCAGATCAGGTGAACTAGAAGATTAAAGTTTCCCCATATAAATGCGTTTGCCATGGTGTTAATCCGATGATATACCGGTGACCTGCTTCCCTGCCATTTGCTCATGCAGGGACGGTCTCTCTCTATCCCCCCCTGTGACTCTGAGGCAGGAATAAGTAGGTATAGAAAATAGATTTGAGAAAGCTCCGCACCACCTTTTTTCCCCAAGGTTATTTAACAATATTTCCATTATTTCGTCAATAGACTCCCAAGATGATCTACAACCCCCCGTCTCCCCCCCCCGTCCCCCCCCCGTCCCCCTGTGCATACCAGCAGTCATACAAACACACAGTTGATTCTGTCTGGCTGACTATACTTTCCCCTCTCCTTTCTCATATCTCTCTTTCTCCCTGTTTCTGCTGCTTTGTCAATGCTTAAAGGTTTCCAACCATCGCTAAACAGTCAATATATATATCCAGCATGAGGCCGCCCGCCTAGGAAGGTTTAACCCAGGAGATGACATTCAGTACAGAGCCATAATCACTGCCTCCTAATGAATTAAATAGCCTTGACATTTCACTGCACAATGTTTGTCCTTTTCCAGCGACTGCTCTGCTGTTGTATACCCGTCCTTTCATGCAGCCTGTCGCTCTCTTGTTCTTGTTCTTTCTATAGCAATAGCTCTTCCATGTGCCTTATGGCCCCTTACTATGCAATCCCCCCCCCCAACCACCATTCCACCACTCATATATCCCTCGCTCCCTCGCTTCTTCTCACTTGTCCCGCTCATCGGTATGCTGCTGCATGCCCGGCTCTCTATGCAGGCAGAGTTTTGCAGCGGTGACAGAATCCAGCTGGAGGGTCAAGACCCTAAATGACCATCCACGCAATAGGTCATGCGCCAACAATGTAGGGAGAGGAGAGAGAGAGAGAAAGACAAAAGGAGAGAGTCATAATTGCCCTGTTGTTTGGTTGGCAGGATAGCAAGGAAGGATAGAGACGTAGAAAAATTTAGAAATGAAAGGGGCATGGCCTGCAGTAGCAGAGTGCCTTTGCAACAGCCTCAGAAAGTTTCCTTTGTCCTGGAATACAGATGAGGGCCAGGCGCATGACTGCCTGACTGCACTGTTACCGGACAGACAGACAGACACACTCACATGTACAGTCTCATCTTGGATGACTTAAGACAACTCTAAAGTCTATTGAAAAATAAAAAATAAAACAGCAAGAGTTCAAAGCTCTTATCAGAGTTATAGCCTAATATTAATCTTCATGCTGTGAGGATTTTAATTAGAAGGGAACACCCGCTGTCCATGATTACTGTGGCAATAGGGGACTTGATGTCTTTGAATACGATGATGATTATTCCCCGAACAAACAAGGGCATGCTAATAATTATTATTTCAAGAGTTGTAGATAAGTCAACAAATTCAGGGGGTGGTGTGTGTGTGTGTGTGTGTGTGTGGGGGGGGGGGGGGTTCATTAACAAAAAGTAACACAGTGAAAGCATAGACTGAAAAAAAAAAGAAAAAGAAAAACAAACGACAACCACTTCCACAGCTGTCTTGAACTCTCGGGCTACGGAGCTATCGCGAGAGAGTTGTGAGGTCTCCATGGTAACAAGTAACAACTAGCCCCGACACAAACGCCCTGAGCATCAGAGAGGCTGGAGCAAAACACTGCAATATTGAAATAGCCTACAAGTCGGGATAGATGAAAGTATTCATTTGAATTGAATGACAATAAAGCACTCTGCTTCCCCCCAAAGTGCTTTCACAATCCGGTGAACCACGGACAGTAAGGGAGAGCGAAAGGTAAGTTAATTCACATCAGTGTTTAAAGTTAATGAGCTGTTACGTTTGGGTCAGCGACACAACAAAGCGTAACAAGTCCTAGTTTACTTCACATTTAGGAATTGTCAGTTAAACAAGTGTGTCTGTCCTGGGACAGGAAATGAGAGGTAGCTTGTTGTCAGTCACTCTACATTAGCTTGCATCAACGTCAGTGTTAGCTAACGTAAGCTCTAATCAACACATTTTTCATGGGGGGCAGTTCAATTTAGCCACACTTCTCCACATTTTCCAATTCGGCCAATAAATAAGAACATTTGTCTTTGCTCAATAGTTGTATGTGTCACTGTAATGTGTCTGTTTGTCACTTGCCTAGGGACCACGGATGTCAATCAACTTTTTTTTTGCTAGCTTTCTGATATTGATGTTTGTTTTAATGTTCTCTGTCTATATCAAATACATACATATAACAATAACTATTATTTTCTGCTTTAGCAAAGCTATTTTTGGTTTTGACCAAGTCAGCTAAACGTAAGGAAATAAGTACTGAAAACACAATTGCTCCCCTATGGAGTCAGTATGTTGAAGCTGTAGCTTTGAAAGCAGCTGTAAACTAAAAGCTTCAGTATGCCACAGTGTCAACAATAAAGCCTTACCATGCAGAAAAATCCCAGGTGTGATAGATAACATCAATCAAGGCAGCATCATTTAGTGTTGCCCTTCTTCTTGTTAGCTATTGTTTACAAGTTAGCGTTTTCCTTTTACGGCAAGTGCAATGTAACCTCTCTGAGAAAAGTCTGTCAAGTAGCTCTCATGCGAGACTTATCATCACTGATTTTAATTTTTCTAGCTGTACTGTTTTACAGTCTGGAGGGCAACAGTATCAAACAGAGGGTACAAGCAGTTTAAATATCACTGTCTTAGTTAAGAGGTTAACACACCTGCAACTGTAAGCAAAACTTACAGTAGCATATCTGTTTCCAGCAGGTGTGGCTGTCTAGGTATTACGTTTATCACAATATATTACATCTGCCTTACTGGCTAATTTTCTTAATTGGCTTTTACTGCCTAAAAGAGCTGCCAGCCATTTGTCAAGCACATACTGTAAGTCTGCCTCATACAATTTCAACACACTGGATTGCTTGTTTTAACTGCCTCTTATAAACGTTAGCAAATCTGTCCCTGCTTTTCTGCTTGTTTCATTGCAACTGTATTCCTTAATGTTTGTGTGTTTCCGTGTGTGATTTAGCCTGGGCCCAGTGTGATAGCCAGTTTTATACCCTTACTGTTGGTTTTTATTGCAGGAGAGACCCTTTTGTGAGAAACTCGGTGAAAGACTTCAAAGGGATACCTGAACCCCTTGTGAAAAGAAGAAGACATGAATTTAAATGACTTTGTGGTGCTTCCTAAAAGCAAGGCCAAATCGGTCAAGCTCAATGCGAGGTAAGAGATGAGATCAGATTGATTAAGTCATTTAAGGCCTTTGGCTGAAGCCCATTTAGGCTTACTGGGCGGCCGTAATAGTTCCATTTGTTTCCATTCAAATACAGCCACAAGAATATATTGAGTATTTCACGGATTGGAGTTTCAGGCAATATAAACAACATGACCTGGATTTGAATTCACTTCAGTCAGTGTATTTGTTTTTTTCTTCGTATTGCCCCATACCAAATTGAGCCCAGTCTCCCGCGTAGTTTCTCATTTGCCGACAGGTGATTGACCTAATTGATGTCGGCCTTGGTGGTATCCCTGATCCAGTGACTAATTGATTAAAGTATTGATCAGTCATGGCAACAGGGCTCTGCTAGTGGAGCGCTTGAATTGGACATATTGACGAAAGCCTGGCTGTCCAATCTGACGGAGTAGGTCATTTGTATGATTGATTGTTGTTGATTGATTGCATATATGTGCACGTGTGTGTGTGTGTGTGTGTGTGTGCATATGTTGTCATAGGAACCTGCAAGAACTGCAGATGGAGACGGTGACCCTGGCCCACGAGAGCAAAGAGATGGAGGAGAAACTGCAACAGCTGAAAGAGAGCATGAGCAAAGAGAAGGAGGAGAGAGGGTGAGTTTATCAGTGTTCCAAAGAGAGGAGATACCAGACATGGGGGACTCGAGTCACATGACTTGATTCGAGTCAGACTCGAGTCGCAAATTTGAGGACTTGAGACTTGCTTGACTAACACTGATAAAAGACTTGACTTGACTTTGACTTGGTCTTCATGGCTTGAGACTTGACTTAGACTTGGGACAGATGGCTCGAAATTACTTGAATTTTTAAAAGTTAGATTACGTTGGAAATTATGTTTTATTTTGAAACATGATCGGGTGATTTTACAGTGCAATGCACGCAGTGCGCTGCACGGACAAACAGCGTCAGCAGGTCAACACAGGACAGGAGCAGCAGTCATGGAGGCGGCTATACCTTTCTTTATATGTCCATGGGCTAGAATAATTCACGTGAGCCTCCCACACGCTTATAACCCAATCACAGTAAATATGTAGCGCCTTCTTCCCTTCCCTTTTCACGTTGTAATGGCCCGGGAAGTCTTGTAAAAGAAAACGAAAGTAACGAGCTTTTCCTGCAGCGCTGCTGCCTTGATAACGCACGCTTCCTTATCGAGCACCCTACCTCCACGGACTGTAGGCTTTATATAAGCATCTCTGTGAGACAAAACAGCGGTTATGAATATGATGCAGTTCAACCTTCCACGTTCACCGGCTCCTTCCGACAGCTCACAGCCGCTGCCCCCACACCGACAGCACAGCAAACTGCCCGTTATGACTGTTCGCCCCCCAGTATGAAAAATAAATTAATCAGGATAAATCAAAATGTGATCCTGCCATAAAATAAAAGGTGATATGATATTTTTGCCATAGCGCAGATCCTTGCCCTGTTTTATTCTAAATGCATTATGGGCATTAAGTGTCTGTTTTGTGTAAGTAGGCTATCTGTTACTATTTGCCTTTCTTGTTTTCCATGATAAAAGTAAGCTACCTGAAAATTGAAAGTAGCCTAAATGTGGTTGAAAGAAAAGGAAATGTGCGGTGTTGATCATATGTGATAGATAAGGGGTCGCTATTGGATGCCGACATTATGAGATTCGGACCTTTGCTGTAAGAAAATGTTGTCAACTGGACCCATTTCAATTTTTTATTGAAGACCCCTCGGTCAGACCAAGAATAATTCAATTGTAGTTCAAGGATGATGTTGTCGATGACGGTATGAAGAAGAGAACTGTGAGATGCAGGTCTTTTAAATGTAGAAACTGGGTCAGAAAATATGATTTTTGTATGACTTGACTTGTGACTTGCTTGACCTGAGCAATGACTTGACTTGTGACTTGCTTGATTCTCACCACAGTGACTTGGACTTGCTTGAGACTTGAAGGTTATGACTTGAGACTTGCTTGTGACTTGCACATTAGTGACTTACCCCCACCTATGCAGGCTTTACATGGGAGGTAAGACAGTAGAAAACAGCAGGCAGAACAAGATAGGGAGTGGGACAGCAAAGAGCAAAGAGAGGATAGTGAACAAGAACTGCATATGCTGGAATGTGCCGCGGCAGCTGTAACGGGTAAGACAATGCAGGGGGAGATTCATATAACTGAATCAATTTTCTATCTACTGCACAGCAGTTTACTGCTTCTGGGCTCCATCACGTGGCATGTGTTTGTTGTATTGTGTCTTACGTCGTAAACCCCACTACAAACAGAGCTCCATGGATGAGGTGTTCCACATCTTAAACCAACGCAAGATCTTTCCAAAAAGTACATGTCTGATCCCCATCAAATTGAGTTCTAGAATATATACTGTGGTGATAAGCGTGTGCTGATATTAGTATTGTGCTATTATCTTTGTTACAGTAAACTTTAACATCCTCAAACAGTTTTGAAACTTGAATTTATCTTGACACATTTGTGTAAAAATCCTCATCGACCAACCTTTGTACATGAGCCAACAGTGGTATTTGACAGAGATGGGTTAAAAAATGAGTTAAGTCGTCTTTGGCCGTCACTCTTTTGAAGTATTTTCAACTCATTGAGACTGCAGGAGAGCAGCAGCAGGGTCGTAAATAAGTTTTAACAGAGAAGACAGACAACGAAGAGGGAAAGAGAACGTCTGTAGTACACTTACTGGGGGGATGAAAACAGAGATTTAAGAGATAAGAGGCTTAATGTATTCTAAAAAAAAAAAAAAAAAAAAAAAAAAACTCCCAGTCCAGACTTTCACTAAACACACAGGGGGACTGGGCAGGTGACTAATGGACGGACAGGAGTCGGTGGGGGAGGCGGGAGTGGGGAAAAGGCTGCAACAGCTGGAAAAAGCAAGCACCAAAGAAACGAGTGACACATGAAAAATGAAGATAGATGGAGAAGCACACTAAATGAGAGAGGGCCGGTGAGGTCTATGACTTCTCTTCCTATAAAGGTCAAGGAAAAGTTGCCATGTCGGAGAAGAGAAAAAGCCTCTCATATGGAGTAGGCTTATCGCACATGCTGTATAGTGGATTTCTTCTAACTCAAGTAGAGAACTACAGATGCTAACAACTAGTATGCCATCTCAACTCACATTTTCCCCGTCATTGGAATTAATGGTGAACAATGTTCCCCACATGTGAAAGACATAATTTGGAGTTCACATTATGCATGTGCATTAGAATTAGCAACAGTAAAATGAAGGAGTAAAAATACATAGGGAAAGTATTCAACATTAAACTGAAATTAAAACAAAGGATTTATATTTTAAATATAAGTAATACAATGACCACCCAATTGTAAAGTATTAATCCATGCACGCCATTTATTTTCTTCAATAATAATCAAAACTGAAAGTCCTGTACCTGTCTGCACTGTATTGTGCTTGCCATGCTTTTGTTTGGCCCATGTAAACTGCCACTATATTTCCAATAAGGCTTACATTTGATTGCAGCATGCCATACATTACCCGTCACAACTCTTTAGATTCATTTCAGGGGATTTAAAGAGGCTCTCGGAATGTTTAGTGCTAATGCTTGTATGTATGTCTCTAGATGTACCTCTCATACATTTGTTTCATTTTGAGAGGCTAAGGTTAATGACTTAGGCGAGAAAAACACAAGTACTGGATGAAGATGAGAATCAATATAGATTTCGCCAGGTTCAAACTCAAGTAGGGAACTGACTGTAAGACACACCAGAATCAATTCGCAGTTTTGACAGCGGCATTCTTTGTAACACTTTAGCTCACGCCTCCAATCATTTGATACGTGTTTAGCTACTGTATATGTGGCCTCTTGACTTGTATGTTTTCACCCACAAATCCATAGTTGATCTCTAATTTGATTACTTCTGACTTTTCCATATTCAACAGAGAACTGTTCATATTCAGACACAAGTCTCGGCTGAACTTGCGTAGGGAACACATTGTGATCACGTTCTCTTTTAAACACATTTATTTTCCTCCTGTAACGTCCAGGCCTGCACACAATGAAATAGCATGACTCATTGTGCAAACTCTGTAAAAAATGGATGCAGACTTTCTTTAAAAAAAAAAAAATCTTGTTCTCACTTGAATAACAACAGACAAAATAAATGGTTTTGTTTGGTGATCAACACTGTCTATCAAGTGGTTGTAGATCTGCGTTGGTTGATTGGCCATAGTCATGACTCATGTTCCACATATGCTGTACCTGTTTCGTGAGCGTCAAGCGTGAATGAGTTTTATAGACAGGCTCAACACTGAGAGATAGCATCGCACATTCTGATGCACACACACACACACACACACACACACACACACACACACACACACACACACACACACACACACACACACACACACACACACACACACACACACACACACACACACACACACACACACACACACACACACACACACACACAGTTTATCACCTATAAGAAGAAATACGTTAACTTACAATTCAAGTGTGTGTGTGTGTGTGTGTGTGTCGTGTGTCTTGGTGTATGAGTACTGCTTTGTTTCTCGGTGGAGGCCTAGCTCTAATTAGGAAGCCATACATCAGTATTGGGGGGAAGGCCATATTGTACGGGCTGCACAAACGATAAGCACATAAACACAGTGTTTCCTGTCACACTGAAATACTGCAACATTTACCGCTCCAACGGCCCCGAGATACGACAAGGTGTGTTCATGGCTGCCTCTGTGTATCATTGGATACTAGTCCTCCATAAATAATGGAACCAGTGTTTGTGTGTGTTTTTGCCTTTTTACTTTGTGGACTCCAGAGGGTTTTACACTTATTTTTTATTTTTTTGTGGTTCTGTCTGTAGATACACTCGGCTCCTCTACAGGACAGGGGTCCTTGAGCCTAAGTTCTATGTCTTCGAAATGTTAGTAGCTTGAGTAAGATTTCGTATTTTTGTGCGGGTCAGCTTGAAAAAGATAAAAGATATACAGTAGTGAGCGCTTGTTTATGGGGTAGTATGTGAACACAGGAGAAAAAATAGATGTGAAAACATATTACCTATAAACAGCGTTCTTTTTTATTTTGACTTTTCTGTTTGTAATAGAAAGTTAGTCAACCTTTCTTTGCAGAGAGAGGCCATTGTTGATTAATAATGCTTTGCCCGATTTGTTTTTATGTGCAACAGTGTCACTAATCAGTCCTGACAGTCCTGTGCAGTGCTGTTGTCAAGGAGAGCACCGTGGAACATTTTAACACCGTTTTTTATTTTTATTTGAAGTGCTACCGCTGGGTACAGATGGAGAGTGGAAGCGGGGGACTCACAGCAAGTCATTTGTGTCAGTGGAGATGGATCGGAAGATTCGTTTTGCCACCTTTATGTTTAACTGCTGCCTTTCAAGTGTAACATACTGCCATACTTCCCCACAGTTCAAGTTGTATATTTGTTGTCTGCTAGTCGACATTCATGATATACTGTCGAACCTGGCGGCCAGAGGAGGACAGTGAAGCTAGGGGAGAAAAGTTTGTAGGAAAATGGACTCACGATTGACGAGGAGCAGTCATGGAGTAAATTACATTATTAGGTTCTATACAAAACAAACGAACAGATACACATGTGCTGTCAGGCTTTTACAATTGAATTTCACATTAAAGTACCTGCAGTTCCCTCCTACTGTTTAAAAAAAAAAGAAAGAAACGCTGTGTGTAGCGATGCGGCAGTCTCCTAGATCAATCAATTAATTGGTACACCTCAAATGAAAAAGAGAACCATTTCCCATCAGTTCCTTTTCTTATTGACATGGGAGAAAGCAGCGAGGATTGGAGGTCAATCAGCTTTATCATGCATGATGTAAATGCTCCCTCGATTTTCTCCAAGCTCTATCCGTAACCTGTTTTTTCCCCCTCTCAAAACATGCAAGGGTATCTTTGACCAGCCTTTACTGTAGATCTTCAAGCTGTGATTTGTGCCCAGGCTCTGCAGTGTATACTGTGTGTGTGTGTTTTTTTTCTCACATCTTTTTCTCTCAAATCGCAGATCTCCCAAAGTAGATGAAATGTTCATCTTTGTCTCAGAGTCACACACTCTCACACATACGCAGACAAAGAATAAATGAACAAATTTAGTTTACTGAGAGGAGGTGCGGTAAAATGAGTTTGTGAAGAGAACACAGGGCGATAATAAAGGCAGACCCATGGCTTGGGGACAATACAGTATATCATCCCATGGTTTGGCCTGCCCGAATTTGCAGATTTAATATAGCTTTGTCTTTAAGCCTATACGGCTTACTGGAACTAGCTCTTGACTTATCTAAATGTACAACTGAGTTTCCCCCTTTTCCTACTCCCTTTGCTTTTGTTTCTTAGGACTCCTTTGCTCCCTCGTTTATACTCTCATTTCCATGAATTCGTTAATTCCCTTTTTTTGGGTCAATATGTGTTTAGTGTGTTTAGTTGAGCTCCTCCTGGCAGCGGTTTCATTCTCTGTGTGTGCATACATACCCTGTGACATGACACTGCTCATGCTACATACAAATGTCTTAACGGGATTCTGTCTTCTGAATCCCTCTTGCCTCTGGTAAGTTTCTCTCCTGTCTCAAACCTCTCTGTTTCTTGCCCCGTCCTCCCGTCTCACACTGGGAGAAGGAATTAAGAGAGGACACGGTTACTTTGACATTAGACTTCAAAGGGGTTGTGCATTTACGTGTGTGTGTGTGTGTGTGTGTGTGTGTGCGCGCACACGCATGTGCACGGGACGCAGAAGGGGGTTCTACTTGTGGATGTCGGTTAAAGGTGATAGCCGTGTGTATGGCCTTGTGTTAGACATGCGTGTTTCCAAGAACCACAGGTGGTGTTTGCCTAGGGTTAACATTGAGAGATATGGCGTTTCTTCTCCTTTTAATTGCAAATATACAGTGTCTCTTAGTCATTTAGAAATATGAGATTAGTCTAACCTAAGGTGAAAATTAACTGCAACTCTTCAGCATGGCTTTGATGAAGTTTTTTTTGTACAAGTTGGCTGGCCATTTGGAAGCACATTTGATATTTATTTCCAATATGCAAGTTGTGACTAAGAGGTTGTCAAATGTTATCTATCCACTAGACAGTGAAAGGTGGGCAGCGATTTGTGATGGCAGCGTGTTGGTGTGCGTGTCCCGCTGCATTGCTCAATGCTGAATTTACATTGACTTAACTAAACAGAATCTCTCTTTCTCTCTCTCTCACAGACAGACAGACAGGCAGACAGACATACAGACAGACAGACACACACACACACAATGTTGTAGTTTGTTCAACGTGTTAAAATTTGCTTTCTGTTGAAACTTTGGAATGGTCTGTAGCACTCAGTTTATGCAACTAGTGTGTATATGAGAAAGGGAAACATTTACTGGAAGAATGTGTCTGTATCTAAACAACTTTAAGCCATTATTTCACAATGTGTGCTTACTTCTACGTTTATGTGTTTATGTAATTGGAGTGTGATTCGGTGTGTATTAGATAGTGAGATCTTTGCTTATGCAAAAATACACACACACACACACACACACACACACACACACACACACACACACACACACACACACACACACACACACACACACACACACACACACACACACACACACACACACACACACACACACTTTATCTCTCCAGGTAGCTTGTCCTGAGGGGACATCCTGTCATCCTGCACCGAGAGGGGCGTGCCTCTGTCTCCCTTAGCGACAGTCCAGTTGCCAAGGCGATGTCGCCAGGGTGATAACCTGACGCCCACCCTCAGTGTCAGCGCAGCACAGTGACAGCAGGCATGTTGGCAACTATTGCCATCACATACACACAACAGAGAGACACACACACTCTTACAACACAAATAGAGTCTGACTTCCTATGCCTTGACAGACTGCCAGCTCAATACTAAATAAACTTCTTTCAAAGACAGCCCGACATCACAACAGCATAAATAATTCAATTCAATAATCCCTCTTCAATTCTTAAATTTCTGCAACTGATAGGAGTGTCCTCTATGAGTTTTTGAGTTCTTGTGTGTGTCTTGGGTTTGTGACTGTGTGTGTGTGTGTGTGTGTTGCAGGTGTTATTGCCCTAACCTTTCATGTTCTGTTTTTGTGTGTGAGGCTGAACAGATCTCGGCTGTCTACAAAAAGATTGAAAATATCCTATTGTTCTTAGACCGTATCACACAATGTGTAAATGGTGTCCCCTTTGACACTGTACATGTGCTGACTTTATGTGTGGAAAGCTAGACTCTTGTGTGTATGCAGAGGCGTGTGACAAAGTGCTCTTCCTTGCCGTTTTAAGTCATCTTCACAAAAACAAGGAACGTGTTGTGATGAATTCAAAACCCCTCTCTGTGAGTGATTTTCTGAATTTCTTTTCTTCTTCTTCAGGGATATAGTCTGAGAAACCAAGTTAGATGGCACTGTTATTATATTCTCTTCCAAAGCATGGCACTGTAGTGTGGTTCCGTCTACTTGGTTACCTCAGCTTAAATGCATTCATTTCGAGTTGTGTTAAATATCCTTCCTTCACTTTCTCCCAATTGAAAATACATGAGCAGCACTGTTTTTGAACTCTACAATTGTGGCTATGTATACTGTGGATGAGTATGCGTTTTGCATGTCAAATTCAAGGGGTTTATATTTCTGAGGCTGTTGATTCAAAATTTGCAGAAGAAAAACACATTTTCCCTACTTGTCTCTGTCTGTTTAGGCATTCGGAAGGGTTTAGATGGAAGTCTGGACAGTTTGGTTCTTTAAACAGCAATGCTCAGGCAAACAGCAACAAGAAGAACAAGGAGAACAGACTGCAAAAGGTACCAGATAAATCTATCTACATCTGTACTTGTGTTACCATGTATGATAGGAGCCTGCATCCATTGAAACACCTAAAATACCTTTTGGATTGCACTTTGCAACCTGCCCCTTGATTTTAGAAGTTAGTTTCCCATATCTCAGGGGAGAAATCGTAATGTCTTTGAGTTTACACTAGGAAAAAAAAAGTAACTCCTTCTTTTCTAAAGGTTATGACTGCCTGAGAGTAAAACGGAACAAGAATGATTGAATTCTCCGCATTTCAATTTCAGCAGAGGCCAGCCCTTGCTGTTAAAATTTCCCCTGTAAAAAGAAGGTGGAGGTAGAATGATGATTCTCACTTCGAGGCAATAGCTATAGTGTACGTAGAGACTGTTATAGTTTACAATACAATTTAAATAATAACATGATTTTGCCTGATTTGTAAATGCCACAATGGCGTATATATTCAAGGAGACTTCAAGTTGTTGTCTTCAAATCATTTTGGGACCAGTTTGACAGCACTAAAGAGACAGAATCAAGAATTAGATTTAATTATTTTATGACACGGATTGAAAATATATTGAAGAAACCCGTGTGTAGTAAGTTTGTTTTATTTATTGCTCTGTACATTTGTCACTTTCTTGTCTCATCACCAGCTGTCTGCAGGAAAGGTGAAGATTCGAGTCCTGAAAGAGGAACTGACAGGTGAGAAGTTTACAGCCACTACCTTGTCTTTAACTGTGGGTTACCTGCAGCAGGTACACAATGGTCCTTTGATACACTACCCTGCACTGAAACTCTGCTAAAGATTCAGTGTCTTGCTCATGCTTTCTTCAGCAAGGCGGATACATTGCTACCACAGGGGTCAGACTGTGGAGTTCTCTAGTTCAAAATTGATCCCTGTAACCAGCTGCCAACCTTAGCAGAATTATTAATGCTGTGATCAGGCTTGAGGCACAAGATAACGCCTTGAATGAGAATGTTTCAAAATGTGCTGATACGTGCTAAATATGTACGGCAGCAGTAAATGCAACTTCATGAGGTTTGTCTTTGGGGTATGCAATTAGCCATAATTGTAATAGGGGATATAGCCTTTATTTTTCTCGTTATTATACACATCAAGTTCATTTCCCAATGGTGACTGGAAATTCTAACTAGTTGTATAAGCCTATTAGTTGTTAATGCTTTTTTTAATCCGAAAATCACAAGGAATTCTGATGAATACTGTGCTGTATATTTGAGATGTTCCATTTGTTTCCACGTTATTGTTGGACTAGGCAGGTAGCCAGTTACATAAATGCCATTTAATATGACATTAATATTAAATCCCTTTGCCAAGTGTTAACAACAGTATAATTTCTTTTTTGTAGTCCCACCTCAGCCACCGCCTGCAGCCCCTGCCATCGGTTTTCGGACGACAAGAAAGAACAGGCTGAAGGGAACACACTGTGGACAATGTGAAGTCAAGACTGCTGGAATAGTAGGACACAAACAGACAGACACAGACACACACATATAATATTGTTTTGCTGAACATTTTCTAACTCCAGTGTTGTGCAGTTGAACTTGAATTTCCTCTCTGGATAAAAAGCCCCGTGACACACTACAGTAGACAAAAACAAATTAAATCAAATTTCACTACTTGATAAGCCAATGATAGTTCTGAAGCTTTTGGAGAACATTGCCGATTACATACTATGCTTACTTGAAATATTGGCCAATAAGAATAGATCCATTACCATTGACGGGTCAAAAGAGTGGTGGAGAAGGTGGAATTTCCTATACTCAAACAGTGGTTTAAAGGCATTTTTACATCTACTTATGGTTAATTCACATGCGGCCCATTCCACAGTGATTTAAAGATTTATAATATAGAACCAGGCGTACATTTGCCTTTTATAAATCTGACAAAACGAATGCATATGCATATTTCTGTCTTTGCGATTACCCAAAGCTTAAGTCATGAATCTACACCGAGACTGACTCAAATAACTTGACCTATACTCATAGGAAAAATGCTGAATCACTCATATTCTATCTCTCTACCTCCTTCTCTCTTTTATGGTGTTTTACTGTCCCCTCTGCCCTGCTCCACTCTTCCTCCCTTATGTATTTACATTTCTTTCTTTCTACTTTTGCATATATTTCTGTCTCTCTTCCTCTACTCCATCGGTCGTGTTTATCCTTCTTTTCCTCTCCTTTCCCCTCCTCCTCTCCCTGCCTCTGTCTCAGTGGGCCACTACTGTCCAATCTGTTGGTCTATCTCTGTGTTTGTGTTTGCACTGATAACAGTTTAACTGGATCCGTTCATAGATACTCCAGACCTCTGAGGGCACCGATGTTTATTCTTTCTCTCTCTTCATCCACTACTGCCCAGGGAGCTGTGCCCTGCAACTGTATGTGTGAACACAAGAGAGAGACAGAAAAAGGAAAAGCCATACTGTGTGTGTGTGTGTGTGTGTGTGTGTGTGTGTGGGTATTGGACTCAGCAAACTGAGCTGAGTAATGCATTCTTGATGACCAGTCGCTCGCACATCCCCACCTTCTAGATCCTCAGCTACTCATGTGTAATGCCTATCCTATGTCTGACCGCGAAGCCAGCAGAGTTTAGTATTGAATAACTGATGCTTCTGAGAAACAGAGAGCGAGATAGAGAGAGAGAGAGAGCAATGAGTGGCAGAGAAAGATTGATAGAGGGAATGAAGAAGAGGGAGGGATAGGATTGAGCTGACAGCCACCATTTGTCTGGCACTTTTGTTGTGAAATAAGTTATTTGAAGTGCAGCACACACATTGTGTTAAATGCAATGTGGTAATGTGCCTGATGCCTGTGCATTTGATGTTGATTGCGCTGAATCGTCCAATGAAGGGCCCAGCGCCCCGAGTGCCCAGTAGTGATGGGCTAAATGGCAATGCTTATAGTAGTCTGGGCAACCGCATAGGCTAAATGCACACAATCAACTCACATCGTTTTTGGACAGCCCGTGTGCTCTATAATGATGGCAATAATGGAAAGCGCTACGACTGTCTCTCCCAGTCAGTCTGGAACGGCAGTTAAGCACACAAACGCGTGCAATCGTACACACATCTGAGCTTTAAAAAAGAAATATGACTCATACAAACTTGCACATATTACCTAGCCCTGTGTTGTATTCCGAACTCATCCAGGCAACAAAAAAGGCACTCATTTGCTTGTGCGTATATAGCACAGCAGAGCGCAGTGATATGCCGCTTGCAGCCTGATAGGGATGCCTAGTCCCTGGGGAGTGGCTGTAATTTATCCTCAGGCCCGAGAGGGGAAATGAGGCCCTGCTTTATGGGACTATTAAAGGGCAATGTCACAGCTGTAGGCCTGCATATGCACATCTGACGCACACACACACACCTGACGCACACACACACACACACACACACACACACACACACACACACACACACACACACACACACACACACACACACACACACACACACACACACACACACACACAGGGCAGGGCAATGGTTAATCTGCTGCTAGAACATTGTCAGACCTCTGTTGATCCATACAACCATTAATAAACAGGTGAAGTAGTAGAACATGTGCAAGTGAGCAAGAAATGGACTAAATTGGAAGCGTCTAAGACATTACATTATCTAATATTATATTGTCAGAAAAAAAATAGATGAGTGTGGATACTGTAGCTAGAATTGATATTGCATAACAAATGAAGGTAACCAAATACATCCTGGCTGTTTATTTACTCTTTGTTGTTTCTCAAATGTTTTAAGAATCCTTGGTCCTTTTCACCCCTCCCACCCTCCCCTCCACAAATCCTACCTTCTCATTGGCTTTCTACTCTCCCCCTGTCCTTGCCTGTGTACTCTGTCCACCCGGTCTAGGCATATAGCTCCGCAACCTGCTGATGTAAGGACTTTCCTCCGTTAATAAGACCGGATCCTCACACATAGATATGATAATGACCTCCCTTAAGATGCATTCTCTCTCTCTCTCTCTCTTTCTCTCTTTCTCTCTTTCTCTCTTTCTCTCTCTCTCTCTCTCTCTCTCTCTCTTTCTCTCTCTCTCTCTCTCTCTCTCTCTCTCTCTCTCTCTCTCTCAGATCCACACACGCACCTTGCAACATCCTGCCAGCTAATCCATTTCAATATTCATCCCTCCTGTCAAGTTTGTTTGGAAAGGTTGAGGTAGAGATAAGTGAAGGATATCCGGCTTTAGGGTTTAGGTAATCTAAAAATATTACTGAAGCGTCTGCTTGTCGGTGCACACTGTTACACGCATGTGGACATACACATACTGTAAATGCAGAAACCTGATTGCACTATTTCAGTTTTCCCTAAGACACATGAATACAAATCAAAAATCCTCACATCCATCTCTTTCACATAAACACACAATCACTTAAACACACGCATGCATACACACACACACACACACACACACACACACACACACGGAAATGCACGCACAGACACACACACACTGACTTCACTGTGTATCTCTGTATTGTAGATGTGTGCTGAATGCACAGAGAACTACTGCGTTGGCTGCTTCACTAAATTCCACCAGAAGGGGGCACTGAAGCTCCACAGGATGATCCCCATTCAGGTGAGCACAGTCCCTCATATACATCAGGGGCCTATCTGAATAGTCAAATCTCCTAACCTATAAGCCTCCTTTCCTATACCTTAACCCCTAAACGTCATCGGGGTTAAGGAGAGATGAAAGGTGCTTCCTATCGAACATAGGAAAAGACAGCACTGTTTCCAAATGATAATAATAATAATTCGACTCCACTTTTCCTAACCGACGTCATTGCGCGACGGCGAGTATTGCTGACGTGAGTCACTAGCGTGAAACTACACTATAGCCTTTTCTCCGATAATTGACTACAACAAGCGCTCGTTTGATCCATGCGTTCTTTTCATATTGATTTTAATCAGGTTGTCGCCAACAGAGTGAGAATCACTCTCATATATCCCAATTCACATGTGGAATAAAAAGAGGCTACACTTGTGTTGATGTTGAAATGAACCGCCCCCAGTAACTTCATTAAATGTGAAGTTGGTATTTTATTTTCTTATGGTGTAAATTATGTGCTACGAAAATAACTATTATGATGTTGGTCTTTTATGAGTTCTTTTTTATCTTTAGCCTGTGTGTGTGTGTGTGTGTGTGGGGGGGGGGGGGGGGGGGTATTTTGTTTTAGCCGAGTTAAATCTTCCTCTCTTCTCCTCTCCTCTCTTCTGTTTTACCTCTCGTTCGTATTCGTGTAGAGTCGGTAAACTCCGGCGGTGGCCTGTTGCTTTAAATCTTGCCGCCGTAAAGGATTATGGGATACCACTATCTCCTTTCCTTTAGCATAGGTTAGTCCGGAGTAACCTATGCTAAAGGAGGGTTAAAGGATGAATCGAGGCTCCTTTCCTATGCCTTTCCTAAGCATTTTGAGAATTCGGATCACCTATCTGCCGAGTACTTCCGGGTCATCTCGATAGTAAAGGAAATATCCTATGCTAAAAATACTATTCGGATAGGCCCCAAGTCTCTCCTGTCCTCTCTGATGCCTATATCTCTCTGTCTATTTCTCTCCGTCTCTCTTTCTCTTCCACAGATACTTTCAATATCTGTCCTCCTGATCCCCTTCTCCTTCCGCTTCAATCATTCTTCCTTTTTATATTTCTTGCATGCCTAACCACAGTATCTGCTTTTCGCAACCTCGTCTCCTTCCTCCCATTTCTGCACCACACATCTAACGATTTCACACACAAACACAACACAACACACCCACATACAGTTAGCTGGAGGTAAGACTGAACTGTACATGCATGCATGTGTCCATATGTGTGTAGTGCTGTTGCAGGTTTGTATCCTGCTACTAGATTACAAAATGGATGTGCCTCATTACCGAATGCCTTGATACGAAAAGCTTTCTCCGGTCACTTCTACCGTATAACACACACACACACACACACACACAAACACGGGTTGTCATAATCAAGCAATTTCCTACCAAATCAAATTTCTACGTAAATAATTTGTACAAGGGGAACCAAATTTTTACCAAACTATATTGAATACTAATGAGATTGACTAATGCTGGTCTTTTTAAACACCCTTCGAGTAATATGGATCTTTAAATGCTGACCTGAATGTCAAATATTTTTTTATCAATATCTTTTTGATACACATAAATTAAAATCCTGTCAAATTTAAATGAGACATTATAAGATGTTAAGTAGATATTTCTCTTCTTATTGCTGAGTTTTCAAAGCAGTTTTTGTGTCTGTGTATCAGTAGGGGTAAGAAACTTAAGGCACCTGGCTGTTTTCTAGTATGCATCAAAAGCACTTATTTACAGCCTTGATTAGGCTTCACTTATATAACAACTGCTTCTCACATTAATTTTATCTGTGATTTGGGCTTAGCCCACTCATGTTTCATTTCCTTTTGGCCAGTCTAGCATGCTTTAGAAGTACTATTTTATGCCAGCCTGCCTAGGGCTGGGCGATATGGGCAAAAATCAATATCTCGATATTTTTTTACTCTATCTCGATACACGATATATATCTCGATATATTTCAAATCTCCTCTAGAGCACATCCTAAATGCTCAATTTAATTATTTTTTTGCATAACATCACACCAGTAATATGATTTAAATAGTCCCTGCAAAATGTGTCTGCACTAACAATGCATTAGGCTACATGAAACATGTTTATATTCTTTAGTGCTTTCTATTGGAACAATTTGAAACTTGCACATGGCAAAGAGTTTGCACATTGTATTGATTATTCCACATCCTTCCACTCCCATACAATGGATCCAGCATTATTTTATTTGGAAACAGTTTTTTCCATCTTCTGTTAATCTGTAAACTGAGAACACTAATTATGACTCATTACAACCACTTACTAATTGTTTATCACCACTAACCCCCTGAAGATAGCAGCCACACTTTAAATGCAGAACCGGTTTTGATCCATAATAGTAGTCTATGTGTATAAAAGGCTCTGACATGTATAATGGTTACTGTCGCTTTAAGAGCAGTTGCTCTAGTTAAGTTTCGTTTTCTGCCTGCCTGTTTGTCCGAGAGAGATTCATGCGAGCGCAAGCAGCAGGTGGCTCATCGTCCCTCTGTTACCTGCCTTACTGTTTGATTCTCCTGTATTTAGTTAATGAAAATAAAACTAGAAGACAATCAGAGGATTTAAATAAATACGGCTGAGAATAATAGCCTATAGTCTAAAGAAAGCAAAGTCTCATCATCATCATTCCTTGCATTCTAACCGATGCACCATTCCTGGATGCTATTCATACCTATTGATCTAGCCCTCCTGCATTATCACTAAAACACTGTTTTATTTTATAAAAAATACTCGCAAATGTAGCCTACTTTACATAGACTTTTAGTTAATAAACGGTGTGCACCTCCCTTGGTGCTGACATGGACCTATTATAAGAGGCTGCCCGTAATAAATGGGATGCCGTGTTTGTGTGACGTTGGACCAAAAACTCCCCCGGCGCTCGTTCGCCTTCCTCTCATAAGGACCAGGCTCTGTACAGCGGCCGCTTATGCTGTCAAGCGCCCGTCTACAAAAAAGGTCCATGCTATGAACGACAGCCACCATCGCCGTCTTTCGCGCCCCCTCCACCCGCTCGTTCGGCTGTCATAAGAGCATCAGAGCCCTCGTCTTTTTTTTCTCCCCCCCTCGTCGTTGTTTTCACATGGCGATTAAACTAAACACTCACAAGGCACAGACTACGTCACAGGTGCGCGCCCAGGAGACTCTGGTTGGGAGGGGTGAGTGAGTGAGTTGCCAATGCATGTAGTCTGAGGCAGAGAGCCACAGGAAAGAGCGAGAGAAGCGAACACCAGCGAGTTTGCCAGCGGCGGCGGCGGCTAAAAAAAACACATTACGTGCCAATTTGTATTCGATGGTCGCGATAGGGTCATTTTATACATCCCCTGGAGCGCATCTCGCGATATATCGAATATATTCGATATATCGCCCAGCCCTAAGCCTGCCATCATATCTCTCTCTCTCTCTCTCTCTCTCTGTCTGTCTCTTTCCCTCCTCTCATAATCCTGTTTCATTTGGAAAGAATGGAGGAGAGAGAGACAGCGAATGAGAGTCAGAAATACTATTATTTTAATCAGTGAACTGTGTATGGGCGACCAGTGTCTCATCAACACACACACACACACACACACACACACACACACACACACACACACACACACACACACACACACACACACACACACACACACACACACACACACACACACACACACACACACACACACACACACACACACACACACGTTTATCATTTAGCCTAACCTGTCTGAAGTACCAGATAGGTGTGGGATGCTGTGTCAAAACAATTCTGATGTCTAGTCATTAGCAGTCATTCAGCAATAATTAACCGTTCTGTAAGTATACATAATGGACCTCATTTAAATATTAAGACATTGTGTTATTCCATCTTTTGTTGCAAACTCCACCACTTTCTCTCTCCCCGTCTCTCTCTCTCCCTCTGATTACATGAGAAGCACAACTGCCCTACATAACTCGTAACACTACGGAGCTCCAGAGCAAATTCTTTATTTTCCCTTGTCCCAAAAAAGGGCAGTGCAAAGGTGCTGGTGCAACTGCTGAACAGCTGGTATAGTCATAGTGGATGCCCCACTTCCATGCGGTTGATACTAATATGTGGCAATGTGTAACTAGCTTGAACCCTTACTTCTCCCACTAAAATACCATCTTTCTGTGCACAATTTAGAGTTGATATACATGCAAGGAGAGACAATGTCTAGGGATATTAACCATGATGCCATGGATGTGTGATACTGCACTGTTACTGTAATACAAATTAAAAAGAAGAACTTATTGATAATTCAAAAGCCATGCTTACTTGAATGACACAACAAACATGGCCATTTGGGGAAGTTAATAAGATTGATTGATTGCACGTTTGGAAAAGTTACAACCAATATTGGATTCAGGCTCTTTTAATTACACCCCCAGAAACGAGGCTTTACGATGCTGTTAGATGATCTGACAAGATTAAAGTTTGCAGCCTGGAGATGCCTACCATGTTCACTGATGTGTGTATGTTATCAGAGGTGGCTGGTGACCAAAAATACAAAGAGAAACTGAGCAGGATGGCTTCAGCGGTTGCATGCAATAATAGTTGCCTTTAGAGGGTTTTAAGATGAGGAGAGTAATGTCCCCAGGCTTGAAGGACTGTTCACTGCAGACAACAATTTAATTCTTGAAGATTTCATGGCCATGGGTATTTTCTCTCCCTCACGATATATTGAATGAACTACTCAAAACATGGATAGATTGCCACTGAATGAACTCTGCTTTCGTCACTGATATGATTCATAATTACATTATTACATATACAGCAGATCAAGCCCAGATGAATAATACTTTACAGGAGGAAACAAACATGTGCTCATGACCAGGTGTCATCAACATATAATTTGACTTCTGTCCTCCAATATTAAAGGTCTGGTGTTCGCAAACGTAGTGGTCTTATGCCAAAGGATGCCTCCTTTAAATGTGGCTTTGTGTGTATCAAGGTCATCACTAAGGTATCTTGGCTAATGACTAAAGACTTATGTTTAAATTGATAAAGTAACGTTTCTTCATGCTCAATAGGTTGCTTTTGTCCTGCAGAATATCTGGTCAGAATACATTAACCTCAGTGAAGGTGCTTACAGGGCCAATTTCCAGGATTGAAAAATTGAATAAAACATTATATAATGACCAAAATGATTCTGTAGATTCCTTCCTTCCCTGTATTCTACATCTCTCTTTTTCTCAGTTTCTCAGTCTCCTCCAAATGTCTATGACTCTATGCTTGTTTGTGGGCTTTTTTGCTGGACTTTCTTCAAGGACAGTTTTCTTCAAGGACAGGATAACAGTACAGGTTAACCTCAGCAGCCCTGCTGGTCCGTGGTGATTAATGGAACAGAATAATGAATGCGGCCTGTGGTATAGAGGAAAAGCAATCAGCACGCTTGCAGTGTGCTTTCCATTTTGTACTGTATAGTCCATAGGTTTGGAGATATCTGATCACTCTATGCAAATGCATTTTTTCACAAGAAAAAAAAAGGAGGATTAGCATAGGCATGGTGCACTATTGGGTGGAGTTTGTCAATAAATCTGCATTGCCTTGTGGTTTAAATGGGATGTAATGTTAAAGTCAATATACATGACATGTGGCTTGAGCTTGGTCATTATGTGCATTACCGTCCCGGTTTCTTAACTGCACATGCTCGTTACGGGTTAATTTACATAACATAAAGGTGCATACATTGACTAAAGTAGAGTTGACCGTTGTGACTTTCAAGGTTATGGTAGTGAAGTGGGTGGGAGCACTTAAACTGATTAGGTTGTTCTTTCTAAATAGAGATCATGGCAGCTGCCTATAGTTGCCTCATCTCATTGCCCTCGTGTCGTTAGTGTAATGACTAGGGCTTGCTTGGTAATTTACTTACGTTATATGAACATTTGTGGAAGTGATTTGTCCCTTGTCTACAGTTTGTCAATTGTGACGCGCTTTTGTTGTTGATCACAGTTGTATAGGCGGGGGGAACAACAGCAATCCTGCTGATGAAGAGTCTACCTCCTCACTTGGCTGGCTTTATTTGTCATAACAGAAAGACAGAACAGAACCGCCTTTCCAAAAACAACAGACTTTTTACTGCGAGATGGTGAAATAGCTTCTCATTCCAGTAATGTAAACATTCAGCAGGGGATTGAGAAAATCCTGATGTATTTCATGAAACATTCCAAGAGGAACTAGCTGAATCATTTCAGTCTCTTTGACTAAAAACACAAACTTTTATAATATTGCGTTGTGGAGCAAGTTTCCGCCTTTGCATTAACTTTTTAAATAAAAAATGTATTGCATATCTGTCACGAAGTGCCTGCTGCTTTTCTTCTGGTCCTGTGTCAACAATGCAGATTTAATCTCATATACTTTGGCCTTCTTTTACAGACAGACTTACAGACCCAAGTGAGCACTCGCGATGTTGTCAGCTGCTTCCAGAACCAGATTAAGCCCAGCTCCGATTCCACCTTTACAAATTGTGATCCCAGTCCCAGATCCAAACCCAATCCGGATCACACCTTCATGTCCAATGCATTTACCAGGCGGGTTGATTGGAGCCCAGAAAAAGGAACAGAGGATGCGGCAAAACCCATGAAAGTGCACCCTGATTCCTGCCAGGTAGGTGGTTATTAAGTCACACACACACACACACACTACTGTCCTACAGGTACTGTATGTGATTAAAGGTTTAGAGTAGGATGATGGCGATAAATGGACTCACTTTATTAATATGGAATATAGGCTACTGTTCTTATACAAACAGTTTATCGATTTACAAGCAACATACATACAGAACAGACAAGTACAAAGCATGATTTTTGTGCATCAAAAAGACTTTAAAAAAAGATAGGAGAGGCTAATAATAACAATATGAGTTAACCAATACAATGGGACTGTTATCACTGCTATTTGGGTATGTGGCCTTCATGTGCTTCTAATTGTTATTAGCAACCACAAGTGGAGTTTATTGAGCAGTTTACTCCGGACAACAGGATCAGGTCAAGAACTTACATGTAAAAGGAACCTGGTTACATCATCGCAAGTCAAGAATGTGAATGTATGTAGTTTGGTATTTATTTTATAAGGTCCTTTAAACCAAAACAATAATCTTCCCAATCTGCTGTTTGTGCTTCTTGTTCATTGTATACAAGATCACAGTGTATAATCGAAGAATTGCAAATGTTACTGTAGCCATATTTTGCACTTACAACATTTAACTTTATCCATACATTTTTATTTGACATTTTTCAATGCTTTTAAGGGAACCCATAAAAAAGTGCATCACTTTTACCAGGAGTTGAACCAAGTAATTTTTTTTTCTTCATATGGTTATTGACCCAAGAATGACATTTCTCTCCACTTTGTAGTTCACTTGCTGTGACAATACAGCAGAAACATGTCAAACAAGCCTCTGCACCATGTGTGTTTTTACCTCTGCACCATGCGAATCAATTGAAAAACGTCTTCAAAAAAACCCTAATTGACACCATATCCACAGGCTGTATCTACGGGCAGGCTTGTGAACTGCATGTACCTTTGGACTAAAGGAGCCCCCCTCCCCAACAGTCTAAGTCAGGCAAAAACAGTTAGAGTGACATTTCAGACTCTTTATACCAACAAGCTCAGTTGACCTTATTCACACAGCAGTCATTTGGAACAGCTGGGGTTTAGAAGGTACTGAGATGATTCATATACTGTAGATATCACGCGTGTTTTCTCCTTGTATGTTCAGACTTCAGATGCAGCCCTGAGACCTATCAAAATGCCACCAACCTCAAAGGCTATAAAACTACAAGCAACTGCCCGACTTAACTCTGGGGAAGTAAATACATTTTAAACCCTGGTAAATGGCCCATACAAATCTGAATATGTAAAAATAATAATCATAAGAAAAAGCCTTTACACATAGTATTTCATTTGTCAGATATTCTATAATTATTCATATGTACAGTATAATAAAATGGGAGCTCAGAGGGTGAAGCCATCATTGTGGATCTAAGGTTTAATAGTAGTAGGGACGATAGATAATAGTGTTTTGAACAGATAGTGTTACTCTTGTCACAATGATTTCCAGAAGCCTGAGATGAGAGAAAATTATAACTACTGCTGACTGCCAATTGATTTTTTTTTTTTTACCTGCGCAGTGTGACACTTATGTATGTAATGTCATAAATCATTTCTAAAATGTTTTACTCATGAAGCATAACTCTGAATAATGTGATTTGCACTATTGAAAATCTCATTCATTGTCACTTCTGTTAGTTTGCACCCATCAACAAAGGTACATCGTTCAAAGGTACACACATGCTTACAAATGGGATATATTTTTTCTGTGTTCTGCATATAAGAAAACAAGATCTTTGTGGCGCCATGTTTGATTTATTGTAACCTTTAATAATAATAATAATAATAATAATAATAATAATAATAATAATAATAATAATAATAATAATAATAATAATAATATATTTAACTTATATAGTGCTTCTCTCGCACCCAAAGCGCTTAAATACAGTAGTGATGGCTTATTAGCCTAACATTACATCTTTGCCATCCATTACTATTATTAGAATCAGGGGGATATTCCTTTTCCTTGTAGGTATTGGCTGTGAATCACGGAGAAGAGATAAAGGTAGGAATGATTGAAGAGGGTATGAATAGAGAGGACGAGACGGGATCGCACACCTTTCTGCTTAGAGGACAGTTCAGTGAGGAGGAGTCCGCCAGATCTTTCCAGGAAGCTCTCAGACAGTGGAGAGGAGAGAAGAGTGACGGAGAAGGACAACCAGTGAACCAGGCTGCAATGTGGACACCTTTCAGACCAGGTGAATATGCATAGAGTTGTTGACAGACACACAACTAAGTAGCAAATAGCTGGATGACTTGCTGGTTAGAAAAAGAGAGAACTGTTAGTGTATGCTTAGTTAAGACTGTTAACGGTTAGTTAATGCTTAAAATGTATTAAGCAGTAACTAAAAGTTAATAAGAATTAAACAATATACCCTTATTGTAAAGTGTCACCTCTTTTTGTTGTCAAGCAGTCCTGCTTGATTTAAATGTAATCAGTATTTTGGATGAGAAAACAATGTTAAAGGCCCTAAATATAACATAACTTATTCCTCATTATCCTCTCTTCCCACTGACTTTGCTTCTGACTCGCTCCCACTCTTTTTTTCTAAATATATCATGAACACCTGTGCAATGTAGTGCAATGCAATACAAGGGCCTTGCTATAACTAATATCCTTGTTAACCCTACAATATTGAATTTGTGTTGATACTAACGGGTAGGGTTAGCTCTGTGATCTGTTGCGTGGCTCTAAAAAATATTGATTAGTGTCAGTAAAATACGAATAAAACGTAACAATTCCATATTCCTATGAGTGGTCTCACTTATATGTTTGACACACTATGTCGCTAAGTCGCGCCATACTTAATGAGTAGAAGTGCCTGTGGCTTTCAGATGACTATATGAATGACAATTAGCTCAAAAAGTACAGGCACCTCAAATTTGTATGTATATTTACAAATGTTTTCGTCCTTATCCTTTTCCTCCCCCCTCTCTCCTCCTTCCCTCCCATCTGCTCCCCCTCTTGCTGTCTGCGCTCTGATCTGTTAAGGCCTTCTAGAAAGTGCTTACCACTGCAGAAAGGAGGGGTAAATCCTATGGCTGTTGCATATTGAGATAATGAGTAGAGTTAGGGGTGGCCCTACTCCACACCACGGCACTAATCGCCTCAGCTGTGTGAAAGTGTGTGTGTACAAGGTCCACTGCGTCAAGCAATTTTTATGCCTTTTTTCCACACATTCTCCAGTTTCCACATGTGCGCATGTGCCACAGTGGTTTGTGTGTTCAGGTTTATGTGGGTGTGTATTATTAGTGCTATTATTCCAGGTTCTGTGTGTGTGTGTCTGGGTGTTTGTGCTTTTTATCAGGCCTCCTATTTTCTCCACTTAACTGCTTGGACAGTCTCTGCTCCTCTCTCTCTCTCTCTCTCTCTCTCTCTCTCTCTCTCTCGTTCGCTCTGCAAATTGCTGCCAGCCCCTCCAGCCCTAATTATTTCTGTCAGGCCAATGGCACCCAGGCCCAATTTAAAGCCGCCACTTTGAACTGCCAAAGTGTCTGGAGTACAATCATAATGTTTTTCTTCCTCACCTCTATCTTCCCTCATTTCGTCTGCGCTTACTACGTTCCTTTAGTTTTGTGTACATCTTTTTCTCATTCCCAGGGGGCTCGCCACTGTCTATTTGTGTTCTGGCACTCTTGGTGTGGTGACAAGGTGTTTTCTCACTTCTTGAGGGGAGGTGTTCTGAAGAAGGTGTTGTGAAGCTGGCAAATTAACTTTTTAGTGCTCCCTTCTCTACCTTTAGCTGACTCTCTCTTTTCCTTTTGGCTTTGTTTCCCTCTTCATCCTTCTCCTCCTCTCTCTCACTTTAACTTTATTTTTGTGTGATGTCCCTCTCCCCATGTTTATCCAGCATCAGTGTCATCTATGGCCACCCAGGCTGACCTTGCACCAGGCAGAGGAGGTGAAGGACGAGAAGGGAGGGTACCTGTCAGGGTGGAGTTCACTGACAACAGCCTTACCTACATGGACAGGTTGCTTCTCAAGAAGCACCGCAGGTATACAAACAGGTGTATATATATATATATATATCGGCAGTTCAAAGTATATATATATATATATATATATATATATATATAAACACTTTATTAGGTACACCTGTTCAATGGCTTATAAAAACAAAAAGCTTATCAGCCAATCACAGGGCAGCAATTTAATGCATTTATGCATTTAAACGTGGTCAAGACAATGTACTGAAATCAAACCGAGCATCAGAATGGGGAAGAAAGGGGGTTTAGGTGACTTTGAACATGGCATGGTTGATGGTGCACGGCAGGATGGAGCCATAATTTCCTGTTGTTAATGCCAATTTCTGAACCTGCCATCTGAATGTCGCAACTGAAATTGAGACTCATCAGACCAGGCGTGATTTTTCAATCTTCTATTGTCCGATATTGGTGATCCTGTGAGAATTGCTGCCTCATTTTCCTGTTTTTAGCTGACAGGAGTGGCACCTGGTGGGGTCTTCTGTTGCTGTATCCCATCTGCTTCAAGGTTAGTCGTGTTTTGCGTTCAGAGATGGTATTTTGCATACCCTGGTTGTAACAAGTGGTTATTTGAGTTTCTGTTGCCTTTCTATCATCTCGAACCAGTATGCCCATCCTCCGCTGACCTCTGACTTCAACAAGGCATTTTACGTCCTCACAAATGTCGCTCACTGGATATTTTGTCTTTTACGGACCATTCTCTGTAAACCCTACTCATGGTTTAGAGTGAAAATTCCAGTAGATCAGCAGTTTCTGAAATACTCATACCAGCCCTCCTGGCACCCTCAACATTGCCATGTTCAAAGTCACTTAAAACCCCTTTGTTCCCCATTCTGTTGCTCGGTTTCAACCTTAATAAGTTGTCCCGTCCAGGTCTACATGCCTAAATGCATTGAGTTGCTGACATGTGATTGGCTGATTAGTTATATGTGTTAACAAGAAAATGAACCGCTGTACCTAATAAAGTGGCCGGTGAGTGTATATATATATATAATAAAGCATGTAGAGGTCATGCGGTTCAGTCAATAAGCCTTATGAGAGGCTTTGCATTTCCTCTTTTTATTATGCCTCTATCTTATTCATACATTCTACATGTGTAAAACAGAAGTTACCTTGATAATATAGTGACATCATGTTGGGCCTTTTACAGAAGAAAAGTGTTGGCTAAGAAAGGCATCATAGTTATGCTTGTGTTTGATGCTTTAAATATGACAACCAATCCAAATTAAGGTCTTTGGTTATTCCTTTGATGACTCATTTAAATAGCAATCTTTGCCCTTTTTACGTTGCTGGTGTAGGTTTGACAGGTCATTGATGTTTCAGAATCGTCAATACATTTTACATGTACTAAATCCTATATACTATTTGCAGTCAGTATTCAGTGTACTTAGCACTGACAACATGTCTAAAATGTATCCACTCATTCAGTGCCTACTTATCACAGACAGCAACTCAGTACATCCCTATTATTCGATTACATTGAATCCCCAGTTGCAATTGCTGCTTTTCAAAATGGAATGATTTCGTACTACCGGTATATGCTACTTTTTCCTTGGAGGCTTTAGAGATGTAATGAACTTGCCATCAAGGCAATTGGAAGGGAGGTAAGGGGGATTGGACCAAAGCACAGACAGAAGAGGCAGCAGGTTGAATTTCGGTGATTCATTTGATAAAAAAAACAAAAATACAAGCATACTGGCAGGTACAGGGGGGCAGATGGGCAGGCCAGCGGGTTGAGGTAGATAACAGGCAGACAGACCAGCAGGTGAACAGCTAACACAAAACAGGAAAAAGACAAAGTAGGAACTGGCATGGAACACAGGGATGAGTCTGCTATATGAAGTGTGTGGCTGATGAGAAAAGGGAAAACAGAGCAGGTTAAACAAGCTGAAGGACATGTGAAAGACTGAGTGATTCTGGTGGGCGGCTAGAGGACGGAAGGCATTGGGAATTGAGGGAGAAGTACATGCCCAGCGTTTCCAAATGGTATACTTTTTCTATTTACTATACTACATAATGCATTTGTCCCTTAAAGGTATGCAGTTTGTGTGCAATTGGGACCTCCTTTTCATCTTAACATTGTGCTTTGAACTTGGGCGGCTCAGTCGATATGACGTAACTTCAGCTGCGCAGTGGGTCAGAACAGCCAAAAAAGCATTCTGGCCTCCAAACTGCAAAATGGGCGTGTGTGTGTTTGTGTTTGTGTTATGAAAACTGTGAGGGCACATGTGCCATTACTGGGACCAATCCAGTAATGGCATTGGCAAGAAAGTTATTTCTAGAAAAAAACATCAAAATTAAGAAATACTATTTTCATGTCAACAAAGAGATGGACGTTGTATGTAGTAACATAAAGTAATATTAACCACACACACACACACACACACACACACACACACACACACACACACACACACACACACACACACACACACACACACACACACGCACACGCACACGCACACGCACACGCACACACACACACCAACCACACCTTCTCTTGCCATCCCACATGCTTCTCATGCCTCTCCTGCCTCTCTGTAGTCGGACTACAGAAGCCACCAGTGTACAAAGCAGTTTCTCAGCACTTATTGTGCAGTGGACTGCCTGTGGGCCTGGCTTCAGCAGGTACAATTATTACAGCCCTTTATTTAAGCACCTCCTTTTGAGCTGAGTAGCCCACTGGAGAGCCGGCCAGAAGGAGAGCAGAGCAGAGTGCAGTTTTAGACCCGGTGACTGCCTGAACTGGAATGCTCAAAGTCCCCAGCTGTAGCAGCCTTTAACTGTGGACTAGACCAGAGAGCCAATCTTGAGTGCAATAAGCCTGCAGCGCGGATGGTGGCAGAGCTTAATGGAGAGACAGAGAGACTGGCTGGCTGGCAGGAAGAAAGAGTGGGAGGCTGCATTTTAACAAGCTTCTATAATAATGGGAAAGAGAGTGAAGGTATAAAGGAGGATGAAAGGGGGGAAATAGTTTTAAAGAATTTGCTAAAAGCGCTCAGCAATATTACAGTCATAAATCCTATCACCTTGTTAGATTTGTGGTTGGCCTGCAGGTTACAGAAAGCAAGCTTGCGACAAGGGGGGCATCAATCTGATTTCCCGAGCTGGCTGGGTAGTGTGGGTGGGGTAAGTGAATGCTCGCCCTTCCATCAACTGCTAGAGTCAAAGTATCTGTGATCAAGGCACTGGACCTTGAAATAAAATTCTGCACAGGCATAGATCTGAGATCTGAACTGGCCCCTCTTACCTGTCTGTAAGACCTGACCAAACTACTGCTGACTCGTACTGCTAGAATTATTCCCAAAATCTGGACCAATGTGATGCTATATGTTTTCTTTATCCAATGAAAAATACCTTTGTTTTCTTTCTTTTTTCTTTTTACTTAATTTAATTGTGTATACTTTGAAAGCACTCAAGTCCCAATTTAAGGGATGAATACAAGAAATGGAAGTTTAAAGAGGTTGAATAATGGCTGAAATATCACCTTTTATAAAGCACTTTTGGCACAAATATCAAATTTGATTGAGCTTACTTGTAGCAATAATGGTCCTGTTGAAGGGCTCATCTGTCTCTGTCAAATCCCTGTTGCTTTTACTTGCTTTATTGCAGAGGGTATCAAACAAGGGCATTCACATTAGTCTAAGAGATGTTTAAATGATGTTTAAATCTCAATGAAGTGTTGTCCCATAAATAAAAGTATCATAAATAAAAGTGACACGCTGAGAAAGCCCATCCCTCACGTCACTCATCGGTACATCAACTCCCATTGACTCACAATGCTACAGTTCCATAATTTGTCTTGCATCTGGCTAGATATTTTGTATCTCGCTAGAAGTTTCTATTTACTGTAAGTGAAACTCTCCTCTAGTTCTTTCTCACAAGTTCAAGTTCATTTGGTAGGGTTTCAAAATCCCTCCTTCACCAGGGTTTTTGTTTGTACTAAGGATAATTACACCAGAATCTACTGTTTTTTTCCCCCATCCTGTATCTTTTAAACAAACTCAAATAATTCAATATTATGTAAAACGTATAATCTTTATTAGGATGGTTTGAAAAAGATGTGGCATCTCAAAAGGGAGGTGAAAATGTAAGACCAGAGGACAGCAGAGCTCAAATGCAAACAGCCTAAGGCGAGTGAGGCTCCTGCATGTAAAGTACTGTACACTAAGAGAAAAGGAGATGGATGGATGGAACAAGGGGGATAAGAAAGCAGGATGTGTGCGGGCAAGATTAAATATAACTCTGAGTACATTACATAGACAGAGAAAAGATCAACGTTGCCAAGTTTGAGGTTGTGAACTAAGCAACAGGGAAATATATAAACTACAAGTAACTTACCCTGTCACCACGCATGGGCAGCCTTTAGATTCTATAACTTGCACTTTGGCCGTATTATATGAGTGAAAGGGGAATAAGGACTGTTAGAAGTACACAACACAGCCAAACAATTATGCATGTATCCGCCAATACGTCCATCAATCCATTCAGCCATCTTGGTTTAATGATGAGGGAGTAAGCTAAGGAGTGTATTGGACTGGGAGACTCCGTGGCTTTGTTATATTTGTATTCATTTAGTATTTATTGGTTGATTCATATAGTACTGTATAATTTTTTGTTCCAGGACACCGGCGGAAACGTATCATCCATCATTGGCCTTTGGTACAGATTTCAAATCACCACCTCACACAAACAGTGAGGAGGAGACTGCAAACAGCCTAACAGGTAACACACATATACACATGCATATGCATGTTTCTCTCTCTCTCTCTCTCTCTCTCTCTCTCTCTCACACACACACACACACTGTTGAGTGAGGTGACCTTGATGCAACTTATTACTTGTGCATATCTTGTGACATTTTTATTTATTTTTGTCATAAGTAAAAGTAGGACATGTTTAATGAAACAGAATAGAATGTGAAGGCTCATCAGGTTAAAGTTGACCAAAGGAAGGGGGAGGACCATAGGGTCACAGGAAGTAATAGGGGGAAGGACCTTATATGGCCATACAGTAGTAAGGAGTAGAGGGAGGGGGCTACCGGGGTTCCCCCACACAGCTTTGCCTTTTTCACTCCTCCCTCTCCCAAGTCTCATTGGTTTTCAGTTCACTATATAATAGCACGTTTGGAGCAGGACAAGGCTCTTTTGGGCTGCTTTTTGCGGGCATTACTATATACTCCTATAGTTTGTCACTCTCTGTTCCAGCACACTCTATCTCTGTCTTCAACCATGGAGGCAGAAGAAAAACTTAGAAAAACTTTGTCCAAAATACTCTGAAAGATTTTGGACTTCGAAGAACTTAGAGGCAGAGTCTTTTAAAACACTTCTTTAAAACTCTTGAAACACAGATGACTTGGTAAAATTCTAAAACTTTAGGTGGGGATTATTAGACTAGGAGTCTGATAGAATGGTGATTGGAAGTAACGGAGATTGGGTAGAGACAAAGTCTCCCATTTACTGACTAGATTCGTTAACAATCTTCCTTAAATCCTCATCATTTTTACAGACTCAGTGGGATGTTAGATAGGGATAGAGCGCAAGTTTAAAATCGGAGAGCATGCAATAACTCTGGTCTTGTGCTTTGACAAATTGTGAAAAATACCAAGAAAACATCTACGAGGGGATAATGAGCAAATACTCCATTTGATGAGTTTATAGGCATATTAACCTCTTTTCTTTTCCTTTCTTGTCCATTTTACGTAATATTTCTATACTCTCTTGTATTTTGTAAATAAAATCCCTTAAATGTTGTAAAGCCTCAGTTTGGATTAGTTTATAGTTGGAACAGAAGGACCTTAGGTATGGGTTTTTTCTACAAAGAGATCGTTTCCCCCCCGGGGAGGTAAGTACAATATATATGTATATATATATATGTTCTGTTTTTAGGAAGCGGGGTTAAAAAGCATAGGCTGCATAAAACTGAAATAAATAACTTGTGAAGGATATCTTCTGCCTAAAAGTGGTGAATGATTATCTGAATCAAATATAAAATGTTACATTTCACACCTAAACAGGATTCAAAAAATAGAAGAATACGTTTAGAAGAAGTGAAACGCTGAACACAGTGGGTTTAAGTAAAACACTTTTTATTTATTTAAGAGAATCCCTGGCAGTCTAGTGGTTAAGATCCCGCGAGCTCACCACCGGAGCCCGGGTGAGACGCTCAGCAGAAGCCGTGAGAGTAGGGGGTAGTTCTTTATAAAAGTAAGGGTTGTAATTAAAGCATCGTGTTACAAGTTAGTTAATACAGGTTTAATAGGATATAACTAATAAACTTAGATACTGGCTTTTCATTGAAGATCAGACTTTGGAAGTTGAGATCGCTTCAACACACACACACACACACACACACACACACACACACACACACACACACACACACACACACACACACACACACACACACACACACACACACACACACACACACACACACACACACACACACACACACACACACACACACACACACACACACGCCATTTTTCCATGATTAGTGTTGGACAGCCTTGACGGTTGTGTGCTGTATACATAATTTTTCTGATGTACATACCCAAACAGTCTCTCAGTCAAAGCAAATAAACCGCTAAGGACTGAGTAAGTTGACAGATGACCTGCACGTACACACGGATAAACACACACACACACACACACACACACACACACACACACACACACACACACACACACACACACACACACACACACACACACACACACACACACACACACACACACAGTTTCACACACGGTAGCCAAAGTAAAAAACCTCTCCCTCTCCAGGGGTCAGAATATCAGTGCCTGCCCATCCATCCGTGGTTGTGTGACGGGTAATCACTGCCTGTGATTGTGTGGGCAGAGGGCTGTTAGAGGCGCCTCATGCCTGACAGGTTGCACTCTGCCTGGGTAAGAGATGGGGCCGAGAGAGGGGGGGGGGTGGAGGTTTTGGCCTGCAGTCTGAAGCTCGGGGCATTGAGCTCATCAGTCAGGGGAGTACCCTGGCTGTCTGGCCCCCAGCCGAGGCTGTCAGTAGACGGGTAGACCACGGTTATCTCTCCCCTTCCAAACCTTTGGACCCTGGGGCTGTCAACTGCCTCTCATCACATCAATCAAGATTCACTCCTATCTCGACCTTGTTAGGATCTACAAGTCCTTGCTTTCCCCCTATTCCACATTGCTGTCTGTCTCAAATAGTTGTTCCTTTGAACATCTTCTGGGTCAAAATAGTTCCCTGCGCTCCCCAAATAAATGATCAAATGTGGCAAAGCAACCACACGTTTGACACTATGAATTAAGAGTTTGGACTATTATTTCATAAGATTGTCCTAAAAGAGGACCTATTATGCCTTTCTGTCTTTTCTGACCTATAAATCATGTTACAATGTAGTATATTTGTGTTAAATGATGCCAAAGCATCAAATAATGAGGTATTATGCTCATTTGGACCTGAGCCCTGCAGGCTATTTTGTTTGGCTCAGCCCACTGTGTTTTCGTATTATTTTTTTTACTCTGTTCTCAAAATGACGTAACAGTGAGCCGGACTTCTTTATGTGGTCATGCCCATCCATGCACAAAGCTCTCCCTGCCAACCCCACTTTGTCCTTCTTTTTACAACAACTTTCATAGTGTTAGCACATTGACCAATGGTTCCAAGAAAAAAGAAAATAAGAGTGTGTGAGAGAGCCAACTTTCTTTGGCTTTCCTGAACAGCCAAGCTCCAGGCTGAAGTTGGAAAAGTTGAGGCCCACATAAAAAGTATGTGGGCCTCTGTGTGCGTTTTTCAGGACTGTTTTCTAGACATGGGCCAGTAGGAAGCTGGATTAGTGGCTAAACTGCTGCTAAAGGACGGGGCTGTTGCAACTATACTTTTTGAGTCAGAACACAATCTATAAGGAAAATTTTATCGGTTTAAGAAAAAGAACAATCGAGCAAAAAAAAGGGGTGGTGCTCAGCAGGTTTTCCCCTTTACGTTTTCAAAGGTTTCCACGTTCAGACGCAATTGATTTGAAAACTTTACTTGTGCACATGCTTTCGGAAAACGGGACGAAATCACTGTTGTACACATGCCAAGCCCTTAGTCGGCAGTGACACTTAGCCTAGTAGATAGCTCTTCCGGTACAATTTGTTGCATACAACCTTACTGTAACCAAAAATTAACGCCACTAACGTTCATGAAGCGGTTTGTGTAAGCTTAGGGTTACAAATATTGCAAATGACAATGAGGGTGCCGCCGATGCGGGGCTGCCGGTCGGCTCCGGGGGGCCTGTACTTTTAAAATCCCTGCGGGATTTACTAGTTATTTTAGTTATCCATTTTTATTCAGTTCATAATCAAGTTTTATTCACATCCATCATAAGGGAAAGTTAAAGCAGTGCTCCGTTGATTTGATTTTGTGTTAAGTTTTGGTACAACATTTTAATTTTATATTTTTCTGCATTGAATTCAGGTTAATTATAGGTATTAAGTTTTTTTATGCAAAAATTTGTACATTAGCAGGAATATTGCATAGTCGATCACATAGTCTTATGTTTATGTGACAGTCCAATAAAAATATTTTCACTACAATTAATACATAATCGTGGTCAAATATTGTAAGCTCAATAATGATCATAATAATCGTGATAATAATGTTGTCCATAATCGTCCAGCCCTAGCAATGAGTCTTATTTAAGATATTCTTAATGCCGTCTGAATAGTTGGCCAATATCCGTATTGAGTACCCACTTACATAAACCAGCCAACTGAGAAAATTGCCTACATTAAAACTATATCTCGACTTGCACATTTATCCCCATATCTTACCCACACACTCGAAGTAAGTTTGAGATTGACACAACAGCCATTGTTTCAACACATCTCTTAAGCTTTCTCAAACCATTCATATTCAAAGTGGTTGTTTTGTTTCTGTTCTTAAATGTACCTACCCTTATCTACTAAAAAACAAAGTTATTCAACACCATGGATTTCTTTTCTCTCTGCTCAAGGTTTAAATAATTGATATCCCCCTTTTTTCCAGATGTGGGGGAAGACACTGGTGTCTCTGGGAAATGTAGCTTTGTTCAGCAGCTGATAAACTATTCCTTGCACCTGTTTCAAACTTCTCAAAACTTCTCTCTAACACATGACAATTACAACAGGTTGCGGAGGGTTCTACTCCTCTCATGTCTTTAAATATGAAAGAATGGGCTATGTGTGTGTGTGTGTGTGTGTGTGTGTGTGTGTGTGTGTGTGTGTGTGTGTGTGCCATGAATAATAAAAGCTGTTTTTCGGCATCATGTGGGGAGCTCCCCCTTGTTTTAAATTCTCATTTTCCTGAGCTGTCAGACCCATGCGGTGATGGGATGGAAGAATTGTTATTATGAGAGAGAGATAGCGAGGTGTCACAGATGGGAAAAAAACAACACTAAAAAGGAAGCTGGATTGAAGAAATTATGAATAAAGGAAAAGTAAAAGGAGATTTTAAACAGTGTCTTATAAAATCTATCGCCCAGGCAGAAAAAAAATTATCATAAATTACCACGGAAAGAGGATGTAGTCACATGTGTATTGCAGCATGAATAACCATGTGAGTTCAAATTATGTGTAGATATTTGCTTGACTTCAACACTTGCACACGGATAATGACATAGAAAAAACACGTGTCTGGTGTCCAGTGGTCTTCCACTGGGAGACCACTGTATCCCCTGGTGTGTCTGCAACACCTTTCAACTGAAACAAGATAACAGATTAATACACTGTGTGAGTGTACAGCTCTCTGTGACCCCAACCTGATTCCTGGAGGAGGAGGATATAAAACAAGAATATCTCCCTATTGGTGTCAAGTACCCAAGCATGTCTAATGGCATCCCTTTACAGGAGGAGGATTGCTAAGAGAGCCACTGGAAACAAGCACCTGAACAATGTTTTTCTCTTGATATTTCTTTTCAATTATCAACTTGGTGTTACACCATTTTAAACAATCATGTTAAGGCTCTAATTTCCCGGCTTTAAAAAAAACAAAAAAAAAAAAAAATATATATATATATATATATATATATATATATATATATATATATATAGGGGAGAACGGGGGAATCTGAGGCATCGGGAAATGTGAGCCACCCCCTGTATCTAGGCAACGGAAAACATTTTTGGTCATGTGAGATATATGTTTTCAAGCCCCTCTCATTTCCCCATGGCCCTGAAAGAGAGGACCTCATGGTGCAGTGGTAAGCATGTTTTTTTCTCCAAAATAGGTATTTTGCATGTAAAAGTAAATTTTCTTGTTGTCAACTTAATCAACTGTTGTGCCAAAGCAAATGTGTTCACGTAGAAAAACTTCTATCATACGTGTTGATGAACTACCAACATATAAAAACCATGTGATGATATTAGCTAAAGATTAGCCTGAAATGCTAAGAGAGGTTGTTTTTTCTCAAATTGTGGTGGTGGGGGAAAGTGAGCCAAATGCTGTGGGGGAAAGTGAGGCACTGTCTCCCTTTCCCCACCCATGAGGCACAAGTTAAGTTTAGTCTTAAACATATTTTAATGTAATATTACATAACGTGTTTTATTTTAATGTTATACACATCCATCATGCCAAGGAAAAAAGCCATCATGCCAAGGAAATAAACCAGGAAGACGACCTGGGGCAACCACACAGAAAGAGCACCTTCTCATCTTTCCCTGTAACATTCAGGGCTGGAATGTAGAGTAGGCCTAGTTGTAGAGTATGACAGACTGATGTTATAATCCAGTTAGGTCTTCTCCTGTGTTCTGAGTCCCAAGCTGTTCTCACTGGTTCTGATTTTCCTATGCTTTGACCCCCAGACACAAGCTGGCTCTAAGGGTCCTGTGTTCTGACCCCCAGACTGTGTTCTTATCTAACTGGTTCTATCTTTCATTTCAATCTTATTAAAACTTTTTGAATTATAATGTGTTGTATTTGATTTCGTTCAGAGTTACTTTCAAGTGTTTAGAACATTTGTTTTGCTTAATTGACCAAACCCCAAGAAATCATTCTTTTACAAGTCCAACATTAGTTCTGGAATGTGTGGCTAGCTTTCAGGATTCTAACTGTTACAATATGTGTTGTTATGGTACTTTCAGAGTGGAAAACGTAAGTGGATCAGTTTACCCCCTTGATTGATTGATTTACACAGCTGGGGTAAAGTGAGCCACATGACAACTTTTTTTAAAACAATCATATTTTCTCTGCACTTTGTCTTGAAAACATTCTGCTAATGCCCATTTCTAGAAAACATCCTGAATTAATGGGACATGTGTAAATTTGAGTGATAAATCATTTTAGTTCGCTTAGAGGGGAGCAAATGTAAAAAGTGGCTCAGATTACCCCGTTCTCCCCTATATATAATACAGTAAGTGAGGTTGCATTTGTAAATTGAGTTAAAAACCTTAATCTAAATCTTGGAGATGGCTATATGAGGTGAAGAATACACAAATAATCAATATAAAAAAACTGATTTAATGAAAATAAAATGTAACCGTTCCATTTCCTTATGAATAATTGTAATAAATGATCTATGGAATATAAACAAGTTTGATGTAATTATCCCGATCATCTTTTATCATTGCTGGGTCTCATTCAAGCTTGCAAGCGGATCACCTTTTGGAGCTGTCAATTCCAACATTGAATGATTTCTTTAATCAACTTTAATATCATCATTAAGGAACCAATCAGTCTATAATACTGCACATGAAACCATCTTAATTATCTGACTCTGTGTTTTTCTCACATTAGGTATAAAAGCTAAAAATTAATACAGGCTACTGTCACAACACATTACATGACTGTCTTTCTCTTTTGTCCTGTCTCTGTGTGTGTGTGTGTGTGTGTGTGTGTGTGTGTGTGTGTGTGTGTGTGTGTGTGTGTGTGTGTGTGTGTGTGTGTGTGTGTGTGTGTGTGTGTGTGTGTGTGTGTGTGTGCGCGTGTGCGTGTGTGCGTGCGTGCGCGTGCGTTTTTAGCTCAGGAGGAGGATTTCCATCGCTACTATGCATCCTTGTTTGCTGTCCCTTTCACGAAAGCCAGGACTGAGCCTCAGATTAGCACACCTGAATCGTGCCTCGTCATAGAAGTACTGGATGAGGTGAGAATCATTGATGCATTTTATCTTGACAAAATAGTTTTTTACCTACTTGAAAATATAGACAGGACAAATTGGGGAAAGTAGAAACAAATTCAGTTACACCTAACACAAATGGCTTCCCAAACAAACACCGCCACCACCATATGTCTCCTTTCTATTTCTCACTTTCTGTCTCATTCACGTGTCACACAACACTGTTCTCTTTTGTTTTCCACAGCATCACAGAGCCACAGATGGAGCTTCTGTTACTGAAGGGAGGAAAGACAACAAGAGAAAGTGAGTCTCAACTAAAACAAAAGCGGTGACTGTGACTTCACAGTTGCCTGCTACAATTTGTACTGTAATTAAAAAAACAAGACTTGTCATCAACAGTTAAGAGGACTCGACAGAAAATTATGAAAACTGCTGATTTGCTAGGCAAGGTTGACAATATCTCTATTTGTTATTGACCAATACTTGTATATTAATTGTTCTGAATGTTGTCAAGAGATAATACCAAAGTTACTAACTATTCCTTTCTTGTGAGGTTAAGGCCTGCATATCCCAATGGCGAAAACATATCAAGTGTAATTTAGGAGGCTATTGAGTGCCTAGCTCACCTAGTACATCTGACACAAATATATATATCAGGGTTTGACACAAGGTTGCTTATACTTCTAAGTCTTTACAACTGTAGTCACACATGGACATGGACATGGACTTTTTCCTAAAACCATGTATTTTATTGCCCACACAGGGTTCCTACTGTTGAGCAGGTCCTTAATAACGGAAGAGCACCAGTGCTGCAAACAGTATTGACCTGTAGTGAGTCCACGAAAGTCTGCAGCCCTTCTCCCAGTCCAACACAAGCATCCAGGCCATCTAGTAGAGCATCAGCACAACCCCCCAAAACAGCTCAGAAGCTTCATCACTCTGAGCCTCACACTTCGCAAGCAAAACACAGAACGTCAAAAGGTAAGCTTTTTAAATATATTCCTCTATCTATAGTATGTGGCAAGCTGAAGTGAATTGTTTTTTCTTTTTCAAAATCTTTCAAGACTCTTCACTGGAACATGAAGAAAGATGGATGACAGTGATTCTTTTGTTAAAGTGGCGTGAAATGTAGGGTTACGTTGCATAATTTAGGAAAACTGAAGTTTGTAACTGTTTTTGTAAAAAACAAAGATGTCAGAAAGAGGGTATGTGGCTGGCTTCAACGTCACTATACGTTTTAGAGCTTACAAGTCATCTGTACAGAAGCTGGAGACTCAATTTTTTTTAACCTTTATTTATACAGGTTAATCCCATTGAGTCCGAAGACTCTTTTGCAAGGGAGACCTGTTCCCATTTACACGTTACCATTCACACACACATTCATACACCGATAGCAGGCTAGCTATCAACATTCACACGAGGCAAGGTGGGTGAAGTGTGTTGCCCAAGGACACAACAACTATGACACAGCTGGCAGGGCGGGGATCGAACCTCCAACCCTTTGATCATCGGTCGACCCGCTCTACCAACTGAGCCACAGTCGCCCAAATAAAATGACTATCTGTGTGGCTGCATAACGTGTCCTATTTTACAATAAGTTATACTATTATCAATTTGTGTTGTGTGTGTGACGACACTGTGCCTGGGGTTTTTGTCACAAACTCGCTAGGTGATAGAACATTGTTGACATGTACACATACAGGTCAGCTGCGAAAGGCGATTTGACCATGTGTTTTGATTATTTGTCACACCTAAAAAATATAATGAAAAACTTTTATTTTTGTTATAAATTAATAATGAGCACTTTAAGGCTTGCAGTCTAGCCTTGGTCGAGGACAAACTTAATAATCCTTATATCCGTGAAAACTCTTGTGTGTGTGTGTGTGTGTGTTTTTGGAAAGACAATTTTACGCGACCACATGCCTGCGAAAGTCCACTAATATCCCTATTGTTATTATTTGTTATCTTTTTGCACAGTGCCGTCCACTAAAAGTAAAACATCAGCACGCCCTACTGCTGAGACTCCAAGGACTTCAAGGACATCAATCAAGATACCAAGCTCAATGTCACAAAAGTCCAATTGCTCCCCCGCTGTCCATAAATCAAAACCTGACCGTGACTCACCACGACTTTTGTCCTCTCCCTCATTACCGCTTTCCCAAACGCAGATCTCTAAATCCTACTCGCACTCACCTGTCTCCTTTTCGCCCGGTGTCTCTCCATTGGCTAGCAACAGAGGCCCAATGCCCAATGACTCTCTCTCCCTCTCTCCATCCGTATCCTTCTCTCTTAGGTCTACCTTCACAGTGTCACCATCAAGCTCCACCGAATCCACCTTATTGCCCAAAGTTTGCCAGTCAACCCAGTTTCATAATGGCTCCGACTTATCTCTGTTGCTAGAACAACTCCAATCTTCCCAGTTATCAACACAACCAATCTCATCAGTGAAGCTTTCCAAATCACCGGTTGCAAGCAATCTGGAGTCCCAAAGGCAATCCCAACATTCCCTCTGTGAGTCTCCCTTATCAGATAATCATCTCCAGCTGCCTGTGTCTTCCAGTCCAAACTCACCACCACCACCACAATCCCTGGAACCCCTTCCCCTTGAAAGAAGCCTATCAGGTCTATCTCTATTTAATGAGTCCCCTCAAGATGCATACTCTAGACATAGGTCAACCGCACGAAATGAGGATGCTCAAGTGTTTATTTCCTCTTCTCCAATCTCTGGTGACCACGGATCAACTCTGTCACATCAGGACACACAGTGCATCCCATCGCATCGCTTAAATGTCATCCTCAATCCTCCTTTAGCTCCGGAAATGGAGGAAGAAGAGGAGCTGTCAATAGGTGAGTGGATTTTAATAATGTGTGTGTGTGTGTGTGTGTGTGTCTGTGTGTGTGTGCACTGGTGTTGAGATGGTGACAGAAACAACAACTGGACGGACACACAGAGTTGACTTATTTTCAAAATGAAAATTTTGTTCATACATTTAGTATTTATACGGCTGGATTTAAATTAATTTCCCAGGTTTTAATACATTCTTAGAAGAAGATCTCTTCGGCAATTGTGGGGACAGACATTATGATAGTTGAGTCATGAATATGATTTGGGCGTGATGACTAATTAGACCAAGCGGGTGTTGACATGACAGTCAGCAGATGAAATCATACAGGATGTGTCATATAGCAAATCTAATCTTCTTAAACATTTGCCACTAGTGTATCTTAGATAGTTTTTTTGAAGCATGTATAAAATAGTCAAATAGCCAGTGTATTGCGTGCAGTCAAAAGGTGGCAGCAACATTTTTTAAACATCAAAGAAAAGATACCACCTCTGTCGCTGCATACTTGGAAGTCTGATGAAGCTGTGTGCAAAACTCATTGCTCTTAATTAAAAGATATACAAGCAAGTCATCATGTCTCAAGTGTGCGGTATGTAGCCAAACGTGGTATTCTTTCCTTGATTCTTTGAAACATGTTTGATACAATATGGACTGAATAATCCCAGTTTAAACCAATTCAATCTAACCACTAAGTAGACTTTAGAAGGCCCAATGAAAAAACAATTGGTTCCTTAAATATTTGGAGCCCACTTGCAGTCCCTGTTGTAGTTCAATAATGACACCTGGGACACTTGAGCTATTCTGGACTGGGAGACAAATGTTTATAACAACAATATTCGCCACTGTCCTCCAAGACTGTTGGGACATCTACTAAATGGAAATTTTCATAATTTCATTCTTCTTCTGGGGCAAATACTATTTCAAATATAAATAATACATTTGGTGTCTGAAAGAGTATTGTTTTTATCTTTAATAAATTATTTTATTGAAGGAAAGTAGTCTTGCAGCTAAATCGTGAGGCAAATATAATGAATACACTCTATATTCCCATCAACCTAAACATACATTACATTGCATTGCATAACTACTATATCTTTCAACATACAGTATGCTTGTTTATGTTTTGATTGAATATGTTTTGCATTTCGAGACATTATTTTTTGGTATGAATTCCCAAGACCAAAAAAATAGTTTCTAGGGGACAGAGATTTGTGTTACAAAAAACAAATTGATATTTATGGGTGGGGATGCACAGGTCTTTGCACTAAAGTGATTCCTGATAGGACACTTTGCCAGGTTATATTTCGCCTGAACACAATTCTCAAAGGCCCGGGCAGTTTATATGAATATAATGCTTGTGGATCTCAGCAGTAATGGGCTGCTTTTATTCAACCGGGCTGTCAAAGCCAATTTAAATCCAACCATAAAAAAAGTGTTCTTTATTTATTTTGATTTTTTTCTATATCGATTAGGGTTTTAAGTAAATAGCTGACATAACGCTACAAGTAACAGGAAGGTAATTACAGTGTAAAGAATGGCCCTGAATTCCTCAAGTGTACAGGACACACACACATTAGGATTCACTGATGCAAATACACACTCTTTTCTCACACATATAGGTGTACAGACACAAACACACATCACACACACACACACACACACACACACACACACACACACACACACACACACACACACACACACACACACACACACACACACACACACACACACACACACACACACACACATTTCCATGATCGAGTACACATTTTCAAATGGTTCCTTTGAGGTGTTTCTTTGCTGACTTTCTAAAGTGTGTTTGTGCATGTGTGTCTGTGTAAGCGCACATTAAGAAGTTATGAATGTGTGTAGGTTTGGCAATTCTTAAAACACCTGGAAAGATTTATCTGAAATTACAATGTTTGAGCCACATCAATATTATGGTGTAATAAACAAATAAAATGAAACAAAAACATAAAAAACAACGCAATGTTAATCATAATTGAAGGTAAAACTTGTAACCCCTCCTAAAAATATGAATTTTTCTTCATGAAGACAGTGGAGATGAAATGTCCAGTGACAGTCTGGGTCTGGCTTCACATGAAGAAGACTCCTCAGATGAAGAATCACAGATGCAAAGACGTTTAACCACGGGGACATCCAGAGAGGAAGAGCAAGACAATTTGCAGAGTCATGCGCAACAACAGCTGTCAAACGCATCCAGGGTAATATGTCTCCATACTGCCCACATGCTTTCATGCTTCTTGAAGGAAGAACCTTGGGCTGAAAAGACATAGTAGCACTATTTTCTGGGGAGCACAGCCGGTCTCTTGATAGGAAAATAATTTCAGTCAGAAAAACTTTAGTCAAAATAGAAGTTTATTTCAATTACAAGAATACTTTGCAGTAATTATATTTGGCGGTATGGTTCTGATCTGGGATCTCCACACCCTGCACGCGCACATGTGGAAAGCTTTAAGGCATGGAGAGCCATCCCTCTGACCTCCATGAGCAACATGGAATTCCAAAAGGTGTGGAGATCTGCAGCAAGGAGTGTCAATGACAACAGAAATTACATTGATAGACAAATACAGTACACATGGAGGTGGTGACTAGGGTTGCCACCTTGGACTAAGGAAAACAAGGGACACTTGATGTTTGGGTCGGAGGGCTTGGCCATTATTAGGCTACCAGTTCAGAATGCCCAGTGTAATGACCTTTAATAACCATACACACCTACAGTGCTTCTTACAGTATAGGCTAAATAGGGAGACTGAGGTGGGGACCCTGGACCTTGTAGGGGGGTCTGGGGGAATGCTCCCCCGGAAGAAAAAAATGCAACCTTTTAAAGTAAAATTCATCAATCTGGTGCACTTTGAGAAGAAAACTGCATGCAACCAGGCTCAGGGGGGCCCTAAGCCAGCAATACTGATAGTAACTGTAGCCATGTAATGTCGCATTGTCAAAGAGCTCAGTCACTCATGTCAATAACAGGGTCCAAAAAGGAATAGCCTAAATATAAGGAAATAAATCAACATGGCCCCTCATCTACTGAAATGTTTTTTACAATTGCAGAGTAAAGAGTGCTGCCTGTTTAAGAAAAATAATGTTCCTTCTGCAGCTCAAGATTTGATTTAAATCTAAATTTACCTCTGAAAGTGTATCAGATTGATGCATTTTACTTAAAAACGGTACCAATTTTCTTCCATGGGGGCATGCCCCGAGATCGTTAAGACCGCGCCTGCACGCTTGTCGTGCCGCCTGACGAAACGCTGCGCCTTCTCTCTGCCTGCTCGCCTCTCCATTGAGAATGCACTAGTGGGCAACAAACGCCTCGGCCCGTGTATAACGGCCTTAACTACTGAACGAAGGAAATCAAATGAGGTTCTGGCATTTTCCCCAAAAAACGGGACAAATTGTGTCCCGGGAGAGATGTTTCTTTTCCCGGGACAGCTGGTGAAAAAAGTGAACAATTTCGGGAAAAATGGGACGGGTGGCAACACTAGTGGTGACGTGCATAGTTTGACAGCTGGCTTGACTCTGTATCCTGCCTGAACTAACGCTACGCTCCATATAACACATTCAGAAGGATCAAGTATAAATATGATTTAGGCGTCAATTACAAAAGAGATTTCACCTTCAAATATCTGTGACTCACATTAACCTACACAATTGAATCCATATTAACTTCCAATTTGAAATCATTATGTATTACTTTTAAAGTAAAATAGCAGCCAGGGGTGAAATATTAGTAAGCATAAAAATATTTGTCCTGGTTGTTCAATATCCTGTAATATGACAGCAACTCACTGCTTTCAATAAGACATGTGTCACTCACAGGAACCCCAGTGAGGCCAGCACACCCCTTGTCTTTCATGTAGAGATGCAAATCCCTAATGCAACAAAATGCATACAAATGGAATGCCTTTTATACATTTTTGTGGCTAGAGAAAGCTGTGTCATCTTGATAGAAGTTATAACATATGAAAAAAAGACATAATTATCAATTAGGTTGCATAGAAATAATCTACAGTTTGTCTTTGAAAATATCTCAAAGCCAGGTATTAAAATGAATAAATGGCTCAAATTTGAGAAGTTGTAGAGAACCACTCATCATTACACTGGACACAATCACCCCATAGAATTAGAGGAGACTTCAGCAGCGCCCAGTTAGCTTCTTATTGTAGCTGACCTGATCTATTAGATTAGAACACTTGTATTAGACTAATTACTTTACATTATTCATCCAGAACTGGGACACATTTTAAGGCAAGGGGTGTTAAAGGTGAACTGGCTGAGGGAAGAAAAGAGAAACAGAGTGGATTAAAAAGACACGGCTTGAATGGTCCCGAATGACCTATCAGCCATTTAATGGTATGAATCCTTTAAACTGTGACAGAGAAATGGGAAGTTAAAAAAAACAGTGTGAGTGGGGGAGGAGGAGGGGAGGGGGGGGGGGGAGTTGTGCTTTATTAAAAAGCTGGGGCAAAATGAGCTTCATGATTGTGAAGATGGTGGTTATATGTGGCGTCTGGACCCGAATCAAACTGCTCCTTAAATGATTAGAAAGTCATCTGTTCCAGCTCTTGTCCCAATAACGCTTTGCCTCCCTTTCCTTTGGTCCATCTTTTTCTCTCTCTACCTTTTTCCAATGCCCTCCCGACTTTTTGTTTTACCGTTAACCTAGAGTTCAAGCAGCAAGTCAACTGCAGCACCCCCCCCCCCCCCATTTTGATATGAGAAGACATGGGTCCGCACAAAACACAACTCTCTCTTGGTCTCTTTCCATTTCATTGTGATGCCTCTCTTCTCTTCTTTTGGCCCTGCCTCCCTATTGTCATTCTACACTCAACAAAAATATAAACGCAACACTTTTGTTTTTGCTCCCATTTTTCATGAGATGGACTTAAAGATCTAAAATTCATTCCAGATACACAATATTACCATTTCTCTCAAAAATTGTTCACAAATCTGTCTAAATGTATGATAGTGAGCACTTCTGCTTTGCTGAGATAATCCATCCCACCTCACAGGTGTGCCACATCAAGATGCTGATCTGACATCATGATTAGTGCACAGGTGTGCCTTAGACTCAGCAAAGCAGAAGTGCTCACTATCACACATTTAGACAGATTTGTGAACAATGTTTGAGAGAAATGGTAATATTGTGTATCTGGAATGAATTTTAGATATTTAAGTCCATCTCATGAAAAATGGGAGCAAAAACAAAAGTGTTGCATTTATATTTTTGTTGAGTGTACATCCTTGCTCCTTCCCCTTGCTCGTATAGCAGCAACACTATTCCCACATGCCTTTCCCTTTCCTTTTCTTCTTCTTGACCCATCTGCAGTGTGCTTCTCACAATGCTATAGGGCTAGCATGCTAATGCACCAGATCTAATCTGAACTAAACAGAGCTTTCTCATTTTACCCCCCCCCCCCTCCCCGTCTCACAGGAGGACACTTACGCAGGAACAGCTTTACCCGCCGCGCACGCTGCACGATGCTCTTGCCAGCTCCAGGGGTTAATTAAAAATCAATTTGTCAAGTGGAAACAAAAGGAAACAGGGAGAGAGGGGAATAATCTCCAATGGAAAGACACCAGCTTATTAATATGCATTTAGACACAGCGGAAACAATGGAGGAATCGCACATGTAATACACTTTTACTTAATAAAAGTGAAATTGATATTAAATTTCAGTTGTCCTTTTAAACTGATTTTGTTAGGGTACTAAATGAAACTCAAACTGTGAGACCAAACCACACACACACACACTCACACTTCTCTCCACTTCTCCCTTCTTCCCTATCTGCCTTTGCGTACCATCCCTCCATCTCATCCTTACGTGCTTTGTCTTTCCATATCCCCTCAGGTGATGCAAAGGCAAGGTGCTGGGTCTGGTTCAGAGCGGTTCTGTGATCAGGACGGGCATCCGCCTATATGTGTGGACATATATTCTGCTCACAAACACTGTGACTCTCTGCACACCAGCCAAACGTTCGCAAATAATTCAGACCCAAGAGGTAGGTTAAAGAAGAAAAGGGCTTTATAGACTAGCAGGAGGGGCCCTCAGAACAAACCTCAACAATGATTTTTTTTTATCTTTAGAATGTCCTGTTCATGAAATTGATTGTTGAGCATTTTTATCTTTGGGGGAAATGTGTTTTTTTGGTTATTCTTTAGAACCACCCCAGTCCCTCAAAAAGAGCCAAATTAGGCCATTCCGAATAGGGGATATGTGACAAAAAAGCCCATAACTTAGGAATGCTCACTCTTTTCTTCATCGGATTTGCTGAGGTACTAGCCAGGTGTCTGTCCCACATCACCAAAAAGTTAAAATGTAATTTAGGAAAACATTTATTGGAATAGGGTCCTGTATACATAGCTTTAGTTTAGGCGGAAATGGTACTTTTGTTGTGATAGGAAAAGAGGGTTCCTTTACTTTTCTCTCAAATATCACCACAACATAAATCCCTACCAAATATACCATGTACGTGTTGTTTAGGATGCTATTGAACAATAACCAGTGGTTGTATGAAGATAAAAAGACCTCATGGAACAACACAAACGAGGAGGAGAGACCCTGCCCGGAGGAAGCCCGGGGCCCCCGGCTGGAGCCAGGCCCAGACAGGGGGCCCGCCTGCGAGCGTCTGGTGGCCGGGTCTGCCACGGGGCCCGGCCGGGCACAGCCCGAAAAAGCTACGTGGCAACACACTCCTCTACAACGGATGGGCCCACCACTCATCGGAGGAACCGCTGGGGTCGGGTGCGCTGCATACAGGGTGGCAGTGAAGGGCGGGGACCACGACGGACCAGACCCGGGCGGCAGAGGCTGGCTTTGGGGACGTGGAACGTCACCTCGCTGTGGGGGAAGGAGCCGGAACTGGTGCGGGAGGTGGAGCGCTACCAATTAGATCTGGTGGGGCTTACCTCCACGCACAGTCTTGGCTCTGGAACCGTACTTCTGGACAGGGGTTGGACTCTATTCTTCTCTGGAGTTGCCCAAGGTGTGAGGCGCCGGGCCGGTGTGGGGATACTCCACGAGCCCCCGGCTGGGCGCTACTACGTTGGAGTTTACCCCGGTGGACGAGAGGGTCGCCTCCCTACGCCTCCGGGTTGTGGGGGGAAGACTCTGACTGTTGTTTGTGCGTATGCACCAAACAGCAGTTCGGAGTATTCGGCCTTCTTGGAGACCCTGAACGGAGTCCTGCATGGGGCTCCGGTAGGGGACTCCATAGTTCTGCTGGGAGACTTTAACGCGCACGTGGGCAATGATGGAGACACCTGGAAAGGCGTGATTGGGAGGAACGGCCTCCCTGATCTGAACCCGAGTGGTCGTTTGTTGTTAGACTTCTGTGCTGGTCATGGTTTGTCTATAACAAACACCATATTCGAACATAAGGATGCTCATAAGTGTACATGGTACCAGAGCGCCCTAGGCCGAAGGTCGATGATCGATTTTGTGATCGTATCATCTGATCTGAGGCCGCATGTTTCAGACACTCGGGTGAAGAGAGGGGCGGAGCTGTCAACTGATCACCATCTGGTTGTGAGTTGGGTCAAAGGGTGGGGGAAGACTCTGGACAGACCTGGTAAGCCCAAACGGGTAGTGCGGGTGAACTGGGAACGTCTAGCGGAGGCCCCTGTTCAAGAGATCTTTAATTTGCACCTCCTGCAGAGCTTTTCTAGCATCCCTGTGGAGGTTGGGGGCATTGAACCCGAGTGGTCGATGTTCAAAACTTCCATTGCTGAAGCCGCGGCAGGCAGCTGTGGTCTCAAGGTCTTAGGTGCCTCAAGGGGCGGTAACCCTCGGACGCCGTGGTGGACCTCGGTGGTCAGGGAAGCCGTCCGACTGAAGAAGGAGTGTTTCCGGGATATGTTATCTCGGGGGACTCCTGAGGCAGTTGCAAGGTACCGACAGGCCCGAAGGGCTGCAGCTTCTGCCGTGTCAGAGGCAAAGCAGCGGGTGTGGGAGAAGTTCGGAGAAACCATGGAGAAGGACTTTCGGTCGGCACCAAAGTGTTTCTGGAAGACCGTCCGGCACCTCAGGAGGGGGAAGCGGGGAACTATCCAAGCTGTGTACAGTAAGGATGGGACGCTGTTGACCTCAACTGAGGAGGTAGTCGGTCGGTGGAAAGAGCACTTTGAGGAACTCCTGAATCCGACTAACACGCCCTCTATGGTGGAGGCAGAGCTGGAGGCTGATGGGGGATCATCGTCAATTTCCCTGGTGGAAGTCACTGAGGTAGTCAAACAACTCCACAGTGGCAAAGCCCCGGGGGTTGATGAGATCCGTCCAGAAATGCTGAAAGCAATGGGTGTGGAGGGGCTGTCTTGGATGACACGCCTCTTCAACATTGCGTGGAAGTCGGGTACAGTGCCGAAGGAGTGGCAGACCGGGGTGGTGGTTCCTATTTTTAAAAGGGGGACCAGAGAGTGTGTGCCAACTACCGGGGTATCACACTTCTCAGCCTTCCCGGCAAAGTCTACTCCAAGGTGCTGGAAAGGAGGGGTTCGGCCGATAGTCGAACCTCAGATTGAAGAGGAACAATGCGGATTCCGTCCTGGCCGTGGAACAACGGACCAGCTCTTCACTCTCGCAAGGATCCTAGAGGGAGCTTGGGAGTTTGCTCATCCAGTCTACATGTGTTTTGTGGATCTGGAGAAGGCTTATGACCGGGTTCCCCGGGAGATACTGTGGGGGGTGCTGCGGCAGTATGGGGTGAGGGTGTCTCTTCTCAGGGCCATCCAATCTCTGTACGCTCAAAGCGAGAGCTGTGTACGGGTTCTCGGTAGTAAGTCAGACTCGTTTCCGGTGGGGGTTGGCCTCCGCCAGGGCTGCGCTTTATCACCAATCCTGTTTGTGATATTTATGGACAGGATATCAAGGCGTAGTCGTGGTGGGGAGGGGTTGCAGTTTGGTGGTCTGAAGATCTCATCTCTGCTGTTTGCGGATGATGTGGTTCTGATGGCATCATCGGCCTGTGACCTTCAGCTCTCATTGGATCGGTTTGCAGCCGAGTGTGAAGCGGTTGGGATGAGGATCAGCACCTCTAAATCGGAGGCCATGGTGCTCAGCAGGAAACCGATGGATTGTCTACTACAGGTAGGGAATGAGTCCTTACCCCAAGTGAAGGAGTTCAAGTACCTCGGGGTCTTGTTTGCAAGTGAGGGAACAATGGAGCGTGAGATTGGCCGTAGAATCGGAGCAGCAGGGGCGGTTTTGCACTCGCTTTACCGCACTGTTGTGAAGAAAAGAGAGCTGAGTCGTAAGGCAAAGCTTTCGATCTACCGGGCGATCTTTGTTCCTACCCTCACCTATGGTCATGAAGGCTGGGTAATGACCGAAAGAACGAGGTCGCGGGTACAAGCGGCTGAAATGGGCTTTCTCAGGAGGGTGGCTGGCGTCTCCCTTAGAGATAGGGTGAGAAGCTCAGTCATTCGTGAGGAACTCGGGGCAGAGCCGCTACTCCTTTGCGTTGAAAGGAGCCAGTTGAGGTGGTTCGGGCATCTGGTAAGGATGCCCCCAGGGCGCCTCCCTAGGGAGGTGTTCCAGGAGCGTCCAGCTGGGAGGAGGCCTCGGGGAAGACCCAGGACTAGGTGGAGAGATTATATTTCCACGCTGGCCTGGGAACGCCTCGGGATCCCCCAGTCAGAGCTGGTTGAAGTGGCCCGGGAAAGAGAAGTTTGGGGTTCCCTGCTCAAGCTGCTGCCCCCGCGACCCGATTTCGGATAAGCGGTTGAAGATGATGATGATGATGATGTATGAAGATATCTATTACAGTTCAATGTCTAATGAGATTTCTCTAGAAGTACTCCTGCACTGAAATAGCCATATTAGGACATTCCGAATGGGAGATAAGTGGCATAATAGCCTATAGTCCAGCAGATATGTGAATGCATTGTGATTTTTATGATACAAACATGAGCTTTGGCACACTGATAGAGCATGCCCTAAGGAAGATTTTTTTGCTATAGGGCCATCGCCAATTTTTCCTACGGCGCCCACGGCGACCATTTTCTAAAATGGCCACCAGCAGCTGTTATAGTATCAGTGGGTTGTAGAGCACCTAGGATCTTGATTATGGTGTCTAATCCTACATTTTCAAGGATGGACACGGCAGTGGTGCTATTTAAAACATGCTAGAAAGTACCCAACTTTATATATCTGGCATTCAGGGAACTAAATTGTGTTAAAACCTTCAAATATTAGCGGAGTTGTGCATATTTTCATGAATTACAGAATCGGTTCATGAGTTGTATGCTGACCTTATATGCTTACAAGTAAATGTCTATTTCAAAGCCTGACCAATACATCACTTTAGCCTGTTTGAGGGGTGTAATTGCTATTTTATCCGTGTAACCCACTCTGAGTAAGTCAACATTGCTCTAGGTTCCGAAGGAGCTAAGTGATATAAACAGTTACCACAATGCAAGCAGTAACTTTTACTCACATAGAGTTGTAGGTAACACCCAAAACTCATATGCATATACATAATTTGAAAATAAAAACATGGGCCATTTAAAATAAACAAGTGTTGTCGATAGTCCTTTTAGTCTGTCTGTCTGGTGATCACTTCCGGATGATCAATCCACTGTCAGTGGTTCTCCGTTAAAATTTCTGTAACTGGTCCTGTGACAGTTCTTAGAAAGGATAATAATGGAATGGATTTATATAGCGCTCAGGTTCCATTCATTCACACACAGTCATACCGGTGGTGGTAAACTACGGCCCCTCCCACCACCACCTCAAACATACAGCAGTCATACACATTCACACGAGGCAAGGTGGGTGAAGTGTCTTGCCCAAGGACACAACAACCATGACACAGGTGGCAGAGCGGGGATCGAACCGCCAACCCTTGGATCATTGGCCAACCCGCTTAACCACCTGAGCCACGGTCGTCCCAATGGATGTGTGTATCCTGGCGACTGGTACGGCCCTACCACATGTCAAGTATTCCATGGGTCGGTTCCTCATCCTGGAATGTTCACACTGAGAGGCTCACCATCAATGGAGAGGGATCTTCACAGTGGATCTCACTCTGTCTAAATGTTATACAATAATCATACTAAAGCATAAAAACATTGTTCACGCCAAGAATTACACAATGTAGTGTGTACTTCCCTTTTTCTATGACCAAGCCAAAACCGTTCGCCATGATTCACCATTCTATGAATGTGGTGAAGAAGGCAGTGGAGATTCTGAATCCTGCTCAGGTACCAATCATCACTCTGGATCAACCTCTTTATGCAGTGGCAAAACAAATCCAGTGGACTGGGCCAGCAGCTCATGGTGAAGTTAACTTTATTGTGATGTTTGGTGGGTTCCACATTGAGATGGCAGCACTCAAGGTACTTAGCACCATCTTGGAAGGTAGCGTGTGTAGAGCACTTGTGCAAGCTGGAGTTGCTACAACAGGGACAGCAGATTCATTTCTGAAAGCCTGTCACGTGACGCCCCTGCCACGCTCATAAAGTCACAGCCAGCAGCCTATATCTTCTCTGCACAGGGCTTTCACCGAGTACATAAATGACCAGGAGGAGGGAAATAATCCTCTGTCCTTGGAAGACTGGTGTATTGAAAGAGCTTTGTCATGTCCCCAGTTCCACTTCTGGTCCATTGTCCTGCAGCTCGAAATAGAGTAAATGATCTATGTGCGATCAATAAGAGAGGCCAACTTCCTACTCTATATAGATGCCCTGACCAAGATCGTGCTTTGGTTCTTTGCTTTGGACCCACTATGCCAGATGGATACCAGTCCACTTGTGTGGCATGATTTCACTGTATACAGGATACACATCCTGATGTCCTGATGAGCAGTTTCTGAAAGGAAACTTTGCTGTGAAGAACACACTGCTTCTCAGCTTTTGACCAAGCGGTGGTGTTGTGGGACTTAAAGAGAACCCTGCAGCTCTGCGACGCTAGATGGTGTCTGGCCCCGAGATGGCAAGTGTGGTTGGAGAGTTTGAGGCATCCACTGAGAAGAGAAGGGAGAATGACACCCGGGACCACGAGTAGACCAAACATGCACAATTGGCGTTTGCAAGAGAAGTTAAAGAACTAACTAGCGCTATACACTCACCGGCCACTTTAATAGGTACAGCGCTTAATGTTCTTGTTAACACACATAACTTATCAGCCATTCACATAGGAGCAACTCAATGCATTTAGGCATGTAGACCTGGACGGGACAACTTATTGAGGTTAAGACCGAGCATCAGAATGGGGAAGAAGGGGGTTTAAGTGACTTTGAACATGTTAATGTTGATGGTGCCAAAAGTGCTGGTCTGAGTAATTCAGAAACTGCTGATCCACTGTGATTTTCATACACAATCATCTCTAGGGCTTACAGAGAATGGCCCGAAAAAGAAAAAATATCCCGTGAGCGTGTGGATGAAAATTCCTTGTGGATGTCAGAGGTCAGAGGAGGATGGGCATACTGGTTCGAGATGATAGAAAGGCAACAGTAACTCAAATAACCACTTGTTACAACCAGGGTATGCAGAATACCATCTCTGAACGCAAAACTCGACCAACCTTGAAGCAGATGGGCTACAGCAGCAGAAGACAGGACAATAAAAGATTGGAAAAGTCTTGCCTGGTCTCATGAGTCTTGATTCGGTTGCGAAAGTCAGATGCTAGGGTCAGAATTTGGAGTAAACAACTTGAAAGCATGGATCCATCCTGCCTTGCACCATCAACTATGCCATGTTAAAAGTTGCTTAAACCCCCTCTTTCCCCATTCTGATGCTCAGTTTTAACTTCAGCATTTTGTCTTGACCACGTCCACATACCTAAATGCATCGAGTTTCGGCCATGTGATTGGAAGATTAGCTTTTTGTCCATGTAAGCAATTGAACAGGTGTACCTAATGAAGTGGTCGGTGAGTGTAGAAGACATGGGCAATCCATTCTGTGAAAAGAGCACTGTAGATCTTCTTGTACTTGATACTAGGGATGTTGCAGATGAAGCAGTCATTGACACTGTCAACCAGACAAAGCCAATCAAAGAAACATCAAACGACACAAGCTCCCTTTATTCAGCCGACCTCCAGTCAGAGAGAAGTCCAGGTCCCAACAACAGCCCTCATCCCTGAAGAGTGACTGCTCCCTGTTCTCTAGGCTTTATATTGTATCCCAGATAAGTGATGGAAGTCTGGATGAGTTTTTTTTTAGCAAGAAAAACCAGGCATGTCGACTGGCATTGTCACAAATGGGCAAGCTAAGAACTGGAACCAAGTCAGACTTGGTGGGCTGTTTGGAGAACTTGATTTCATCACAAGCGAACAAATCCAACCCCATTGTACAGGTCAACATACTTGATGGGGCTCGTAAACTTGCTACGACCTGGTGCTGCTGAGACCTTTTCTAAATATGCACAGAAGGTGTTCTCACCATACATCCTGTCTAAGCTGGAGCATGTCAGCAGAGTGGATGTTGTGTGGGATCAATATTTTCCTGACAGTCTAAAGGCGGAAACACGGAGCAAGAGAGATGCCAGGAAGGAGAACTGTTCAGCCTTGTTGTCGTCAATGCGGAAAAACTCTGGCCATTTTCGAGGAATGGCACTTGACGGCTCAACTCTTCTATGAACTCCCTGAAAGGCCTGACAGATCTCAATACTGAAAAACAAGTGATTAACACTCTTCATGCTGAAAACCTCTGCACTCAGCCTCGAGATGTAGAAGTTTTTGTGCTATGCACACATGAGGAGGCTGATACCCACATCCTACTGCACCTTGGAGATGCTGTGAAGGAAGGGTGTAACAGTGTATCAATATGCACAGTTGACACAAATGTGTTAGTGCTGGCAGTGACAGAAGCCCACTCTCTCAACATCAATGAGCTGTGGGTTGCCTTCGGAGTGGAAAGAGTTTTCGGCATTTAGCAGCTCACGAGATGGCAATGGCACTAGGTCCAGAACGATGTATCGCCTTGCCGGGGGTTCCATGCCTTTACTGGATGTGACAGTGTCATCTTTTGGTGGCAGGGGTAAGAACACTGCGTGGGATACATGGTGGATCTTTTAAGATGTCACAAAAGCCTTATGTGCCTTTGCTGCCATAGACAACTGGATGGAGCATCTGAAGAGATGTGTTGTATTGCTATATGGGCGCACCAGCAGCCAGGAATCTGTCAATCAGGCAAGAAAGCCTCTCATCACCCAGAAAGGTACATCAATTGAGGGACTTCCAACACAAGCAGCATTCATTCAATACAGAAAGAGGGCTGCCTACCAAGCTGGTCACTGTTGGGGACATATGATTGATTAACCGGAAGTGATCACCAAACAGACAGACTAAAAGGACTATTGACAACACTTGTTTATTTTAAATGGCCCATGTTTTTATTTTCAAATTATGTATATGCATATGTGTTTTGGGTGTTACCTACAACTCTATGTGAGTAAAAGTTACTGCTTGCAACTTACCTTGCCTGGTACTTTCATTGTGGTCACTGTTTATATCACTTAGCTCCTTCGGAACCTAGAGCAATGTTGACTTACTCAGAGTGGGTTACACGGATAAAATAGCAATTACACCCCTCAAACAGGCTAAAGTGATGTATTGGTCAGGCTTTGAAATAGACATTTACTTGTAAGCATATAAGGTCAGCATACAACTCATGAACCGATTCTGTAATTCATGAAAATATGCACAACTCCGCTAATATTTGAAGGTTTTAACACAATTTAGTTCCCTGAATGCCAGATATATGAAGTTGGGTACTTTCTAGCATGTTTTAAATAGCACCACTGCCTTGTCCATCCTTGAAAATGTAGGATTAGACACCATAATCAAGATCCTAGGTGCTCTACAACCCAAGCTACTGATACTATAACAGCTGCTGGTGGCCATTTTAGAAAATGGGCGCCATAGGAAAAATTGGTGATGGCCCTATAGCAAAAAAAATTTTCCTTAGGGCATGCTCTATCAGTGTGCCAAAGCTCATGTTTGTATCATAACAAGCACAATGCATTCACATATCTGCTGGACTATAGGCTATTATGCCACTTATCCCCCATTCGGAATGTCCTAATTTGGCTATTTCAGTGCAAGAGTACTTCTAGAGAAATCTCATTAGAAATTGAACTGTAATAGATATCTTCATACAACCACTGGTTATTGTTCAATAGCATCCTAGACAACACATACATGGTATATTTGGTAGGGATTTATGTTCCGCCTAAACTAAAGCTATGTTTACAGGACCCTATTTCAATAAATGTTTTGCTAAATTACATTTTAACTTTTTGGTGATGTGGGACAGACACCTGGCTAGTACCTCAGCAAATCTGATGAAGAAAAGAGTGAGCATTCTTAATTTGTGGGCTTTTTTGTCACATATCCCATATTCGGAATGGACTAATTTGGCTCTTTTTGAGGGACTGGGGTAGTTCCAAAGAATAACCAAAAAAACACATTTCCCCCAAAGAAATGCTCAACAATCAATACAATCGATACCCCTACCTCGGGTAGGGGTATCTCGAAAACTAAAGCCTTTTTTGAGCACTTGCTGCTAGTCTATTATAGGTGTTGTGTGTGTGTGCCAGAATTGTTATGCTCCTATTTTATTGGGATTCTTTCTTTCTTAAAACTGGCTCGTGTTTTCCCATAAACTCTTTCAGAAAGTAGCAGTTTTTTTTGTTGTGCTTCCAGAGATAAGATTGTGAAGATTACCTCTGTTTTCCAACTTTTTTGCCTGGAGATACTTTCCAATTTGCAAGCGTTATTCATTTCACAAAGGCCTCATAATAGGATTTAGAACAAATATGTAAAAACGTAGAGCTTACAAGAGAGATGAAAATTAGTTTTTAAAACCCAGAGGAGCGCCCGCTGCTTGCTTGAAAACGAGAGATGAGGGACAACACCGATAATTTGCCACTGGCGGGTCCAAGGGGAGCGTTCCTGTGATGCCTTTTTTTTAATTCTGTGTGTGTGTGTGTATGTGCTGCCTGTATGTATGAGTCTAAAGCCTGTGTGCTTTAGGTGAAGCCACACATACTCTACACACACATTCCATATGTCGGTACATAGGCACAGTCACAGCTATGTACACACACTGTTAGTTTAGTGCCTTTCTTAACTGAAAAGATAATGCATTTGTCCTTCACAAAGCAAAAGTCAAGTTTACTTTGACTTTACCTTCCAGATAAATGTTCAAAGGCATTTGTTGTCGGTTCAATGTCATCTTTCCTATACAAAACCCCCGAAAACATGTTTTAAACAGTCATTACTGTCCAGAAAATGCTGGAAAAATACAGTTTACAATATACCCAGTTCCTGGTGCCAGTATAACTTAATGGGGTTGTTAGGTTTTGCAGGTTTTATATTGCTTTTGTTTTATAATTTTTTGTATATATCTATTATTATTACCTATCACTACCGCTTTTCCATCCTGCTCTTTTCTTTCTTTGCTCAAGTGTCACCTTGAACTACACCACATGAATACTGCAGTAACAAGTTGGTTTAAAAAAAAAAAAAACGCCTGTCTGGGTTTCGAGAATGATTTTTAGACACAAATGATAGGCAACCTTGCCTGACTGTGCTCAGACTGTCTAACAAGGCTGCTTGAAGTATAACCTGCATCTACAGATTGTAATTTGTGGTAAAGCAATAAAGTTTAGAGGCAATCGGAAACAATCATTTATGGTGGTGCTTTTTCCACACATTGTCGTCTCATCCGAGGCTAGTTCAATTACTTGAACATCAAACTGCAGCTCCCGATTTGATTGGACAAGAATTGCTAATTCACACTTTGATAGGTTGAGTAAACTGCTACGGCCCAAATGACCCTGTCAAATCTGCCTTAATCAAGCCCTTTCAAAGCCCAGCTTCTCCCTGTTTCATTTGTCAGGAGCGCGTCAAACGAATGAGGTCGAAAGTCTCCTGCAAGCGCACCCCACCACCCTCCTCGCACCACGCAGCCGGGCGCTCGTCAAAACACCCTTCGCTGTCACTGCCACCATCGTTAAAGCTCCAAAGTTAATGAGAGAGAAAGGTTAGAGAGGATGAATATCACCTTGACAACACTCTGCACTCGTTTATGTCCCTCCATCCCTCCATCTGTCTCCTCTGTTTCTCTCAGGCAGGGCCGAGATCCAACAGGTGTCTACCGCTCCACCTTTCCACCTCTCTCGCTTTTCTGCTCTTACCGCCCGTCACCCGGTCAGTCAAATGAGGTCGTTAGTGTGCAGGTTCTGTCTCCTGTGCATCCAGTCGGAGAGAGAGAGAGAGAGAGAGAGAGAGAGAGAGAGAGAGAGAGAGAGAGAGAGAGAGAGAGAGAGAGAGAGAGAGAGAGAGAGAGAGAGAGAGAGAGGCAGGACAATGGCCAAATGTCCATAGGGGGGAGAGAGAGAGAGAGGCAGCTGCATTAAGACACTAGCAGTGAGACTTGCTGAAAAGCAGACAAACATGTAGAAATAGAGAAGCTGCAAAGAATTCAAAGACCGGCAGAAAAAAAGACAGAGGAAAGATGAAATACAGACTGACTGACTGACAGAATACCAGTCGTATCTTTGTGTGCATTCTTAAGTCATTTTTTTTATGTGTTTAGAAACTGGCTGTCTCACTCCTCTTCTTGGAATAGTTAGTATGTTCCCCATCCAGTCAATAGCATAAGTTGAGTAGCAACATCGGAGACAACATGGACAACTGTAATCATTGCAGTAGCAGCTGTCTGTATTGGCTATAGGCGTGTTAAGCTAAATTGGTTTGATACAGATGATTCTCGTCAATGGATTATATATATAAAAAAATAAAATAAAAAATAAATATATATATATATATATATATATATATATATATAGGGGAAGGTGGGGTGATTTGTGAAACTTTTTACTCAAAGTGATTTTAAAGTGAGGCCTTGACAGTTATGTCTCCAACTCAAATATGTACATATATTTCAGGATGTTGTGCATCCCTGGCAATAAAAACTTTGGATCTGGAATAAACTGTTTAAGAAATATAGCTTTCGGAAAAAAAGTTGTCTTGACGCACAAATCACCCCACTACGTGGGGTGATTTGTGCGTCATTGTGTCACAATGACAAAGTCACCATCATCATCTTTCTGGCCATCTGAACTCTCATCAGTGGTGTCGTTAAGTGGAATTAAGATGTCACTCTCTTCTGAGCTACTGTAGACAATCACTTTCTTTTGGTGACCAGCGTATACAGCCATGCCACTGGCACAACTCTCAGAAATGTACTTTGCACTAGTTGCTCCGTGCTTGTGGAACCAACTGCCACCTGACAAATGTGATTCCCCCTACATTTCTGCCTTTAAATCAAGGCTCAAAACCCATATGTACACCCTGGTGTTTCCTCCCCATTAACTATCTTACCTCTGCACTACTATCTGTGTTTATGTGGATGTATGGGCTTTACGTCTTTTATTTTGGTTATTGTTATTGTACCTTCATTGTTTACCTACTGAATGCACTATGTACAGCACTTTGGACAGTGCAAACTGTCATAAATGTGCTTTTATAAATACATTTTACTTACTTACTTACTTATAACTCACCCAGGCCCTTGCGCACAAATCACCCCATCCCCAGAATTTTGGATAATAGGCATGATGCAGCAATTTAGGGTTGACAGTGTGCTAACTATATAGACTCAAAGTGTAGCATACCAAAGCACTAAAACATGTGTCAAATGTTTTCAAACGTGTCTATAATTGTTCAGACACAATAATCAAAAAACCTTGATCATGGAAATTTTACTTTGAAAGGCAAAACACAGTTTTTTGAGCTTAAATGTGCTTATATCTTATTCCTTGTGTCTCCCTTCTTTACAGGATGAGTCAAATGGATGGCTCTTCTTAAATATGTGGTCACATTTCCAATTTCTTCCACGGTTTTCTAGAAACAAGGGGTTTTGCAACTTCCAAAATGCACAAATCACCCCCACCTTCCCCTATATATATATATATATATATATATATATATATATATATATATATATATATATATATATATATATATGGATTATTGTATCAAATGTAATAATTAAATTTACTTGAATTCATTGATATATTTATCAGTAGTATGAATAAGCTAATAGATGTCTGCTTAAACTGGGAAATGCTTCGACGCCATGTACAGTTTTTTTATTTTCTTGTTGCTCATATATTGAATTGGTTTGTTGTGTGATTTTGGTAGACTTCAACATGAGAATAAATGATTCAATTATTTAAAGCTTTCAGCCATTTGTAACCGTGGCCCAGGATGACTTTTTAAATTGGAAAAAACAAGCATGAAAATGAATAGCCACACCCTATACTTCAGACCGCAAACTCTGTATTCCGTGGAGCATCGATGCACATGTCATAAGCCAAAAAGTTATTCCATGCATTGGATCTGTACCAAATCACACCCTGCTAGAGGTAGGCAGCAGAGCAAATGCATTGCTATTTCCATTTTGGTAACCAATCGTCTGACCAATAGCAGCGTGACATTGCATTTTTCTGTTTCTTTGGATAACATTTTCCTTGTATCCAGATATCCTAAATATATATTTTAAAAGGCAAAAAAAACAAAAAACATGTGAAAGTGGAAACAGTGATAGCATGCTTTTTAGATGGTGTCAGGGGAAACTTTTATATAAAACATTACTCTGCAGATATTGAGATTTACCATTTGATTAATTGTAGGTTGTATTATGTCTCTCTCTCTCTTTCTCTCTCTCTCTACTTTTCCTCTCATTCCTGTAGCGTCAGATGGTTTTGGGCCAAGCAGCAGTGTCAGTGCCTATGCTGAGGAACACCTGGTTTTCAAAATGATGGAGGAAAACCACACGCAGCCGGCTGGAATTCAAATGCACTCAACCACACACACAGGAGAAATATCAGCCAATGAACTAGGAGCATCTGGTAAGTGACCAGCTCTTGTGCTGTCACGCTACGTTACCTATCCACTCTCATACACAAATAAATCTTATTTCCAGACACAAGGCATACACCCTATGTCCATGCATACACCTCATTTGTGCACAAGACCACACCGTTTCTTGGCACTGACTATGCAGGTTTTTTCCTTTTAAAGAGGTTATACACTGTATCACTCTCAGATACACACACACACACAACACACAAACACACAGCAACCCACTGTCATACTGTAGACACACACACATGCAGGATCAGGCATTGGTCCAGGAATAGGTGCTGTCATCACTTCCCAAACTCATGTGCCAGAAACACTGCAGTAATCTGTTAATGCGGCTCACACACACACACACACACACACACACACACACACACACACACACACACACACACACACACACACACACACACACACACACACACACCTGAGAGACAATAAGATAATCTGCTTTGCTCAGTCATCTATCTAATACCTCCCACTGCTAATCAATTCATAGGATTTCATCTTTCTTTCCCTTGCCGCTTATTTTATTGTAAGCAACCGTGTTTGAATATGATTATATCAATACTCTACTTACTCTCCTCTGCTCTTTCTACACCATCAAGCCATTTAGCCCTGTCGCCTTTAGTTTAGTAATACATCTTGCCCACTCTTTGCCGCAGTGCCCTCAACCATTTACACTTTTATGGAAGTCTGTATAATTTTTAAGTTTTATTCCTCTCCTCACTCCATAAATTTTTAATGTTACATCTAAAGCAAATAGTTTGAGGCACAGAGGCCCAAACATGAGCGCACCTGACTCAAGGTTTAGTAGTTACTTTGAAAGCTTGCTGTTAGTTGAACAATTTACTGACAAGAGCTCGGGACCTTCCCTATATATTTGATCATGGCATCAGCAGGACTCTTGAGGGCCAGGCATGTTTTCAATATTTGTTTAATTCCGCATGGGAACCAAAGCTCAGGCAAGTTGCCTCACTGAACGCAAACTCATTGTGCCGCTCCAGTGTACTGTCTGACTGAGCGCTGAGGAAAGATTCTCACCGAAACATCTGTGTTTTAAGCTCCCTTGTGCCTCTAACGAACGTCTTGACATAGTTCCATGCTCCTGAGTGTCTCTGTGTTTGGGGAACTAACTCTTTTCAAGTTCACAGCATTTGGTTTCCCATTTGGTTTTTTATTTTATTTAGCTAAATGTTTGTTGTATAGAGTTATACAATATGTGGATTTTTTTTAAATCTGGCCTTCCTGTGGAACCCTTAAACGAAGTGATTTACAGAGATCAGTTTTTCAACTCATTTTACACTGAACACATTTTAAAAAAAGGCCACAGAGCTTTATCACCAACCACATGTCGTATCTGCTCTGAAATTGAACTAAATTGGGCCTACGTGTATGCAAGAGTGCAGGTGTGTTAGCAGCCCTGTAGTACTGCATGCATCCTTCCTCCCATGCTGCTTACTAAATGGTGGTTCTGTGCTGGGTTGAAAGACAGGGAGGGAGAGAGGGAGGGAGGGAGGGAGGGAGAGGTAAGGATACAATGGAAGATTGAAAGAATGAACGACTTAACACTAGAGCTGGTTAGACAGCACGCAGCATGAGGAATCAGTGTGTCTCGCACACACATACTCATACACACCCATACACCGCGGTAGCTTTCTCAATGGGGGCCCTCGATGTAATTTACAGTGAGCAGGTGGGGATGGATGTTCAATCTGATTCAATTTGATGTGGCTTGCAGTGGAGTGGGGATGAGACACCACCACTCTTTCCACTGACTGTTGTCATCGTTTCTCTGTCTCTCACCCTCTTCCCCACCATCCCTTTCCTTCTCTAACTTTCTCCTTTCTTCCTTTTACATCTCCCCCTTATCTCTCTCTTGCACTCGCACTTTACGTTGCTGTTTTTGTAAGATAAACTCAAAGCAAATATTGTCATATACAGTACATTCATCGCAGGATCCATCCATATATAGGCTTAACACCAATAAACATATGTCTCTCTCTCTCTCTCTCTCTCTCTCTCTCTCTCTCTCTCTCTCTCCTCTAATAATCAGAACCCAATAACACCGAATTGGGTCTGGCATTTCGTCCATTGTCCCGAGCGACCCAGGAGATAATGGAGATCTGTAATGTAGACCAGACAGGCTGCGAGGACCCTGACCTGGACATGGATACAACCGCACACACTATCCAAAGTCTGGAGCAGGAACTAAGACTCATGGCCAGAGGTAAAGACACACACCATCATGGTACTACTGCCTATGTTCGACATACATATTATTCTGTATTGTGTGTTTTGTGATATTCAAATAACAACTAACATGGGTGAATACTACTATTTTAAAGGTGCAACGAGGAACTTTTTTTTTGAAAGATTTTTTTGGCATTTTTCATGCTTTATTGATAGAGACAGAGGTGAAATTGGGCAGAGAGGGGAGTGACATGGGCTCGTAGAATTCTATGAGGAACTTTAAAATATTTCTGAAACAGTCACATTTTTTACTCTGACGATAATAAATGACATCTGACAGCAAACGAGACCATCTTAATGCCTTTGTCATGGGTACACTCACCCAGGAACTACAGCTGGTGTATGAAAAACACTATACTGCTTTTGTCCAAAGGGGGTGCTAGAATGAACAAACAAAGGAAAGTTCCTCAATGTGCCTTTTAAGATGAAAATAATGTTTTTTAAAGAAGGCCATGATGAGCGTAAACCTTTCTCAATATCTATCACAGAAACAGCGAAGCAGGATCCACTATGTCCTACTACAGGAAACAGTGGAAGTCAAGACCAGCATGGAAGTTCTTATTCCACAAGGTGGGTTATATGTACACATGAACTAGTATTATGCAACTATAATTCCAATGTAATATTATGAAAACATGTTATTTTTTCCCCATTAAAACCCAGAGAGCGTAGCCTTCTAACTTCCTGTTTTCATACTCTTTTATCTTTTCGCCATAATCGGCATGTAATCCATTGCTATCAGGCCCTTTTACACTGCCCTACGCCCCGGCATCCATTCCAATGCTCATGATGGGGGGTAATCCCTCTCTTTTTGTGCTCCGTCAATCCCTCTCTCTGTCGTATATATGTGGAGTATGTAATGGATCATTAGCCAGCAGAGTGACCTTAACTTTGACAGACTTAATGTTCTGCTTATGCTTTGCATGTGGGCCAGACACATGAACACAATAAGCTGCACATTAACGATCTACTCTTTTTTTTAAGTGTGTGTGTATGTGCATTGCTGATGTTTTGAGTGTGTGTGTGTGTGTGTGTGTGTGTGTGTGTGTGTGTGTGTGTGTGTGTGTGCGCGCGCGTGTTAGTGTGCATGTGTGCGTATGTGTGCACAGTGGGCATAATCTTCGCTGGAGGCCTTGTGCAGAGCAGAGTACTGTGAATGACACGTTGAGACGTGTAATAACCGGATTAACACATACTACACAGCGGGCTCCCAAAACAGCCCCTTACATCCTCTGGAACATGTGCACACATATTCACACAGATATACTTAATGGGAATGGCTGAACAGGTATCATCTTTCATCATTTATGTCACAATTCCTCCTATCAGTAACATTTTGGCAAATGTGACAATATTCAGTTTGAAGGATATTTAAAACATAGTGTTGTTGAGATAATAAGAACGGACCATACAATGAGATGGATCACAGCTTTAACAGTTCTCATCAAATTAGGGAAAAACGATTTACTTTTGAAATAGATGCACTACTGGATAAAGAGCAAAACTATTGCCATCGAAAGGGAAAGACCAAAGACCAAAATTGTAACTTATTTAACTGCTTTCCCTTTTCATGTTTTTATATGCACTTAGTGCAGTTAGTATATCTTTAACTCAGAAACTGCACCTTTAATAAAGGTTTGCTCTGCTGCTATCCCCACTGGACTTTCCCATTAATCCTCCTCTCAGCCACGGGGTTCTCACAGAGGCTCATTTGTTATTTTACGAGATATCTGTTCTTTTAGACTGAGTTGAGTGGTGTTTGCAGTCGAATGATAACGGAGCTCTCCTTTTAGAGTGGTCTCTGCTGCCCACCATCACATATAGAATACTAATCAGGAGAACTTGAGTGGGTTCATCATTAGGTCTGGTATTAAAACCTACAAAGAGATTTAATTTAACTAACAAGTAATAGGCCATGTACACTCAAGCAACACACAAGTGAACGTTGTGGCGCAGTGGATTAGTTGCCGTATATGTGTACATCCATTGATGTGTGTTTGTCTGCTGTGACCTAGACTATGTTTACCTAATATCCAGACAACCATTTATCATTTATCTTCCCTCTGCCTCAACTGCTTCCAGCTGCCTGGCTGTGCTTTAGTGTTGCCTCAGTCTATTAGCTGTCTTTGATGTAACCTTCAGTCACTGCATATTTGCACAGCGGTATCAAATTCATATTTGGGAAATGAAGGTACATCCCATGACATTAACCTAACAAGAAGCTTTAAATTGGTTATATGAAAGCTCATTTTTCAACCTCTGAGATTGACATTTAGAATTGGACTCAGACCTTGGCTGAACAGTGCTTTAGTTTTTAAATGCATTTTAAAATATGAAAAACAATTGGTAATGCATTTTAATTTGTACCTCATGACTATTTTAACTGACTTTCTGTACAATCTGAAAATCAGCGCTTCTTCTCTCTTGTTAGTGGTTACACTTGGGACTAAACGTCCATAAATAACGCATGCAGCACAATTTGCAGCCAGCGTTGCTAGTGGCTACAAAATTGGCATGCCTTTGATTATTAAAAAATAGCTGTAGGTGATGATATGAACAATGCGTACTAATGTAATTTAGCCAGTAAAGAAGATCATGTCATTCGATGACTAAATCACAGATGTAGTTTTCAAAAAAGCAACTCACTATTGAAGAGATGCGATGCCAAACACTTTATATTGAACTGACAGAACCTGTTTGCACATCAAACACAATGAACGAGACACTCATCAAATATCGGAGGACAATAAGTGGATGCCTGATTGAGTTGATGCACACAGAGCAACTCCTCTGACACCAGTGTTAGAACAGGTGGGCGGTGTGGATGGCTTTGATTTGCTGTCTCGATAGAATCCAAAGTTAATTTGGTTTGTCGAATGCAAACTGGGAGAGGCTTCTCTTAAAAATCTCAATAAAAAAAAGATTCAGGTCTCATTGGTGCACTTATTGCACTTGTCTCCATGCGACTGACATTCTTATTGACAACACTTCTGTCACCTCCTTGTTTATGCACAGACAAAGCAATTTTACATAAAAATGAGCAAAACGTAGCAACTTAGATCTGTAGGTGAATACAATACTGGATTTTGATTTGAAATAAAGTGCCTGTCGAACCCTCAACCCCTGGTGACGAAAGCCCGGTTGACGCACAGACTAGCAGCTGGCCTGACCGTTGTCACACCATGTCACTCATGTTTCCAAAGCAAGATCCACGATGTCTGCATCTGAAACGACTCACAAAAGGGCTCAGTGTGCGATCCGTCCTTTAATCACAGACTGGTATTTGAGTGCTGTGTACGTAGGCTGCCTTTGATTGGTGCTTTTGGTCTTGCAGGGACACAGTCAGCGAGGAACAAAGGGATGAGGAGGCGGCTGCACTGAGAGACAGACAGAGCGTCCTCTTACTCCCCTGAGATATTCACGTAAACACACAACACCATACTTGAAACATGTGGACATAATTCCATGCTTATGGGAGAATGATGCTATAGCACAAACACAAGATGGCATTGTCATGTAGATGTGTGTTCAACCTCTTAAGAATGATTGAAGTGTATTTATGTGTAAATAGATGAGAATAAAAATGTAATGCTTTGAAAAACACAACTGGATACTGATTAAATGCTGTTTTGATTTGAGTTATGATTTGTCTCTTTTTTTTTTTAATGTGTCAAAGTTTTTTTTCGTGTGCACAATGTTTATGTTAACTTCAAAATTATCCGTGAGTTAGATCTGCGAGATCTCATTGGTTGAACAGGTTGAAGACAGCAGGGAAAGTGACGGGAAAATAAACAGTGAGTTAGTTTTAATTCTCGGCTGGAGTCTGCTTGGATCCCTCTGACTGTGAGTTTGGCGGCATGTGTGTTTGTGTGTGTGTGTGTGTGTGTGTGTGTGTGTGTGTGTGTGTGTGTGTGTGTGTGTGTGTGTGTGTGTGTGTGTGTGTGTGTGTGTGTGTGTGTGTGTGTGTGTGTGTGTGTGTGTGTGTGTGTGTGTGTGTGTGTGTGACAGGCACAGAGAGTTCGCTGTGGTGCCAATTTTACCAGCATGAGTAAAAAGCACAAACATTTTTCTCTGCCGTAATCAGCCACATAGTTAATTTATTATTAAGGTGTGGGATGCTACTGGATCAGGTCAGACTGTCTACAAACACACACTCACACACGCTGAAGCTGCTGCAGGTGATAAATTATGTTTGTAAGGGAGGGAATAAGACACTGTGCCAATGGCCACTGTTGCCATCTGTCTGTGTGTGCAGGAGCGGGGGGAAGATAAACAGCACACTGGAGTTGCTTTGCCTCTGTGGTGAATGTGTACCTGTACTGTTGGTGTGTGTTCTTGCTTTTGTCCCCCATCAGTTTGGCTGTTTTGTATTACTCCCCACATCATGTTCTTAATCTATCATGGCCGCCACTCTCCTCAGCTGAGTTCACAGCCCACCATCCTCCCACTTTATCCCACAATACAAGGACAAACGGGTCAAAAGCACATCTGTATTACACAGCAGAACACTTACAGGGAAAACCAAAGTAGAATGGACGTCAATGAAGTCAACTTTGCGATTGGATTAAAGATTAAGGTTCGATTGTGCTCTGCATGTGGTTATGTGACTGAATGCCACTGTGTCAGTGCGAGCACGGCTCTTTACGTCAGCCACTGTGGAGGGCTATATTATTTGTCCCGACGTTAATCGCCAGAAGCGGACAGCAAAAGCCCTGTAATCCAACAGCAATCACCACAAGACTGATTGATAACACAGGGATGGAGAGAGAGAGAGACAGAGAGACTTAGAGACAGACAAGGCGAGAGAGAGGTGAAAAGGTAGATCTTTGTTATTGTGTCCTTCACCGAGTTTATCACATACTGTTTAGGGGAGGAAAATAACAGAGACATAAATCTGATGGCTATCGAATCGCTAGGGCGGGTTTAAACAACTCTTGAGATCAGCGCTCTCTCTCTCTGGCTCTCATTGGTTCTCACTCTCTCTCACATTCACAAACATGCACACAAATGGGGAGGGAACGGAAAATGTGTGGTGACCTTTGTTCGATTTTTGAGTTGTCTGTGATGATGTTGTTGATACTCTCAGAAAAAACATTGAAACTGGAGGAGTTGACATTTCACTCCACTATATTAACTGACCCTTGTCTAGAACTGGAGTTTAGACTGAGGGTGTTGCATTAAAAGAAGAAGCGTATGCACAATTAAACTGGCTTATAACACAAACTTTATTTTGTCATCAGGGGTTTAATCAACTTCTGAAGCTTTTTCATTAAACCTAACAGTGGCAAATCTAACAGCAGAATGTGGTTCCCCCTCTTCCTCTGCTTTGAAACCTATCTCCTCCCGCATTTTTTCAGCTAGAGACTCAATTCAAACGTTAAACAATTCACATGAATTACAGCTATTAAATTCCTATTCAATTTTTTAAAATCTTCAACTGTCTTTGAACAAACACAGTTTTAGTTTTAAGCTTTTTTCAACCTCTTTCTAAATTTATAATGGGATCCGGATGCGACGGAATGTTCAGAGGCAGAGTTGGGGAACCAACTGTTACAGTGTAGAACAAATTAAACCCTACGTGGATAATTTTTACATCGAAATGTAGGACATATTCTGCCGGTCGCATAGATGTGACTACTGAAGAAATCGGACCTACACAATGGGAGGTCTGGGCTTCCAAGTTAAATGGTGTCCAACCAACTACCGCTTTGATAACTGAGACATGACATTTCTGGAGAAAGGCAGACTGTACCACACTTTTAAAATGATCTGGTTCTCATATTCTTCACATTACAGGCACAATCTTCACACTGTGTCTTCATCAGATTCTTCTGGTTCTAACAATAAAATAATTTTGTCAGTTACACTCACGGTCTGTCAGTTAGAGGCAGCGGTTTGAGGTGGCGTTTTGGATGAAATGACCTCTCTGAGGCCTCGAAAAGGTGGGATTTCTGCCTGATCACAGACCCTCAATAAGACATACACTCACCTTGGTGACTCACTCTGCCCATTAAAGGGCAATTTCACTTTTTTTTCTAGATTTTTTTTCTTCTTTTTTCCGCTTTATTAGACAGTTTGGAGAGACAAAGTTGAAATGTGGTAAACACTCTGGTCTTTGAAGGCCTATTTCACACATACATTTTTTTTTCATGTCTTTCAATTATAATTTTATCTAGACATTTTTAAATATTCAACAACATTCCTATTAGAGTTCAACAATTCACTACTGTTCATACTTAAGACGATTGCTTACTTTTCCACATCTTCATACTCCTTTAGCTGATACATATAAATTCAAGCCATCAAGGTAGTTTAGCTCCAAGTCTATTCAATTACTATTTCATAGTTTTAAGATTTTTATCCATGTCTTTCAACTTCTTCATACTTTCAGCAAGAAATGTTATTCAAACCTCTATATATTCAACTTTTCAACTCCTTTTAAACTTATTTTACACAATTATGACCTTTATAAACTTTAACAACTTTATAAATCTTTATAGACCCTTTTAAACTTTTTCAAATCTTCATACTCAGCTATCCAGTTTAGCGTAAGCTGTTTCAGCATTCACACGCATTTTCAGCAGGAAATGCATTTTCTAGTCTGTATCTTTCTAGGAGTTGCTGTGAATTTCAGCTTATTAGTTATTTAGATTTTTCGTGATTTTTGGCATTTCAAGTTACGCGGTGGAAATATTTTGTGTTGCCCCTGGCTGCGTGTCAACTAATTTTTTGATCAAAACCCAATTCACCGTTCTTCACCCAGAGTGCTGTGAATGGACTCCATTGAGGATATTGGCATGACAATTAATTTCTACTGAACTTATACAGTATATGCAATCAGAAATTATAGAGAGATTTTTTAAAAATGTATTGCTAATCATTTTATTATCCTTTTAAATAGAAAAAATAGGTAAATGGTGCACATATCAGAAATGCTCCTTTACCTCTCAGGCAGCTGGGGGGGGGGGGGGGGGTCGGTGTCTCTGTTTGACATCTTGTAGGCTGAGCGTCAGAAGGGGAACTGAATGCAAATTAAACAAACTTGTATTGTAGTTTACAGTATAACCTATGTCATGAGAAAACAGTGTTAGAGTAAGGACCACAACAGCATCTAAATGAATCAAATGTGGTGGCAAGCTGCTGTCTGGCTCAGTGTGGTCATCTGCTTTGCTCATCATTGAAAACTTAGATTGTTGCTCATGTATGAATGATCCATAGATGGATAACTAACTAATTCAAGCAAAAGCAGCAGGGCACCCTAGTGAGATAAATAAATACAAAATAAAGAATTACTCCCTTTTGATTTTAGTTTTTCTCAAAGGATAACCCAGCAGGACATGATTTCCAGAGCAGAGAAAAACTTACATATGTACTTACATATCTCTCCACATACTACTAGGCACATCATATATTGTATTATGTCTTTGTATGTTCTTGAATAGACGCACACTGTCAGTCTTTCTTCAAGAGCATTATCCATGCAGTCGTATGAATGACTGGCTTACTTCGCTCTGTGGATGTCATATTTGCCGTTGACGTGGCATTTATTCATGTCCCATGTTGTCTATTGAAGCCCCGATGCCTCATTACCAGGAGATGGAGAATACATGGCGTCTGTCGTCTGCAAAACACAAAAAGCCTCGTTGCTACTTAGGTTTGCGCGTGTGTGTCCACCCCTATTATTCCCGGGCTCTCTACAGCAGCGAAATGTAAATCAGTTGTGCCATGACTTGAAAAATGATAATAGGGTATCTTGTTATATGCACCACATATGCATGAACATACATAGATAGGCAGACATAGATAAACATGTTGACTATACTGTTTTCTGACCCTAGAGCCCAAAGGATTTCATGTATCTCTTACTTTAATAAACACAAATCAGCCTTTCAGGCACACACTGTATTGTTACTTCTCCCTTCAGCGTCTGCACATAACTTCATCATGGCTGGATATTACTTTTTAAGGTTGTAGCCCCGTCTATACTTCAATGACCCAAAACAATGGAGATATAGACGTATGCGGTATGCCCTGGACAGCAAGGACGGACGGATAAAGTTATAATGGAAGGAAGGACGGGAAGAAAGCACAAAGCACCAGTGAGGTTGAGGAGGTGGAGAATAGAAATGAAAGAATGGTGAAAGGAGGACATGAAAAGAAATGGGGCGGCCTCAGCAGAGAGAACACTATCTAGTTTAATGAGGAACTGTATTATACACTCCTTCCCTTTGCAAGTCTGTCTGTCTCCGTTCTCCACCATGCCCTTTTTTAAACTTACACTAGTTCCATCATTCTTCCTTCAACCATATTACGGCAACTCCTTTTTTCTATTCCTACTACAGCTGATCATAAAAAGTATCCTTTAGTTAGCATGCAGTAGAGATACAATTGGGACACACTTTTACTTTATTTCAGTTTAACCTCACGGCATGAACTTGCCACTTGCTTATTATCCGTTGCAATACCTGTCGTTTTCACGCGGAGGCTGACTTATCTTCCAGTGCGCAGTTAGCCTGGAAATCCAGACCTGCAGCTGGCAAATTAAAAGTTGCTTAGCCTGTTGGTTTGGACACGATCCATTGAAGCTCATTAACTATGTCGGAAAATTGGCGTCGAAGCCGTGACAACTAAGATGGCTGCGGATACGTTGTTTGAGTTTGAAACGGCTTTGGCCTCAACACTTAACGATTTAGAAGACAGTTAAATGTATCAGTTAACCCACTGTTCGCTAAAAGGGGGCTTAATACGTCACCTTGTTCATTGCTCTGATTGGTTGTAGTGCTAACCAATTGTGTGCAGTGGTATTTGAAATGCATGCGTTGGTGCAGCCCCTTGATTTGGGAAGGTCTATTGATCATTTCCACACTTAAAATCACAACCGGGTGTTGTAGGGCATCCGGGTATTATCTTTCATATTTAAATTTTTATTTGGTTTTATTTGTCCAGGTGTTTTTAAGCATGCTGCAACTGACCACGTGTTTTGGGACATCCTAAATCATTTTTCTAGCATAGGAGTAAAATATGGGTACTGGAACGCAGCCCATCTCCCTTGACCCTCCACAGTTCCTTCCATCCTTAGCCTTCCTTTCAAAATCCCACCTCTCCTTCAATCTGTCCACCCGTGCCCTGTTCTCCCTCCTGTTCGGCTGGCAGGGCCCGGTACCATGGCCGAGCTGCCGGGAAGGACCCACTGGCAAATCCATACATCATTGTAATTGATTCTGTCGCGGCTCAAAGTGTTTAATGAGTGCCCCCCCCCCCCCCCCCCACACACACACACACACACACACACAACTTCCTCCTCCCCGCACGTGTTCCTATGGCGACCAACCAAACAGTTTATTGGTTAATGGAGCGGCGTCATCCATGTGCAGTGAAGTGCAGTGAGTGGTGGGCTTGGGGAGTTAGACAGGTGAGACAGGTGAAGATCTTCTGAGTGAGGATGGGGGAATTATGTCAAGTTCAAGGTGTTGGAGGGTTAATCAGAGCCTTTCCCCAAGGTGATGGATTGGTCCAGCTGGTTAATTACGACAGGGAAAGGCTAGATGCAAAAAAAAGGTCTGGCCATGAACCAGGTAGGAAGCGTGTGTGTGTGTGTGTGTGTGTGTGTGTGTGTGTGTAGGCATTAGCGTATTTTTTAACTTGCTTCCAGCTTCCATTTGACAACGTGATTTTGGTAAGTGTTGGTTCTCATTTCATCAGTGTATGGCTTGTTCAGTCTTTTGACCCACACCTGCAGTGGATACCCAGGGACACAAACATACACACACGTGCACACACACACACACACAACCTCACAGAGACACACAGAAGGCAGTAATAACATTAAGAGGAAACCACAAAAGCCAGCCGGCAGCAAAACAACAAAAGAAGATGTGGGTGGATATAAATTAAGACTGAGGCAGTTGAGATCAAAAGACAAATCTGTTTTTCTGCTGAAAGAACACAGACAGCAGGCCAGAGAAGCGGACGATAGAGAAGGGAAAAGTTGAGGGTGATATAGTGTGTTTCCGAAGCATGGGCTTGGCGTTCCCGTGTGTGTGTGTGTGCAGGTATGGGGATCTTATGGACAGTGAATCATTAATATCAGCAGCCTGCGAGACACTAATGAATAACACGGGAATATATCAGCTCATTGTTTGCTTTCCCTCTTCTCCCTCTTCATTCCTCACACACTGCTCTCATCTATCTCTCTCTCTCTCTCTCTCTCTCTCTCTGTGCACGAGATCCTTTAAAAACACTGACTTTAATGAGAAACACCTGTTAGAGCTCCTCGTTAGGCATCCCTAGTTCAGGTCCCATTAGACTTCTAGTCCCTCTCCTCTGTACTGTAAAACAAATTATTAAAAAAATGTGCACTCTCGAGCATGAGCATTTTGCAAACTTCACAATCACAATACATACGGTGAGGGTTTTTGGTCTGCCAAATTGTTTAAGGTGTACATTTGATGGACGGAGAGTGAAAAATACATGTTTTCAATCAAGCGCTTAACAGGTCGCTGACCGCTAGCCAGGCATTTGCTGCGCCTGCCTCAAAATAGTCTGTGAAACTATTTAAACCCTATGCATGATGCTGAAGATGAGTACCACGTTTTGCTATGACTGTGTGGGAGTCAGTCAGTCCCCAAAGGCTGTATACCATATTTGGTGATGATAAATTAAGAAATCCATAAAGAAGATGTCGCTTGACTGACCTTTGTGCATATTAGGTCAAATGCATCATGGTGGACTTGGTCCAAGTGGCTTTTTATTTTATTTTTTTATCAGTGGATCGACTTTGATACTGAAGTAAACCTTTACATTTCCAAGTAGATATATCACAATAGCCAGGGGAAGCTGGTACTGTCACTGTTTTGTTTGAATATGTAGTTTTGATAATGATATCTTGGGGAGTTTAAGTCATACTGAATGAGTGTTTCGCCTCTTTGTTTGAAGATTAAACTGAATCATGAATCAGAGAAGAAGTAGGCTTACTGTTTCATAAGTCTTGTCTCTCCCTCTTCAACTCCCCCTTCAACAACTCTCCTGCGCCGCAGAGCCCATGTCTGTTGCAGACCATATCCTGTAACTCAGGATGAGTTAGATTACCGAGGGGCACAGTCCTTTCATTCCCCACCTCCCACCGTAGCGTTAATCCCCATTCGAACAGGGCTTTATTCACATGCTGGGTCCTCTAGGCTGGCTTGCTAATGTTATAGCCACCGGTAATCCTACTTTCAGGAATCACCTGCTATTGTTCAGTGTGTGTGTGTGAACCTTGCTGCTTCACTGGGAGGAAGGAACGTTTGTAGTGCTCTTGGGCGTCCCACTGAGACTTACAATCAGCCTTTTGTGGTTTTCTTTCTCTGTCCCTCACCTCCAGCCTTATTTCACATTGTATGTCCCTCCTCACTGCAATACTTAATCCTCCCACTAGGTTTACCCTAAGACTTTCCATCCCACCTCACATCATCCGGCTGCCCCACCCATTTCCACACCTGTTTCCATTTCCCTGATCAGCCACAAACACCAAATATACCAGACCAAATCCATCGGTCCCTGTCAGCTCCTCATAATTAACTTGAACATGTGACTGTGGAATCATGTTTTTCTTTAATGCCCTTATAATTAAACATCAAAGACTGTCATTAAGGAATGGGCTGGAACGTGAAGGAACTAAACACTTGGACATTAAAACAAGTAGATAACTCTGGAAACATCTTCACATATCTACAACACACTGGACTTATCACAAGGATATAAGGAAATGTAACAAGGATACTGGTGGTGATAAGGCTCCATCTGGTTGCAAGTCACCAGTAAATGGACGTGCTGCCCGGACTGCTTTGTCGGTTTCGACAAAGCCAGCTTTTAACGGTCAGTAAACGCTCCCAGAATGTTGTCAGACTCTTGAACCGTAAAGCTCTTGTTGGCCTAATCTATTTCTACATGTATGTTGTACAGCACATTACAGTAGATGTTGGAGTGTGGAAGCTTTGGAGCTGTTTTGAGTAATGTAAATTACTTTATAAATAAGTAATTTTTAAATATGTTAGCAAAGTTAGAAAGTCCCTGCTGACTTTTCAAATGATGCCTGTTGCAAACCGCTAGCTTGCCAGTTGCGGCGCCCTTTTTTATGCCCGTCTTCAAATGCTTGCGGAAAACTATTGCCACACGTTGTGAAGATTTATGATGATTGGACAGTTACAAATATTTATGGCTCAGTCCCTTCCTTGCAAATACATTTTGGTCAATGGCGGCCATGTTTCTTGACAGATGTTGCTGACAGCTAAAATGGACGGAGCTCATTAAAATGAATGAGAAAACCTGTGTTTTAATAGCACCACCTGATTTGGTGTGAATGCAACCTAACGGCCTCTGAACACATCCTACCTCTACTGCGCGTCTACCTCGCATCTGCGTCTGACTTTTTGTCACTGACCGTGTAATCAACCTAGAGCGGGCACACATCCAACCTCAGACGCACTGCTGATGCGCGTCGGAGGCACGTCTGCAGCGTTGCTCCCCTTTACCTCAGGAGGCTCGCCTATTTTTTTTCTGAGAGCCGCGCGTCACTCTCGGGTCTCTCTGCTTTAACTGATAGAGAAATTCTCTGCTGAGAGTCATATTGACTTCATACCGGCAACTTTCGCTGTAGTTTCACCATTTCCTGGTGTGTCCCTTTCAAAATAAAACTTCCAACAAGCGAAAATGTGGCAAAAAAAAGAAAAGAAAAAAAAAGGGCAATGGGGCGCACGGATTACTGTCTCAATATAAATCATATGCATCATAAATGACACGAAATAACTTAATTTTTAATAGGAATTATCTATGAAAACTCTATGTAAAAAGATAGGGCTTTTAGAAGCAGCGCTGCAGCAGCACGTTCCATGTGTGTCCGAGAAAAGTCCGAGAGACGCAGCAGTAAGGTAAGGCGACGTGCTCCAGAGGTAGACGCAGCATGTGTGCAGAGGCCGTAAGGCTGTATACCAAATATGGTGATGATAGGTTGAAAATCCAAAAAAGGATATGTTACATGACTGTATTTCAGTTTAAATGCAAATGAGGTCAAATGCATCATGGCGAATATCAATGGTCCAAGAGGCTTTTTTTGTAGAGGACATTGAGCTGGAATTGGCTTTTGAAGCGTACCATAGGGGTTGGTTTCAAAATGCTTTGAGAGACATGCAACCACACGTGTTATGCAAGATATCCTCAAAGTGTATTGATGATTGGTCGAATGGTCAGTGAGTGATGGCCAATTAGCTGCTCTCTTAAAATGTGTTCTCTCTCTTTCATTGTGTCGTCTTTTTCTCGCAGTGATCCCTTGACTGTCCATTTTTGTCTTCGCATGCACACACTTAGTCTTCCTCTTTAAAAAATAGGCGCTCGTATGAGACTGCAAATTAGGTGATTAATGGCTTGTTTGTCTGTGTGACTATCCATACACCTCAACCTAATTAATGATATTCTGCTGATTTGGCTGATGCTTTTTATACCGCTGGTCTTACAAATGAGTTCTTGCTGAGGGCTGTTAAGCTGCTTCTCTACAGTAGTGTGATGGATGTCTCTAAAGTTACTCTTTGATGGGGTTGGGATGATTATTTTGGACATGCCCTGAGACTTAACAAGGTGTGTGTTTGTGTGTGTGTGTGTGAAAATCCACGTGAATTGTTTGTTTGTATCAATTGTTTTAGCCGTACTAAATATCATTCCTTGAAATGCTTATTTATCATTTTTAGATAGTTTGAATGGTTTTGTTGAAAATGTTTACCTACAATCTATATCGTGTATGTCACACGCCACACATATTAATTCATCCATATGTGTACACTGACAGATGCCAGATGTATCTGGGACATAATAATGGAAATGTATATTTATGTAATAGATTTTCCTCATTTTCAATGCTTCTTAAAAATGCTGCACCGCATTTATTCATTAATTGATTTTTCTTGTGCTGTGTAGTGTTAAAAAAAGCTTCCCTCTCAATATTAAATCCATAGCGGGCTGAGTGAAATGTTTTTTTTTTTTTTATTCTCCCCTAAACCCTTTTAAACCAGTCACTGTGCAGCTAGGGCCTTTCCCAGCATGTACAGGGGAAGAGGCAGGGTGCACAATAATCGGTAAAATTACAATGTTTACGCTCCTCCCTGCCATGTTTTGAGTATTAGACTACCAGAAAATGTAGTTTGCTTTTGTAAACTGTTCACTACATCCACTAACAAGAGCCTTTCAGACAGGCCTTATCTGAGAGTGGACTTTAAAGTTGATCATATTTTATTCAAACGTGTGTTCAGGTATACAGTATGCTTCCTTCAGTTGTGTTTTTATTTTTATTGTACGGCCTTTTTTTGTGCTATGAATATTATGTTTTTAGACAATGGGATGAAATCCACAAAACACATGCAAACTTCACACAGAAAATCTCCAGCCAACGATTTTGCTGTTAGGCAACCATTCTAACCACCGATCCAGCGTGTCAAAGACAAACTGAACAGTGATGATGCACCTTGTCTCGCACAGCCAGACCAAACAGAGCACTGCTTATCTAGCCTCCTGACTGAATTCCAGTTAAAAATAATTACTTTTCGTGTTCTACTCTTGTGTGTGTGAAAAGCATGTATACAAGCCGTGCGGATTACAGTAAGTGTGTGAGGAGCGCGCGTATACAACTGCGTTTGGTGCAGCACTCCGTTAAGGCTAAACACACTTAAGGCTAAGCAATCAGTGACTAAAGTTTCCTCGCCGCTGTCATTAAAAGTTCCACATAAAAGCTTAAGCTGCTTTTATCCTTCTAGGGAAGAAAGGGAAAATGTCAGCACATAATTAAATTAGATGAAAGGAGGGGAATTAGCGGCTTCCTCCTCTTTAAACACAAACGACTTAATCAGAACCTTGGGCTAAATGAGAGACAGACAGCTACATGATCATGGGGAGGATAAACATTCCCCTCTCCTTGCCTCCATCCTTTTTCGCCGTCTCTCTTACCTTCATGTCTTTATAATCACTCTAACCTGCCATATGTCTTTTACATTCTCTCTCTCTGTCTGCTTTTCGTCTTACCCCCTTTGCACAGCCGCCATCCATATGTTTGTACAACCTGTGAACATTATCTCTTGTTCATTTAGAATATATTATGCACACACACCCTGCCTTCACCCCCTAACCCAAATAGCTCTGCTACACCCATGTCTTAAACTGCATTTTTAAGGTTACCGCACGCACGCACACACACACACACACACACACACACACACACACACACACACACACACACACACACACACACACACACACACACACACACACACACACACACACACACACACACACACACACACACACACACACACACACACACACACACACTATTCTCCTCACCTAATATGTCCCCTTCTCTCCCTTTTGAGGAACAGTTCCTTGAATGCACCCCTTGCACAGCATATGGTGTTAGCAGCTGTTTGGTTCCGATGTGTATAATCCCTTATTGATTGAATATGAATCCGATCATGCCTTGACAATGGTCTGTTTCATCATGTACACAATCGGGGAATGGCAGATTATGTGTGGCCTATACCTGATCCTTCATGAATGCTGGTTTGAAGAAGGGGCTTGATGGAAGGGAGTGCCTAAGAAACGGAAAGCTTGTGAGATCCGGTTTGCTAGATTGAGCGCTGCCTTTTAATGTCGGAGAAGGCGCGCATTCTGAAATGAAATCCATGAAACTGACACTGATAGATTATAATGAAGCAGTGGCGAACTGGGGAAACCTCCCTGAAAGCATTTCTCCTAGGGTGAGATGTCTGCAAAGCAAAAACACAATCTGCCTACACCTCTTAAGAAAACAGCAAACACTTTTGAACTGAAGTCTTCCTGAAATTGGCAAAAAAACAGGTAGCAAAAGGATTTGCTTCCTTTGAACAAAGCTAGGCTGCTTCCCAGTTTCTTGTCTTTTATGCCAAGTTAAACTATCTCTAGGGCAGGGGTAGCCAACCAGTCAGAGACTAAGAGCCACATTTTTTACTATGTTACTGCAAAGAGCCACATCGTACACACGGGTACACATGAACATCCCCCCATCCCTTCCTCATACACACACACACACACACACACACACACACACACACACACACACACACACACACACACACACACACACACACACAAACACACACACAGACCTCTGCTCAGTCAAAATGATAATGCAGTAACGGCCTTAACTATGTTTCACCCGTTTCAGTTGAATTTTGTATTATTATTATTTTTTAAATTTTATTTAACTTTTATTTATCCTCAAGAGACCAATTGAGGGGTGACCCTCATTTATAATGATGTCGAGTTCAAATAAATTCCAAGGAAAAATACATACACAATATTCAATGCAAATACATCAAATACACAACAACAGGTGAAGAGAGAAAAAAACAATTGAAACATTTACATAGTGGTGAAGAGTGGCAGCAATTCAAATGAAATGGGTGAAAGTACAATATAGCGTAATTAAAACAGTTACAGGTAGAGTTTGGCAGATTTAAGATAGTTTGTTTAAATTGATTAAAGGATATGAAGGTATTTAGTTTAATTTGTTGCTGTAAGTTGTTCCAGGAGTTGGGGGCACTGAAGCTAAAAGCTGTCTTTCCCAGCTCAGACCGGGCTTGTGGGACATAAAGCATGAGCATGTCAATGGAGCGGGTCTGATAAAGCCCATCTGAAATTTGCAACATTTCTGTTAAATAACGAGGAAGCTTCCCGGTCAAGGCTTTGTAAATAAAAATATGCCAATGTGCATCACGTCTCTCTTTAAGGGAGTACCACCTAACCTTCTCATATAAAAGACAATGGTGTGTGTCATAAGCATCTCCTGTGATGAACCTTAAAGCAGAGTGAAAAACAGAGTCTAGGAGTTTAAGACATGAATGAGATGCATGCCGGTAAACCACATCACCGTAATCAAGGACAGACATAAAAACTGCCTCAATAATCCTTTTCCTACTAAATAAAGGGAAGGTGGTTTTGTTCCTATAAAAATAGCCATTTTTTTGTCGTAGTCGACAAACAAGATTTTTTATATGGAAATTAAAAGTGAGTTTATCATCTAACCAGATGCCGAGATATTTGTACTCTGTGACTCTTTCAATTAAAAATCCATTCTTTGTAAAAATATTAAAATCATTAAAAGTTGTAGTTCTTGTTCTGGAGAAACACATATATTTGGTTTTGTCTGTATTTAGAACCAGCCTGAGGTCCACTAGACGGTCCTGCAGGGTGTTAAAAGAGCTTTGTAGGTTCTGAATAGATTGGTGCACCGAATCGGAAATGCAATACAGTACTGTGTCGTCAGCGTATAAATGGGCATGACAGTTTTTTAGCGATGAAACAATGTTATTTATATAAATTGTGAAAAGAACTGGACCTAAAATTGAGCCCTGTGGGACACCATTTGTAACAGTTAAAAACTCAGAATGGTATCTTCCGAGTTTAACTGACTGCTGTCTATCAGAGAGATAATCCCTAAACCAGCTACATGCAGACTGATCAAAGCCAATGTCATGCAGCCTCTGTAAAAGCAAATGGTGGTCAACAGTATCAAAGGCCTTTGAAAGATCAATAAAAAGTGCTGCACAGTGCTTTTTCTTGTCTAATGCTGTAACAATGTTGTCTACAACCAAAGTCACAGCAGAGACAGTACTGTGGCCTGCCCTAAAGCCAGATTGGAATGGGCTCAAAATGGAAGCACTAGTTAGAAATGTTTTTAACTGATTATTAATAAGGGATTCTAGAATTTTTGCCAGGCATGGGAGTTTGGAAATTGGCCTGTAGTTATTAAGATTATTTTTGTCACCACCTTTATGTAAAGGAATTACATGAGCTATTTTCCAAATTTTAGGAACTATTCCAGAGGAGATGGAAAGATTAAAAATATGGGTAATTTGTTTTGATATTATATGTGTCGAAAGCTTGATTGAAAACGAATCCATGTTGTCCTCTCCCATGTACTTCTTGGGGTTGATGGCGAGGAGCGCCTCTACAACAACACTTGTGGGAAGAAGATCAAGGCTGAAAATAGGAGTTTGAGAGACAGGCGGTACGTTACTACTGGTGGTAGAAGGCGTATATCCTCCATTCTGAAAGAGTTCACCAGCAGCTATCATCATCATCATCATCTTCAACCACTTATCCGAAATCGGGTCGCGGGGGCAGCAGCTTGAGCAGGGAACCCCAAACTTCTCTTTCCCGGGCCACTTCAACCAGCTCTGACTGGGGGATCCCGAGGCGTTCCCAGGCCAGCGTGGAAATATAATCTCTCCACCTAGTCCTGGGTCTTCCCCGAGGCCTCCTCCCAGCTGGACGCTCCTGGAACACCTCCCTAGGGAGGCGCCCTGGGGGCATCCTTACCAGATGCCCGAACCACCTCAACTGGCTCCTTTCAACGCAAAGGAGTAGCGGCTCTGCCCCGAGTTCCTCACGAATGACTGAGCTTCTCACCCTATCTCTAAGGGAGACGCCAGCCACCCTCCTGAGGAAGCCCATTTCGGCCGCTTGTACCCGCAACCTCGTTCTTTCGGTCATTACCCAGCCTTCATGACCATAGGTGAGGGTAGGAACAAAGATCGCCCGGTAGATCGAAAGCTTTGCCTTACGACTCAGCTCTCTTTTCGTCACAACAGTGCGGTAAAGCGAGTGCAAAACCACCCTGCTGCTCCGATTCTACGGCCAATCTCACGCTCCATTGTTCCCTCACTCGCAAACAAGACCCTGAGGTACTTGAACTCCTTCACTTGGGGTAAGGACTCATTCCCTACCTGTAGTAGACAATCCATCGGTTTCCTGCTGAGCACCATGGCCTCCGATTTAGAGGTGCTGATCCTCATCCCAACCGCTTCACACTCGGCTGCAAACCGATCCAATGAGAGCTGAAGGTCACAGGCCGATGATGCCATCAGAACCACATCATCCGCAAACAGCAGAGATGAGATCTTCAGACCACCAAACTGCAACCCCTCCCCACCACGACTACGCCTTGATATCCTGTCCATAAATATCACAAACAGGATTGGTGATAAAGTGCAGCCCTGGCGGAGGCCAACCCCCACCGGAAACGAGTCTGACTTACTACCGAGAACCCGTACACAGCTCTCGCTTTGAGCGTACAGAGATCGGATGGCCCTGAGAAGAGACACCCTCACCCCATACTCCCGCAGCACCCCCCACAGTATCTCCCGGGGAACCCGGTCAAAAGCCTTCTCCAGATCTACAAAACACATGTAGACTGGATGAGCAAACTCCCAAGCTCCCTCTAGGATCCTTGCGAGAGTGAAGAGCTGGTCCGTTGTTCCACGGCCAGGACGGAATCCGCATTGTTCCTCTTCAATCTGAGGTTCGACTAACGGCCGAACCCTCCTTTCCAGCACCTTGGAGTAGACTTTGCTGGGAAGGCTGAGAAGTGTGAAACCCCGGTAGTTGGAACACACTCTCTGGTCCCCCTTTTTAAAAATAGGAACCACCACCCCGGTCTGCCACTCCTTCGGCACTGTACCCGACTTCCACGCAATGTTGAAGAGGCGTGTCATCCAAGACAGCCCCTCCACACCCATTGCTTTCAGCATTTCTGGACGGATCTCATCAACCCCCGGGGCTTTGCCACTGTGGAGTTGTTTGACTACCTCAGTGACTTCCACCAGGGAAATTGACGATGATCCCCCATCAGCCTCCAGCTCTGCCTCCAACATAGAGGGCGTGTTAGTCGGATTCAGGAGTTCCTCAAAGTGCTCTTTCCACCGACCGACTACCTCCTCAGTTGAGGTCAACAGCGTCCCATCCTTACTGTACACAGCTTGGATAGTTCCCCGCTTCCCCCTCCTGAGGTGCCGGACGGTCTTCCAGAAACACTTTGGTGCCGACCGAAAGTCCTTCTCCATGGTTTCTCCGAACTTCTCCCACACCCGCTGCCTTGCCTCTGACACGGCAGAAGCTGCAGCCCTTTGGGCCTGTCGGTACCTTGCAACTGCCTCAGGAGTCCCCCGAGATAACATATCCCGGAAGCACTCCTTCTTCAGTCGGACGGCTTCCCTGACCACCGAGGTCCACCACGGCGTTCGAGGGTTACCGCCCCTTGAGGCACCTAAGACCTTGAGACCACAGCTGCCTGCAGCAGCTACAAAATGTTTATTAAAAGCTAAGCCAATCTCTTTTTGATCATTGAGAGTGTGACCATTTAATTTGATCTGAGTGGGAACTGTGCTAGAATTGTTTTTATTATAGTTCACAGCTTTCCAAAATAGTGCAGGGTTAGAGTAGCAGTTTGAGATTAATTCAAGGTAATATTCGGATTTGGCTTTCCTGACCATGGCTGTGCACTTATTCTTAAATTGTCTAAAAATTGTCCAATTGGTATTATCTCTAGAGCGTCTAGCTACAGACCATGCTTTATTTCTTTCGGAAAATAAATCAGACAGTTCACTTGTAAACCAGGGGTTTGATCTATTTTTTACTCTATGCTTTTTAAGGGGCGCATGCTTGTTTATAATTGAGGTGAAAGTATTGATGAAATAGTCTAAGGCTAACTCAACATCCGAAATTTCCGTAGTGAGTTGAATGTCACTATGACGGAGATCACTTAAAAAGGCTTGTTCATTAAAATGTTTAAAATTACGTTTAATAATGATTTTAGGTTGAGATCTTTTTAAATGAATACTTCTGATACAGGCCACTGGGCAGTGATCACTAATCCCAAGATCAAGAACACCAGCTGAGACTATTTTATTTATTTTATTTGATAGGATTAAATCGATTAAAGTTGATTTTGCTGGGTTTTTTAGATTAGGTCTTGTGGGCTCAATTATTAATTGTGTAAGATTAACGCCACTACAGATTTCTTTGAAAGGTTCAGAGGCACCAGAAAGCCAGTCAACGTTAAAATCACCCATCACAATTACCTCTCTATTTACATAACTGGAGAGCATATGTGCTAGATCGTTTTAGGAGCTAGTTACAGCTGAAGGGGGCCTATACACACCAATTACAACAAAACAATCATTTGACGATCAAGATAATTCTAGCGTGAGAAATTCAAAGCAATTTGGAATAGAGACAGCATGTAAAAGTGTTACAGAATAAGAGGATTTAACATAGACAGCCACTCCCCCACCCCTAGTGTTTCTGTCTATTCTGAATAAGTTATAATCATTTATTGCCACAATAGAGTCATCTGTACTCTTCTTTAACCAGGATTCAGTCAGAATCAAAACATCTGGATCTGCCTGGGACACTAAAATCTTTACATGGTCTAATTTATCATGCTGCAATAAACTTCTAATATTTAAATGTAGACAACCCAAGCCCTTTCTTGATTTGAGGATTTGTGGGGAATTTAGCTCACAGCTAGGAAGCATGGCTTGTTTTTCAGGGTCATACAATACAGGTGTGTGCCTGTAGAGGGAGCCAGCGTTAGAAGCAGCAGGTGGATGGGCCGTTGGAGGTGAGAGAGGGCAGTCAGATGTGATGTCCAGAGCTGGAGGAAGGTTTGCAGCACAGATGGAAGGGGAGTGTAATTCATGTTGAGCAGGACTCCGGGGGGGATCTTTTTTAATGGAGGTTCTTCTGATGGTGTCATGCTGTGGTGAATATCAGTCCAAATTAAATGCAATGTGCTGGATGAAGTTATTGGTTAGTTCTCTTACACCTTTGGTGTTTGGATGGAGGCCGTCAGATTTAAAGAGCTCGTGTCTGGTCCAAAAAGAGTCAAAGTTGCTGATGAAGCCCAGCATGTTTGCAGAGCAGAAGGACTTCAGCCAGTCATGAAGACTCAGGAGGCGACTGAAGCACTCTGGGCTTTTAGACAGAGTGGGGGTGGGACCGGAGAAAATGCAGGTTTTCCCCAAACTCTGCAGGGTGATGGACAAACTCTCTAATTGGGCATAGAGTTTGCATGATTGTTTGTTCATAACATCATTTGTCCCAATGTGAAAGATGACAGTGTGGGAAATCAATTTGTAGAGGCACTGATGGATGAGCAGCACGGGACTCACGTCTGAATGGAGCTGGTGGACGGCGGCGATCCTGGCATTTACCCTGGGGAGTGGACTGGGAACTTGAACGCGAACGCCTCTGAGCCAATATGGAGCGGGTTGGGACTGGCGACTCGGAGCGGGAGAAAGCAGCCTCAGCTAGCTCTTCCAGCGGAGCAAAACGGTTGTGCATCAGCACAGGATCTGGCGAGAGTAGAGGGGGAATTTGTCTGCCCTTCTTCACGACAGCTGACCAAGAAGCGTTGGAAGGTGGAGTGGAGACCGGAGACACAGAAGCGCCACTAGCCGGCGGCTGAGAGCCTCGGAGCGGAAAATGCTCCAGTGCGGCTATTCGGGAGACCAGAGAGGACTGCCGCTGGAGGACATTGTGAATGAGGCTCTCGATAGAAACAAGCTCGGCCTTCAAGATGGAAAGCTCTGGGTCTGCCTGGGTGAGTGGTGACATTTTTAAAGAAATGAAAATAACTCTGTTTGGCTAGCGCTACCAGGGTCAGTATTTGATAGCATGAGTCATCAGCTTTTCACCACTCCGTACCCGAGCGGGACGCACTCTGAGGCGGTCACGGAACGCTGGACTCACCGCTGAAAGTTCAACTGCTAAAATTAGCCGCGATAGCTGTCCATTACGACCAGGATTACTTCCAAGTGTGAATTAAGCATCAGAATCAAAACTGTCCAGTTAGATTCTCTCAAAACGTCGGAAAAAAACAAAAAAACAACAGTTTTTTGTCAATTTATTATAACAAAAGAAAGACGCGACCGTTAATTAACCGTTCCGCTCTGTTAATGAAATAAATAATGCTTGTGCATGCTACCAGGCCCAGGGGCATAAGGGCTCAAGGGGGCCCTAAGCTAAGGTACTGATAACTTTACATGTCTTATAGTCAAAGAGCTCAGTCACTCATGTCAATAAAAGGTTCCAAAAAGGAATAGCCTAAATATAAGGAAATAAATCATCATGGGCCCCTCAACTAGTAGGGGAGAAATACAAAAGCAATTGTAAAGCAACAGCATTATTAGCTCTGTCTTAGGGGCTTCATGAGGGGCCTCTAAGGCCCCCACACATACAGGAATAAACTTTCTATGTGTAAATTCTATACTGTTCATAAAAAGTAGCTATCCACCCTCTATCTGTTGAAATGGGTCTCTCCATCATATAACATGGGTCTGCAGACCAATCTACTGTTTTTGCAGTTGCAGAGTAAAGGATGCTGCCTGCTTAAGAAAAATCTGAAAAATAATGTTCCTTCTGCAGCTCAAGATTTGATTTAGTCTCTAAATTTTCTTCTAAGTGCATCAGATTGATGCATTTTACTTTAAAATGGTACACATTTTCTTCCTGTGTGCAATGCCCCTTGACCCCCCAACAAGGACCAAGGTCCCTCCCACAGTGTCCCAAAATCATCTGGGAAACACTGACTTTCTTAATATGTTTTTTGCCAATAATTGTATGTATCTGTGCGGAAAAGTCAGTGTAACTGACTGGATAGGTAGGAGTGAGGGGGCCCTTTGAGAGTCTTGGTCCAGGGGCCTATTATCTCATAATCCGTCAAAAAACCAACTGGATTCCACAATCTTTTTAATTTTTGCATTATTTATTAAAAAAAAAAAAAAAAAAAAAAAAAACGGGGGGCCCCACACTAGGACTTGAAACGGGCCCCCAGATCGTTAAGGCCGCCACTGTGATAATGACAGAACTGGACTCCTACAGTACTAAGACGACAGGCCAGTCATTTTCAACAATGAACATTGTGTGCACTGCCTCACACACAAACTCTCAGTTCAATCAAGTCCACAAACAAAAATAAAAAAATTTAAAATAGCGTTTTTCTCTTACTATGCATGTTGCTTAGTGGGACTTACTTTTAGCATGGAGTGAGCTGAAGTGGCACTGAAGATTTGAAGCCTTGAAATGCGCTAATGACGCCTGGCATATAAGGCAGAATGGCTTGGTATAACGTTCAACAAAAAATATAAACTCTCCCACTCTGTTTCGGAGCGAACTTGACACAAATTGTTTACTCACGGAAAACCTTCCTCCAAGCTGAGCGGGCAGTTTTAGGTTGCGTCCACACCAAACGTTTGCGAACGTTATGTTGCGTCCTCAATTAAACTTTTGCAAACCTGCATACACATACACATTAACAAAATAAAAAATTAAATAATAAACAACATGTAAAACGAACGTAAGAGCCGCATGAAACGTTTGCGAACATGCACACACATAGGCCCACACAAAAAATAGTATATAAAAAAAAAAAATAATAACTAGAAATGCAATTCCTGAAGAAATTGCGGTGTGAATGCTGCGCTGCTGAACTGAAGCTGATGCTGAATAAACTTCACTGCTGAATGTTGATGAAGAACAAAGGATGAATATATCTGAATGAATAGAATGATTGAATAATACAATTTATGAAAAATTAATGAATTATGACCTTGAAACTTGACCTTTGACCTCTAAACTCCTCTGGGGTTATAATTGAGTCATAAAAAACATTTGTGCAAAGTTAGAAGAAAATCTGTGTAAGTCTAAATGTTGCGGTAAGTGGGACTTGAACCACCAACTTTAAGCTCAGGGTTAAAAAAAAATAAAAAAAAATAAAAATTATAGATATGCCTAATGTGTCATATGCACTTACCACGAGACATGTTCCCCTTCACACAAAGATTTGAGGTTAAAATTGTATTCCCTAAACTACAAGACCTAGGCTTAAACCACTACGCCACCAAACCTGCTGTAAAATGCAAAGCGCAGGTCACATTTATATAGAGAGTATATTCCTATGGTGCGGTGGTGACAGCTAATCAGGGCCAATTGGTAACAGCTGTGGTACCTCTCCACCTTTAGAGCTCAGCGAAACGCATCCCTCGAACTTCTGCCTCACACACGCAAACCGTTTGTCTGACAGACAAAATGAAGATACCGTGAGAATCAGAAGATTCCAATTAATGTTCAGTGTCAAATGTGTTTCTTTAATGTAAAAACTTTTGAGTTGAGAGCAATTTACGTTTAGATTTCTGGTGTTCTTTTTTATTCCCTCTCCTCCACTCTGCCACACTCTAAATATCACTAAAATTGATGTTACATGCGTCAAACATGGCTGGATCATTTGAAAACTATGCATTTTTTTTAAAAGGTTGAATTTTAACAATGAAAGACGAAAGATAGCTGAACTGTTTCTCGAAGAAATTAACTTTGTAGGATGAATTATCAGTGAGCTTGAAGTGTTTGAAATCAGTGCAAAACGCTTCGCGTTTTGTGGATTTCCTAATGCCTTCTCAATACGGATTTTGGGTGTAATAAACCTTTAAATATCTCTGAAGTTATGAATTTTATGAAAAAATAGTGAATTATGGAAATGTGCTCCCTTGCAAGACGAACATGGGACACTTTGAATCGAGTTTCTACGATGAAGTATGAACGAGTAGGAGGAATCATAATTTTGTATAAAATATTAATTTCATAAATGGTTCCTTTTCTTTGAAGTTATGAATGTTATGAAAAATATTTTATCAGAATATTAATGCCTGAACTATGCTGAACAGTTACATACTGGTATCAAGTTTGTCGGATGAATTCCCAGGGAGGAGAAGAGACTTGAAACTTTTCATAATTTTGGTTTAATTGCTTATTAATTATGAAGTTATGAATTTTTTTGAAATTTTTGAATGAAAGCCGGAATGTGAAAAATAGGCTGAATATGAGGATAGTTGAAGGAAGTTTGTGGAATGAAGCATGTTGAAGATATGGCCGGACCTGAAAAGCGGGCGGAATAATAATAATAAGAATAAATACGGTGAATATCAAAGCTGTGAATGCTTTCAGCATTCACACGAATAAATACGGTGAATATCAAAGCTGTGAATGCTTTCAGCATTCACACCAATTATAATCACAACATTTGATATGAACTGAAGAGCCGCACGAAGCAAGGCAAAGAGCCGCATGCAGCTCGCGAGCCGCAGGTTGGCCACCCCTGCTCTAGGGGGTTGTTTTGCTTTAGAATGTACCTCACACATGACAGTGGTTGATCGATCTTTTCACCTAAGTCTCCAAGCCAATCCCAACAATTACAATCCCAAATATTGAAGCAGAGTTTTCTGCCACCAGAGTACCACAGTCAGATATGTCCCTGGCAACACTGGGCCGCGGTTAATTTTAGCCCACAGTGGCATGTGAGGTGAAACAAAGAATAAAAGAAAACTCCAGGGTTAATGCTACTTAGCTATTTTTAGTGCTCGGGTGGGAAGCGAAATACAAGAGAGGCAGCGACTAGGAGGAGAGAGGAAGGTGAACAGGGAGTTATAGAGAAACAGAGAGTGACTTACTACAGGGGAAGAGAAGCAGATTGCAACTAGTGTAGAGTGAAACAACATGGAAAAGATGTGATGGTGACTTATTTTCAAGTATTTTGTGAAATTCAGTTTCTAGTCATTTGCAATGAGAGTTGGGCTGTCTTTCAGGTTTTTTTCAGTCTTTTTTATTTTCTTTGTTGTTGCTCTGATTACAACCCTTAGAGAAGCAACAGCAGCATCAGGAGGAGGAGAGTGGTGGAAGTGATGACACACAAAGGGGGAAAAAGCACCAAAGATAAACTACAGAGGGAAAGAGACGGTTGTGTTCAAGTTGAACTTGCATGATAAAAGCACAACAGTGCAGCTGTCCCATACACACACACACACACACACCACACTGGAAAAGAATGTGCGTTTGTGTGGATGTGTTTTTACGTGTGTGTGTGGATGTGTTTTTACGTGTGTGTGTGTGTGTGTGTGTGTGTGCGTGTGTGTGTGCGTGCGTGTGTGTGTGTGTTTCAGTATGAATGCCTGTTGTCCCACCAACCTCACTACAGACCTGAGGGAAGCCGTGAGACTGCTAATTAGCAGCACAGAGGGAAGCGGCCCCAGCGACCAATCATATCTGCTCTGGAAACCGGTTCCCCCTGAGACTCCATGGAAACGGGACGACAAAGTAACCGAGGCGATGAGTCTTGTCATCTGTTTAGGGGTCCGGCATTGCTATAATTTTTCATCTAAAATGAGATGAAAGGGGGATTTTGTGTGTGTGTGTGTTTTTCAAATGTGAACATGTACTCTCTTGTGCCACAGTTCTTGGCGGTTCTTGTCCCTGCGGTCGCCTCATTTGCCCATTTAGTGTTTTCAAAGGGGAAATGTTGAGGAAGGAGCTTAGACAGCGACAAGTTCATTCAGAGTGCATGTTATAGATGAATTGTATTTTTTTTCTTCCCACGGACATGTTGTTAGTCACCCAGCATAGATAGCAGCAGACGCATTCCATGCCAAGATGTGTATATTTTGCAGTATGCTCACAAACTTTTCAGTAGGTGCCTATACCTAACTTGCTTGTGGACTTACAAATACAGTACATTGATTACACAGCCTATTTGGAGGATTTGAGCAGGAAGAGACATCTATGTATCTAGTATGGATGATACTGAGAAATTCTGCTTTACAAATTAAAATGCTTGAAACTGAACCTGTGAAATAGTTTGGACAAAGGTAGACAGACAAGGAAGGACGGCACGATGGATCATGTTGTTGAAGATCACCCTCTCTTCATCTGAACATTGAATAAGTGGCCCTATGTGTGAGGCATCAGGGAATACATCATTTCTGAACACGGGATTGGTAACGCATCACATTTGCTCTCTATCTATTATTCATCTGCCCATCCATCTATCCCCCACCACAATTACAAAGGTCAAACTGTCCTCTTGTATTATATGTGCACACACACACACACACACACATACATTTGCTGAATTCCGTGTGTGTTGAAAACGATGTGCTCCGTGGCTTCAGGGTCACTGGCTGACTTTGCAAGGTTAAAGTGGCTCACAGTGGCAAACAGCAAAGGGAACAGGAAATGCTATTGGCAGGGTTACTATTAGCAGGATAATGACAAGTTCAGAATCGCACGCCTTTTTGTCACTTTATTTTCATATTGGATGATCGTCACCAGCCATTCAGCACCCCTTCCTATGACACTTTATTGAGCCATCTGCGTTCTTAAAGAAATATTCACACTATTTAGAAAAGACACTTGACTTACGTGCAGGGAGTCACAAAAAACACATTGATACCACTTTAATTTCTGCCCTGTAACAGCATACCTCCAAGATGCCTTTTTTTTACATATTTTTTATATATTTCAAAGAAACGAACAAGAAAACAAACATGTTCATTAATTGTGCGCACGGATATTAGTGATATGGTGTATCATCTCTAGAATAATTCCCTACATGTTGAACTATTCCTTTAGATCGGCTATCTATAATCTAAAGAAAATCTAATATTCCCAAACACATGGTTCACCATTTTCCAAGTGTTTTTTTTTCTTTCCCACTTCATTTTTCCACCTCTTGAGGGTTGAGCAGCATGGAGGCTGGAGATGAAGTGATAATTAAGGGGGGCTCTGATAGTATTTTAAGGGCAAATTCACAAGACTCATCTACCTACTCAGCATAGAGAGCCATTTGAAGAAAGAGAGCAAACTCAAATCCAGGGGAAATGCAGGCGACAATAATGAAATGGATACCAATGAAATGGATACCATGCATGGCAGCATGTGATAAGGAACATTTATTATTTGAACAGCCTCGAGCCGGATTTATTCTTATTCCTTACACTACATTTCAATCATATATGGAGAAACGCAGACTCATTTCATCTCCTTTGAGAGACACTGCGTGAATCCGACATGGAGAGTAAATGTATACATCAAGGGACAGTCGCTTGGTAATAAGAGTCATATGTCAGTTGACGTTACATTTGTCTTGCACCAGTCTCTGCCGAGGTAGGAAACTCAATAACAATGAATGGGCTAAGCACAGAGAGGCCTAAAAGAATTGGATGACAAGAGGGATCTGCTCAATTTGAGCTGGCAAACAGAAGAGAAGCGTAGTGAAGAGAAACAAATAGAAAGAGATGGAAATAATGGAGAGAATGAATGATTCAATAAAAGTTGATAATCACATTAAAGGTTGATTTTCACAAATATAAATTGTGTTGGCTATTAAACACATTCCCAAAGCATGAGCTACTTTCTACATGAGTACTAGTCCGGCCAGAGTGAGTTACTGGGGGGGGGGCTCAACAGTTGTGTGCAGACTATGCCAGGAATATGTTGTTGGTTTATCAGAGCTTCTGTAATGCCAGCAGGGAATGGAGGCTAAATTTAATGTCAAACTCAGAAGTTGCAAATTTGAATTTACCTTAATCTTATCTAGTCCAACAATACTGACGGATGGTTGAAGGTAAAATTTAAGGAGGTGTGGTAGCCGAATTGTTCCCCATGGCTGACAAAGACAAAGGTGGCAGACTGGACTTTTCATCAGTGATCAGGTTTATTCAGAAGAGATTCCATCAGGACATTTACAGAGGATTTGGTGGAGCCTTGAAGCAGCAGTGAGCATGAGGGGCTCTCCCCAAAGCTGTTAGTACATGCTCACACACAGTCTTATATCTGTGTGGGGGGTGTATCAGGTGTATTAATATCTGCAAATAGACATATTGTTTCATCACAACAAGTCCCAATAACAAGTCCTTTTCTAGGTGTTTTCGTCTCTCACCAGTGACCCCTAACCTTTAAGACTATCTGCTCAGCAACTCTGGTGAATAGAGGCCTTTCAAATCCACCACAGAGAAAAAAAAATTGAGTATACACTTGCACAAGGTAGAAAGGTCATGTACATCTCTAAGAGGCCATTGGTAAATTGCTTGCTAAGACACCAGATGCACTCAGGCCTGACCACATTTAAAGTGGAGTGATTGCTGCACCTGTAATGTTGGCTAAATCCCCAGCTGTGGGGGGCTTAATCTTGATGGGCAACATTTTCAGGAGCCTTCCGTTTATACTGACTTGTGCACAGTCCATGTCTTTGTCGCCTTAATCCTTATTTATCCTGTCTCTTCTACTTTACCCACAACTTTCCTTGATTACCAAAGTGGATTTAAGGTTAAAACAAAAAAAAGGAATCCACCTGGATTCACCTGGGCAGTCTGTTCTATAGTAAGCACTCTGGCAGTTAGTAGATTAAGTGTATGAAGACATGATCAAACAGCCAGGCTCTTCCACTTAACAAAGCAAATTGTCGCTATGTTAGGATCAGATTTAGACAATTTGGTTTTTGAAAAGTTTGTTGTCTAACAAAGTTACGTATTTCAAAAGGAGAGAGACACTTTTATTTCCACATTAAAGAGTTATGTTGCGCATTGTGTGAACAGGTCTTTGGTTTTTTTAGTTTCAAGTTCAAGCCTTTATGTTAAAGGAGTTATTCTTTTCACAATTTCCAAGTTTTCTGAGTGACACTCAATCCCCATATTCTTGTGTGAAGAGGTGATGGTGATGGTGATGGTGGTGGTGGTGGGGGGGGGTGCGCTTGTAAAGTTTATTTTTGTGTGTGCACAAAGCTTGCATGTTTAAGCGGCTGTGTTAACGATCACAACACTAATTGTGCAATATGTTCAGCATAAGTACACTCTGAAGGCTTGAGTTAATCTAGTTATGTGTTATCATTTTTGAGAATGTGGGGAATTGTATTTTCTTCATGAAGCACAGCGAGACAAATTGTATCATTACCTATGTATGGATGTCACGAAGCTGGCTAAACTCTTAAGTCAACCATTTTGTGTCTTTATCTCATATTCAATTAACTACATACAGTAAATCTAACTTTTCCTACAGTCAGTAAGGAATTTCCTGTGTAGTTGCTTTCCATTTGAAATCCGTACAGAAGTGGGTATACCTGAGAGGAACACAGTTGTAGTGTTTCTCCAACCGATTCTAATTTAACGCTAGGGTGATAGTGTCTGTCAAAACAAACAAATGAGTGAAAGTGGAAATGCAGAGCTTGAAAGCACATCTTGACACAGAAGTTAAGCATAAACACGGCGCAGGTGTCTGTACAGCATCACCATCACTATATGCACCTGTCACATTTAATGTAACCTGATCCTCATCCGCATCAACAGTACATGCAGCTAACAGGACGACTTAGCGCTGCAACATCTGCCACAATCCACTTCTTGTTTAACAGCCACGATTCAGAGCTTCTTAACAACAGTCACCCTGGTTGCACTGGAAAATATTGCCCTCTTGACTAATCCTGAGCTCCAGTGCCATTATACAGAGCGTGGTTTTAATGAGTGCTGTGAGGGGAGACCGTGTCCTAACAATGGAGATGATCATCTTTACGCACTGGTGGCGCTTCATGAGTTTATCTTTGTTCTACTCATCTCCATTTGGCATATTTTTCTCTAAACACAGGTTGAAAAATAAAGCTGCTCCTAAGGTTCTGGTTTATTCTGGTTTCAAATAAAATGCAATTTTGAACGGAAGAACGGTAACACTGTTACCAATAACACGCTGTTGTTATTGTTTGTACCAGTACAGTACATATCAATACATATATGTAGGGGAACAAGGTGTGAAGTGAGTAGGGTTGGGAATTGATAAGAATTTAGCGATTCCGGTTCCGATTCTGCTTATCGATCCGATTCCTTATCGATTCTCTTATCGATTCTCATTGGGTGAGAGAATATGTACAAATTAGTTTGTTTGTATTAACTCTCTTTAATATCTGATCAGAAGTGTCTAGTGTATGCATTGAAAGATTATCAAGGATAATAAGGATTATTTAGGATTAGGAAATTATCCATTTTCACATTAATTGGTCCAGCCCAAATGCCCTTATGTGCCCTACAAACTAAAAACACATACTTAAAACAGTCAAGGAAGAGCTTGTGCCTTTTGGAATATTAACAGTGCTCATTGGCACTTGAAACAAAATTCAACTGACAGAAAAAATACAAATAAGTCTTTTGAAAAGATAATACCAACTCTTTTTATGCAGAACAATGATCATGTTTTCCCTCTCAGGAAGGATACGAGAAGTGTTATTATATGATTGCGCCCTTACTCTGAAAGGCCAACGTGATGATGTCACTATGTTAACGCCTCAGGTCAAACTGTCACGACTGCACAGTAGACAGTCATGTAGGCTATTCAAGAAGAGAATAAATACGCCATAAAGGCTTTAAGAGAATGTATCACTTTGCTTATTCTTCACCACGCCAACAACAAGGAGTCACCGCTCCATCTCAGCTTTACAATGTACGCTGTTATGTTCACCGCACTGTTTATTAGGCTAATATAATGTCCCTGCATCAGACACGTAGCGGATGGTTTTATACACATCGATCGCTCAAGTAATCCAAGGCAGAGCTTTTTGTATCGGGCAGAGAGCGTTATTTTAAGTGTGTCTTACTGTCTTTATAAAGCGTATTGTTAAAGTTTCCTTACCACCGGACCGCCAAGTCCTGCTTTGTGTTGTTTTGCGTTCATCCCCACTGCCGTGCTTCAAGGCAGCATTTAACAGCTGATGAACGAGAGTAAACAGCAGGCCTTTGGAAGCGGATAAGAAATCCTTTTTTCCTGTTTGTATGCTGCTCTCGCCTTTTTATGTATCTCCCTCTTTCACTTGCCCACACCTAGGCTTACACACACATTAATTCATATAGCCTACATTGTATGTTCAAATCCAAGTGATGGGCAATTCTGGTGCCGAGTAAGGCAGCGGACGTTTAAACGTTCAACCGTCAGGATTGCAGTCTGCGCGCTTGCTTGTGCACGAGTCATTTGATGAAATGGAAACTTTACCGTATTGTTACCTTTTCATGTATAATACAACCACACTTTAGAGCGCTTCTGCCTCGACGTCATGTTTGCTGCGTTCTGAACCAAAACAAAGCAGCACGTGTCTGAAGTCATAACGCATTTGCTACGAGCGGAACCGATAAGCGGCATCGTTAAGCAGGCATGTTAATGATTCCAAGGAATTGGTTGACTCGGAACCGGGTCTGAACAAGAACCGGTTCTCGATTCCCATCCCTAGAAGTGAGGGTAAATAAATGATCTGTACTGTAGGTATTTTATATTAAGATATATTTGGTAATTTTGCCTTTTTATTGGACAGTTATAGATAGACAAGGCATAAGGAGAGAGAGAGAGATTGGCGATGGACATGCAACAAAGGTCTCCGTGTTATGATCCTGCTTGGGCCTCAAGCCCTTGTGTTGTTTTTCCCTTTTACCCTTGTCTATGTGCTGGTCTATTGCAGGGTTGGAGTCAGGTGTGCTGGAGTCAATCACCAGCATTCACAGCTGCCATCAATCATCAATCAACTGCTCTTCATATACCCGGCCCTACCTGCCAGACACTGCCAGATTGTAGATTATGTTTCCACACAGTCAGTCCTCTCTCTAAGCTAACCTGTTTGCAGCTCCGCTTTTTGCATTTTTCCTGGCTAACTCCTGTCTTTTCTGCCACAGCTCTCCCGGCCTGACTCCAGCCACCAGCTCCAGCCCTCGCCCGCCAGCACTTCCTCCCGGACCCCTCTGCCTGCCTGCTCTAGCCTGCTCACACTCAGCTCCCTGGACTTGTCCCGTTGCTCTCTCCCTGGAGCCCCATGACAGCCAGCTTCCCCCCCGGATCACGGTCCTAACCCCCTGCTGGTCACTTCCAAAATAAATCTTCTTAAAACTGTTACTGTCTCCGCGCCTGTGTCCTCCTGATCCAGCCGTTACACTCCGGTTGGAATCAAATCTGCACAATGGGATTCAATTGCATGGGCGTTACCAAGGGACTTCATTGTATGTCTTTTTATGACCAACAGCAACATAGGTCTTATGGTATCATGACTTGTATGGAAGTTTTTTTTTAAATATTTGCTGCGATTTATTTAAAATTATCATATATTACATACTCAGGCAAACTGTAGTTCGTAATAAATACAGTTTACATTTGTGATTTTGAATTGGAATCTTTACATTAGTCCCAGGGAAAAAGTTTGAAAATGACTGGTAACCTTCACGGGTTATGCTATGCTGCGAATGGATCAGGTCCAGCTTACAAACAAATTCAAATTGCCCTCATATGGTGCACCAACATCTACCACTTATTTGTGGCACTTTGTAGTTCGGCCTATTCAAAGCTAATGTACTTACCTGATTCTTGTTGTTCTGAGTTTGAACCTTCATGGTTGAATGCACTTATTAGAAGTCGCTTTGGATAAATGCATCAGCCAAATGTAATGTAATAAACTGAGTATAACAGGAACATGATGTTGTTATGGGGTACACCTTTGGACTGCAGGAGCAGGTTTGTGTAGCTTGACACTGGAGTTAGACATTGTGCTGTTCATTATTATCCAAACATATTTACACAAGGAAATAGTGCCTTATGATCACCGTTCTCAATCTCAGAGCAGAAACTGATGAGAGAAAATCACTCCTTGACATAGAAACCTTCTCACCATTATATTATGCCCAGGGCCAATGAGCACCATTTTAGTCAATTATTCGTCCTTCCTTTCTAGCCTGTAAAATATCTGCGCTTTCTGCCTGAATTGATTTCTGATCCTGTTTGTCCCTGACCAGAGCTGATTGCCTCTTGCCTAACGCTCTGTTCTGGAATGCTCTTTAATGTTCTGCTTGCATTGAATTCTCCCATTCAGTTGCTCTGAATTGAGGCCAATATGTTTTTATTTTCCGCATCCAGCCACAGCCATGAACGCTCCGCTGAGTTTTCCAAGTGCCGGGGAATGGCGCCCCACCTTCTAATGACTACGCCTTTTGTGTGTGCGTGTTGAATGGTTAAATGCATGTCATCTCAGACAACAACCCAAACACGCAATATATGCCCTGTTGGGATCAGGGACAACCTAAGTAATGAAGTCTCTTTCTTTTAATGGCAAGTCAATGAGCCATCCGAGCCCAAGCGAGAATTTCACAAGTGTGTGTGTGTGTGTGTGTGTGTGTGTGTTTGCTGTCAATTAAAGTAATGGGAACAGACAGCTGCCCCTTGTGAGTGAACGACGTATGTATGCAATGTTTATGGTGATTAACATACAGTACAACACCATTTGGTTACTGTCAATCTAATTCCACTAACAGCATCACCTTTCTTATATTAGACCCAAACATTGACAGTGTATCACACGCCTGACCAACAGATTACGATATTATGATAACAGTTTGTAAAGTAAATCTGGAACATAACACATTCAAACACAGACAGCCGAGTGCTGGATTGAGGGATTTTGTTGGATGAGGCAAGGAACACTTTGAGGAACCACCTAACCCGACTGAGAGATCATCTTTAGAGGAGATGGAGCTGGAGGGGCTCAGGGGAAACATTATCCAATGTTTCAAGTGAAAGTCACTGAGTAGTGTCAAATTAGTGTCAATGTAGGGCTCGCCATCAATGGTGCATGGAGGTGGATGACAGTGTCGTTGGACTGGCAAGCTATGGGGTTGTGGTTCCAATTTTTCAGATAAAGACCAGAGAGTCCCCTTCAACTTGCGGGCCATCAAATTGCTCAGCCTCTCTGAGAATCTACGGTTATGCCATGGTGCTGGAATGAAGCTAATTGTTACATGTTGGATTCAGAAGGAGAAATTCCGGAACCGTCCTGGTACAGGGTCTTGTACAGGGTATGTGTGCCATTCAGTCCTTGTGTCACTGGAGTCCGAACTGTGTCTGCATTCAGGGCAGGCCAAGCTGGTTCTCAGTGGACATTGGATTCCGCAAAGGTTCTTTCCTTGTCTCCTATTCTGTTTGAGATTTTCATGGACAGATAGTTATGGTCACAGCCAATTGTGTTTTAGAGTTCTGGGTATACACAATCCAGAATGTTTTTTTTTATCAAAACTACATTATTTGATTGTATATAGTGAATACAGCTTGATGGTTGTAGGAAAAGTTAGAATAAGAATGAACTGTTTTCACTAGCATTTTCACTTGCATCCCAGATACGCCTCTGCTCTAACAAAAGCGACCCTTTCGTGCCCCCCTCAAACCCCCCTCTCAAATTGTCACCTTAATGTGAGCTACTACCAGCTGTGCCAGGATTAGTCTGGATCATCGTTTACAACCTCATCAACTGCCTGACATGACACACACAATTACAGCCCATTCAATTTACCCTGCGACTATGGAAAAGACTGAGAGGGCACTAATGATATCCCCAGACGCTCTAATTGACACTTTTACCTTTAACGCAGAAATTAAAACCACTGAATTGGCAAACTGGATGAGATACACAGCAGCCCTGAGTACTGTATAGATTTTTCTTCCCTCTTTAGAAGCTTTAGCGAGTTCGGCATCCCTGTCGGTTCAAATAAACGAGACCCAAATTTTTATGTTTGCTGGCTTAGCAGACAGCTTAAAGCAGGGGTGTCCAAACTTTTTTCACTGAGGGCCACATACAGAAAAATCTACGAAGGGCCGGGCCACTTTGCAAAAATAACACATTTATCAGGACATGTAGCTGCTCTGATGTTTAGTTTCATAGTGTCTTCGTAAATTGTAATCCTTCTTCACGGCAACACTTTCCTTGCACATTAAACAGACACATCCCCCCCTCGGGCCGTAGTTTGGACACCCCTGGCTTAAAGTCTTGGACGAAGTTAGCTACTTTGACTGTGAAGCCATTTTGACTTCTTAAAAAAGCCTGGAGACTATGTGCTTCATCCATCTTGAAATAACCATATGTTAGATATAGAAAAATCAACAACGGAATAAAACAAACAAGTTATCCGTCTTATAGCAAAGGCTTTCAAATACAAGTTTTAATTACATTTTTGATTTCTTTTTCACTAACTTTGGATTAATTTATAGGATTTTCTGTATACATTTGCCTACTGGGTTGTTCTCAAAAAGGATATAGCCTTTTATTAGAAAAACACACAACAATGTAGCTATTTTAGTTGTAAATTGCTCAGCTGTGCCATCTGGTCCTTGACCCTAAATGCCAAACGAAACGAAATGGCACAACAGTTTGTAACCACAGAAAAATGTGTCATAAAAAGACAGATACCCTGGCCATCGCTTCACACAAAATTAGCTCCAATAGCTTACAACGAACACCATTACTTGGTCATCGTATAAAGGAAACCATAAAGTAGCAGACTGTTTTCAACAAATGGCTGCTGTATGGTGAACCTTCTCACAAATTGTATTGTCTATTATGTTGTCTGTTGAGTTGAGGACTCGGAGTCATCTGTCCAACTCAAGACTACTGCAATCAAAACAGCCAATTGGCATACTGTAAGGGGTGTGTGTGTGTGTGTGTGTGTGTGTGTGTGTGTGTGTGTGTGTGTGTGTGTGCTGCTGTGATGAATATTTTATGTCTAGCCACTCACTAAATGCTCCTCTCTCAGATCATGACATCATGTTGGGACCAGAGATCATTTCTGCATAATACATGAGGTCTCCTCGCTCATCAAACCAAACTTGCCAACTTGATCCAAACCCCTGTGCTCACTCTCTTTCTCTTCTGCCGTCTAAGTATTTTCCTGGCATTTCATAACATCCATTTTTTTAATATTAATATCTTTACCATACTCCCATTGCATCAAATATGGAGTGGTTTAAAAAAATAACTTTGGGTTAGGGAAAATGTTGGGACGTATTTTATACCAGATTTTCAGAAATCTAAGATTAGATTCAATAACTATAAGGAATAGCTCCGAATTAACTGTCAGAGTTACGAGCTAACGTGAAACAAAGCTGGCTCTTAGTTGCTGAAGAACTGGAGTTTAAATAGTGTTTTGGAAATGTACGGTCGATCATATTATTAAAAAGAATAATGTTCTGGATATACAGTAATAGATTAATAATGTTCTGGATATACAGAATATTTCATTGCAAGAAATGAATATGAATTTCCTGACAGGTACTGTATCATGCGAATGACCGGCAATAGTCAAAATGTGAATGAATCCTTTGAACACGGTCTAGTTCATATTCCTTCATGGTGAATTGGTGTCTCACCAGCTACTTTTGTTCATCTTTTACTTGTGATACATTTTTTTTCATTCTCAAAGTGATATCCATGTGCTCCTAATATCTGAAGTTATATCAAGTTGGTTTCCCTATCCTATTGTATTCTAAAAATTTCAATATGAATCCAAGTAATGGCATCTTGAATAGGACACCTCATTACCAAGGGGTAAACCAGGTGACTATAACTTGCACTCTTTTACTACTTTTGGAATGTTGTGGTTGATGAGGATATGGTGAGCAGCATCTCTGAAAACCTTCTAATTCTTAACTTTAGCCATTTGAATGTTTTTAATTAAAAGGTAATCGCGTCCTGTGTGCGTTTTTAACAAGTTTTATGACCTTCGGCCTCTGAAACTCTTTGAAAGTGGCTTGTATAATTTGAAAACACTTTCCGCATGTCAATGGGGGGGGGGGGGGGATACCTATTCATTCAGCCCCTCAGACATGGAGCTTTCGTAGATGAAAGAAGCACACTTGACTTCAGTCCTATTCTGGGTTCAAGTCCAGTTTGTAGCACTCTGTGTTGAAGTGCAGTAAAGCAGTCAAACTACAAATTGCACAGAGCTAAATTGAGCCAAGACACCTGAATGCTAAGAAGAAAGAAGTAGAGAATGCTAGCTATATGAGTGTGTGTGTGGGAGGCAGGTTGGTTGCACAGAACCCCAACAGAGAGGCAGAGAGGAGTCATCCAAGTCGTCTTCCCTTGTTCCGCTCTTTCACTCTCAACAACATGCAGGAATCAAGCTGTGCAACAGTATTAGAAGGATGGGGAGAGAAAAAGGGATAAAAAGAGAGAGAGAGAGAAAGAGAGAGAGAAAGAGCAAGAGACATAGAGTATAAGAGAGAGAGCATCAAACACAGTAATAACTGGCCCTAATTAAGACCAGGGGGAATAGGGGAGTTATTAGCTGTCATAAGCAAGTTTATCAGACCCTGGGAGAGTTTGTGTGTGTGTGTGTGTATGTGTGTGTGTGTGTGTGTGTGTGTGTGTGTGTGTGTGTGTGTGTGTGTGTGTGTGGGGGGGGGCGGTGTTTGGCTGTGTTTATTGCTCTTCATGTAGGTGCATTTGTAAGAGAAATACATTGAGAGGTAAAGAAATAAATAGTCATGGTTGTGTTCTGACTTTTTGTGTGTGTGTGTGTGTGTGTGTGTGTGTGTGTGTGTGTGTGTGTGTGTGTGTGTGTGTGTGTGTGTGTGTGTGTGTGTGTGCGTGCGTGCGTGTAGCATCCCTCCAAACACCCCAACTGTTATTAATATGTATGCAGCTGAGAGAGAAACCCTCTCATCTCCTAGCTCATCAAAAAACACTCACAAATGCATTATTATCAATCCCCATTAAACCACTGCTCTCGCCCCACACACAAACACACGCGCGCACAAACACATGCACACACAAACACTGCAGCCATCTCTCAGCAAACAAATAATAAGTGTTTAATGCAGTTGGAGACACTTTAGTTCATTTCCATAAAGTCAAAACCTCTTTAACTTTGTTAACTTATTGCTGTGTTGTTTTATTTCTGATATTTAGTCATTACCTTTAAAGGCATACTATGCAACATTTTAATGAAAACATAAATTATAGAGTCACACAAAAAACAGGTAAACACACCAGCACACGTTCTAGTGGGGCAGAAGTGATAATTCAGTCGGATTACTTTTGTGTGACTCTATAATTTCCTTTTTTATGAGAAATTGGCAGCTGCCATTAAAATCCCAGTCCCCAGATAAACTCCCAATAATTGAGTGGGCAGGAGTCACGTCTGCACCATATTGCTCTCAGGTGTGTTCATAGGTCAGGTTAGCAAACGAGTAAGATAGGAACTATTTCAAACTGATATATTAACACATATGGACACATATTAACTGTTTTTTCCTTTAAATTCTATGCAAATAAAGACTGTTGTCTTCATGCTTTATCTTTGTCGCTCTCTTTTTCGTTAATTTTCCTCTCATTGGAGCCAGTTTCCCTATATCGCTTTCTTTGGTCTCACAGGTGGGTTTGAACAAGATCACTAAGGCAGCACAATTACGCAGAGATTTGCTTATGCTGATAAAAATGTCTTTGTTTTCCACTCTACATCAAACCTAAATATACTCTCCTTCTTCCACTGGCCACCATAAACTTACACTCCTCTAGTCACTGTTGTGCATTTTCCTCTTTAATTCACTTAATGCATTCTTTAAAAATCCTCTAATATTTATTTTCTCACATTTTCCCCATCTTCCCTGTGTCTGTCTTGGCCTACTTTTCCATCTTTTTGTGTTTGCTCTCTATCTCTCCACTCGCCCATCACGTCTGCTCTCCCTTGACCATGCATTCCATTACAGTGCAGCCTCCATTGATTCGCTCTCCGGCTGAAGTGCTATTGATTACAGTATACATGCTCCAGTGCGACTGAGGTCGGGCATTATACCCCCTGTGCTAAAAATTGTACATATAAACTCACACACACAGAAGCACGCCCAGATCTTGTAAAAAAAACACAGTTCCTTTCTCCTTTTCTTCTTCTTTTCTTGCCTCCATCTCGTGCACACTTCAAAACAAATGAAAATACATTTTGACACCGCATCTCTGTATTCGTCGGCATATTGATCTGTTCTGCACTACCAAGAAAACATGTGTTCATGTGCAATTTTTTCGCAACTGTTTTGGAACTGATTCTTAGAAAAAGAGAAACCTTGAAGTATTGTTGACATCGAGAGAAAATGGAAAATCTTACTGAGTTTTTTTTTCCCTAGAAAGAAGGCCTCCAGAAATAAACATTTGAGATGTGTAAGCACATGTGAGTTTGTGTGCGTGCATGTGAGAAGCAGAATGTCGAGAGCCTCTCATCTAGTGCGCCCATGAATTTATGCTGAGTGCAAGCGCTTCAGAGAGAGAGAGAGAGAGAGAGAGAGAGAGAGAGAGAACCGAGACCGACCCTGATGAGGCAGCAAATGTCCAAGCCCTTCATGTCGCTGGAAGTGACGTATTCACGTGCCACGGAGCAGGACAGGAGAATTTGCCGAAGTGGAAATCCTGCTGACGGGCTCACTGCCACATGGACAAATCCATACATCCATGCTTATGGTGCGTTTCAACAACCTCTCTCTCACACCCACTTCTTTCCAGTCGTTTCATCTGTTTGTTTTGTCTACCATTTCACTTTTCCTGCTGAAGTGACAAACCTAGATGTAATAAACTGTCTTAAATAATACCTGGAGCATACATAGCAAAAGTAAAATGGGTAAGACATCTGTACAGTAGTTGTGATTTTTTTAGAGCATATAGTTTACATGTTGATCATCTCTTGGTTGCTTTCTAAAAGCGTATTGGCTCCACATCATAGCTTTTTTCTTCTCACCATTGGGGAACAGAGCTCATCCATTATCAACAAGCCAGTCTGCCTATTTGGACACTTGGACCTGATTCATCTTTGCATCAATGTCCAGAGCAAACATGTGTTTCTGCATGTCACATGGGCATGTTGAAATGTAAACTCAATTTGAATGTGTGTGTGTCTTGTTTTTCCAATAAATGCATTAAAACCAAAATAAAAACTTATCAAAATTAATTTCGGGAACATGTGCCAATGCAATTTAACAGTGCCAAGATTGGAAACCCACCTTACTCTGTGTGTGTGTGTGTGTGTGTGTGTGTGTGTGTGTGTGTGTGTGTGTGTGTGTGTGTGTGTGTGTGTGTGTGTGTGTGTGTGTGTGTGTGTGCATCCAAATAAAGACTAGTTAACCGTTGTACTTGTCGGAGCAAAAACTGCTCCAGAAATTAGCAATGTGTTGGAGAAAGAAATGAGACGGGTGACAAATACAAATTCTAAATAAACTGTGTGAACTTATCTCGTAAGTAAGCAAGCTAGCCTAACAAAGCTAATGCCTTTAGCTTACTGACTTTTGAGGTTGCAGGTATTTTTTACCTTTTTTAAGCAATTTATTATCAAAATAATGTGTTATTTAATTGAAATCATATTTAATATTTAATTGTGAGCAAAATGCCAGAGGGAATTTATTGTGAGTGAAAGGTGCTGGCCGGGCCAGGCTTGCTAGTTACATTACAGTTAGATCGCCAGCTACAGTACCAAATAGGAGTCTCAACATCACTGCACTCTTTCTCCACTTGTTTTTCATTGCTGAGAATATGTCACTTTGTGTTGGGGACCAGCGGGAGCTTTACTCTGTTGGCTCATGATGCTGCAGTTTCCTCTGCCACCTCAACCTCCCTCTCACATGTTTTGCTGCTTTTTATTCCTCTGCGCCGGTGATAGACCAAGGCCAGAGCAAGCATGTTTTCGGGTTGTCCATCCGTCTGGGCCATTCTGGTGAGCGCAATATCTCTTGAAGGCCTTCAGGTATTTTCTTCAAACTTTGCACTTTATGTCCATTCTAACTCAATGTCAATTTCAAGGACACTTTGACATATTTTATCATGAACGCAATATCTCAAGAATGCTTCGAAGTATTTTTGTGAAATGTGGCACAAACTCACACTTGCACTCTAGATTTTAAAGGTCAATGTCCCTGTGACCCCCGCATAATGTGAACGCAATATCTCAAGACCGCTTTGAGGGATTTTCTTCAAACCTTTCAAGCATATCAACTATGGCTTCTGAATAGATTGTCGAGGGCTAAGGTGACTGGGACCTTACATAACATTATGATGTCGCAGTGACCTTGTGCCAAATTGTATTTTGTGCCAGCTTTACTTTCTTTAAAGCATTACCTAATGCCTACTACCACTGTACTCTCACTGTTTGGCAATTGTATCCCTCACAAAGGCATGTACTGTATCCGCCAGGCGGTATAGTTCCAGTTATACATATTTTCTATTAACCCTCCTGTTATGTTCATTTGTCAGGAACAGCAATGGTGTTCCCGGGTCAATTTGACCCGGTGCATGTTTAATCATCAAAAAAAAAATCCTAACAAGCAGTGTGAACATGTCATTACCAACTCCATTACTAACTATTTTATCAATATTTAGTGTAATGGCGTTCCCTTACCTCTAACAGGTAATGGTTCAATAAGGATAATTCACTCGTTTTTCATTGAAAAAAATACATGTTCAAACTTTTTTTGTAATGTGTCACCACTTTATTACTTTTTTTTTTTTCCAACATCTTTTTATTTGGGATGGGTATACATTGATGAATACACTTATCACATAATGTTCATGTAACCCTTCCACTTTATTACTTTTGAAACTCTGGAGAAAATTTGAAAAGTCTCCAGAGACATTGTGGCTCGAACACCTCCCTTCTAAATTAATAATTTCCAGAATGATTTTCTGTATTGAATCTGGCATGACTAGCTCAAACGCTGATGTCAGTCACACAAAGACCACTATATTTCACCATTTTTTGACATCTCTATCCCTATCCCTCTTGCTTAGAGGGATTGGAACAGCAATTCCCTAATCTGGTTCAAAATATAAATCATTAGAATCAGAATTTAGCTCCAGATCATCTTCGTCTTCAGACAATTCTTCCTCTATTTCACTGTCATGATCAATGATGACTTCCAGATTCTCCTGGACTGTCATCCTTTTGCTTCTGCTACTCATTTTGTAAAGGTTTGCCTGACGGAGTGTAATGTTGGTAGGACTTTCATGCAGATAATCTTTTATTATGGCGACCGTGGCTCAGGTGGTAGAGCGGGTTGGCCAATGATCCAAGGGTTGGCGGTTTGATCCCTGCTCTGCCACCTGTGTCATGGTTGTTGTGTCCTTGGGCAAGACACTTCACCCACCTTGCCTGGTGTGAATGTGTATGACTGCTGTATGTTTGAGGTGGAGGTCAGAGGGGCCGTAGGCACTGAATGGCAGCCACGCTTCCGTCAGTCTGCCCCAGGACAGCTGTGGCTACTATTGTAGTTTACCACCACCAGTATGACTGTGTGTGAATGAATGGAACCTGGAATCCTGTAAAGCACTTTGAGTGCCTTGAAAAGCGCTATATAAATCCAATCCATTATTATTATTATTATTATTATTATTATTATTATTATTATTATTATTATTATTATTATTATTATTATTATTATTATTATTATTATTATATGTTTATTATATGTTCAAATGGACCCGAACAGTATCTATGTGATATAAAGATGCAGGTGGTGGTTGCAAATATGTGAGATGAACTATTTTCACATTATGTCGATTACACTAATCAAGGCAAGCAGAAGAAGTTTTTTGAAAAAATACTTTTAACTATTTTTCCTAGATCTTCAAACTTTGAAATGGGTCAATTTGACCCGTAACATAACAGGAGGGTTAAGCTTACATTTGATGTTCGTTTATGTGTTCACTTAGGATGGATTAGCTCTCCTGGGGCCTATTTCAGGTAGCTGGTTTTACATACTCTGGGTTTAACCCTGCGCTCTGAGTTGGTAAACTCAGAGCGCAGGGTTGATAAGCAACTCTGGGTTTTCGGTTTCAGAACAGTGGATCAGCGTTGGGTTTATCAACTCTGAGCGTGTTCACTCTGGGTGGAGCGTGTGCATAAAAGCCATCGTCAATGGATCGCTGATAACATGATTCACCATGGAAACAGAAGAAACAAATGATTGATCCTCCCACTTCTCCACTTCTCAAAAAAGAAAAAAAGAAATCTCCGCTCCTCCCACTAGAGCTAGAAATATTAACGAATGAGTTTATGGTAGCCTATGGAGAAGAATTAACGGGATATTGTCTCATAACTCTGATCTAATCTCCTCGGCAATTCAGAAAAAAACAGAGCAAACATTTTTTGTCAAGAAAATCATTTCGCTTCCGTATGAGAAGCCATAGTCTATTTTAAAAAGTTACGCATATCAGCTGTAAAATAATAAAGCTGGCGCAGCACAGCATTGCTGACAGTGCCTAAAGCCTACTGTGCAGTAAACAGAACAGACTGTCGCTTCTTTTAAATGGGGAGTGAAATAGGCCTACATGAACGTCAAGACACATTAGGTGACAGTTTCCATTGAAGAGCCTGATTGATTTATTACCAGATCCATTTTCCTCAAGTGATCACAGTTTAAATTATTATATCATTTTTATATTCATATTAGGCTATTTAACGAGGCTTGTCTGTGACTTTAGGATCGCACAAGTGAACTACAACGATCGCGTGCAGCCGCAGCGTTACATGAATCCACCTGACAAAAATCTGTTCAGTGGCACAGACGTTAAAAAGCATACAATACAAATAGGTTTATTAATCTGATTGTAGAGCATGTCACGATGTGTAAGGTGGCCGCCTATATGAACGGACCGAGGGCTGAGAACAAGACTGATCAGATAAATGATTGGTCAAACGTAAAATCATCAGGAAATGATAAAAACATCCCGATGGAGATTTCTATAGAGTGATTTTGCTTCAAACTGTACAGGGACGCGTGTGACAGTGACACTCTTTCTTCAGTCGGAGCTGCAGCGTAAAGTGAAAACAAACTCAGGGTAGGTCTAACCACCTATCCAGCAGGTTAGACCCACGGCGTATGTTGCCGCAGTAACTGACTCTCGGTTGCACTGAACCTGCTACCTGAAACGGAAAACCCAGAGTTTCCACCAACTCAGAGCGAACAAACTCTGGGTTGCCTCAAAACCAGCTACCTGAAACAGGCCCCTGGTATGATTGTAAAGCTCTTTTAAAGAGCAGAGCATTTCCTGCCCAAATCTAACTGTGTACTCCTTGCTATAAATGGTCGTAAAAACAAAACCACAGCAAAAAAATAATTTTAGGGAGAAACTTTAAATCTTAGCTGGCAAAACAGCCTGCATTAATGAAATGCTCTGCCTCCTATTTGATTTGAGCAGAACATCTGAGGGCAGATTTACTCACTTCGCTGTTGCCATAATACATTTCCATAACTTTATTCTCGGAGGTAAAGTATGCTGAAATATTGTTTCCAGATGCAGAAGAAATGTCAGGCAGTTAGGTCATTTCTTGTTAAGTGTCTAATAGGCAATTGGGATCACCGACCTTTTTTAACAATAGGTGATCAATAACCAGTTAATGAGCTCCAGACTCTGTAACAATATAACATCTATCGCATTTAATAATGTGTAGGGGATTGTGGCAGTGGAAGGATCAGTAAGAGGAGATTAGTGGGCATGCAGCAAGAGCCGTCCATCACCGCACTCGGCTCTGATATTTCATATCACAGAGATGATGCTGGAGAGAAATTCTGCATTGATTATGTCAGCCATGGGTGCAGCTGTCAGATATGAAGAAAGAAAAGTGATGCATAGGCAGCATAGCCTTTAATGGGTTTTTAACATCTGTATTACATACGACATGTAAGCAGTGCAGAGAATAGAGCAAAAGCCATCGCTATTTGCCTTATGGCAATGTGTGTAATTCATATGGCATATGACTGTTAATATGACATAATATTAATCATATTATGATGATGATATTATGTAGTTTTGAAAGAAAGAATCATATCCAAACAGAATGTGGCTGCCTTTTAAGCGTATGCAGACATCTCAACCAAAGCTGGGTCACTGCAGGCAAATCAGGGAGGATATTGTTCAATTTAGATGTATATCTGTAGTGATAAAACGGAATGACGTTACACAGAAAGACAATTTAGAAATATGTGCAGGTCAGATAGAAAAAAATCCACCTTGAATGAAATAGGGGGGAAAAAGGCAATTACATAAAATCAAGATGACAACCATTGACTCAACTGAATTGGATTAAAGAAATTAAAAAGACAGACGGGCCACTCACCACAATGGCTGGCACTGGCCATCTCTCACAAATCCAATTGCGCCGTTTCACTGCTTTCATTTGTGCCAAATTTGCTTACATTTAGGCTTTTCTCGTCTTTTTCTTTTACTAAAGTTTGGGCAGAAAACATTTGTGCCTTCCAGGTTGAATCACCGTAATTCAGCACAAACCTTAACGTACACACACACACACACACACACACACACACACACACACACACACACACACACACACACACACACACACACACACACACACACACACACACACACACACACACACACACACACTACACATGTATTGCTGGACAATCAATAGCAGTGTGTGATGGATACTACATGCCGATGTTGTCGCTGCCCTCTGACCTGTAATTGAATGTGCAGGGTTTACACACTCTATCACAACAGAGCCATTCCCTTCCGCAGGTCATCGGCTGCTAAATGGTTGATAAGCCGTCACACTCTGGGTCTGCTGCTCATATGTCTGCTGTCAAAGCAATGGCTTTTGCTGACTGATGTCCACAGAGTGTGAGAATGCAAGAGTTTGTATGGCAGGGTTCAGCGAGTGTGGGTGCGGAAATCTGTGTACGGATGTACGTTGTAAATAGAGAGCGTGTACGAGAGAGACCGCAACTGTAGAGAGCCCTCCAGTCAAATTCCAAATCCCTTCCTTCGTCACTCATTACTCAAACGGAGAAGACTCTGATTGCTCTGGAAACAAACGAGTTGGAAGATCGCATCAGGATTACTATCGGGATCCTTCCAGCGGTCCATGAACCATTCAATGGCCTCTAAATTTTAACATCCAACATAATCCCAGGCATTTAAAGCTATACTGCGTAACTTTTGTATGCCCTCATGAGAAATTCTGAGTAATGACAACAACAGTGTCGGTGCGTCTACATGAGGTAACCCTTCGGTTATCACGCATCGATTTTTATATCTTCTGCTGTACGCCCAGGTTTTTCTCAGCAGTAGAATCCAAAACGGAAACATTTATTTGGCGCTTCTTGGGATTTCCTGAGCTCCTGTGCCAGCGTCAGGGGGTGACCCCAGTTTGTGAATGCTTGCCATATTGGGAAATAGTGAGAGAGTTTTGTGGAGCTGATCAACTGAGGCTTAATCAACTGAGGGTGTATTCACACATGCCTTAGTTTGGTTGAAACAAACTCAGGTGAACTTACGCCTTCGGTGCGCATCTTTCAGACATGTGTGAATACAGTAATCGCACTCGGGGGCGGATCAAACAAACGCTCTGAAACCCAGTTGAAGAGATGGTCTCGATGCGCTTCAAAGCGCACTCTGCTGCAGTTCATTTGTGGTGTGAATTTGGCCGGACTCGATCCGACCCAATTGCAGGAAGCATTGTGCCTTTTCTTTCTTAACTTTTTTTAATACATCGCCGTCAGCTTCACCTTATGGGACAGTGTTGTTGTCACCATTGTTAAGAAGATTAGTTATGGTTTGACCGGGAGCCCCGAGCGAATATATTACATTTGATAGTGACGCGTAAACATGCTGATGTGTTCAGCGACCGGATGAAGGAGAGGGGAACGTCTCCCGCACAGTGCCAACAGGTTCACGCTGCGCTTTGCATGAAGTATGTGTGTTTATTTTGCTTCCCAGCCACCGTTAATACTATCCCCGTTTCAGTTTGGAGCTGAGCTGTGCTGAACTGACACCCAGCTCAGCTGTACAGCTAAATCAGCTGTGTGTCTATTCTTCTCGCGAGCCGCGCGTCCAGCAGCAAAAGTACAGTAAAAATGATGTTACACATGGTAGGCTACGAGCCACATAACGTGGCACTGACATAGGCCTGCATATTATAACCATATGAAACAACAATAATTTGGTGTTTTTATTTTTTATTTATAGGCTAGATGCCTATTTATTTATTATTTTTAACCCTATGTTATATCAATTATATATTTTGCGGTGTTCACTTTGTGCTTCCTGCTTCTCTCCACCCCAGAATGTCTGTCCAATGAATGAATGACCTCAGATCACGTGTGGTTTTGATTCGTAATGCTGGTTCACTTGCAAAAAGGGCAATATGAAAGTGGACCACACCAAACAAAATAATCTAAATTCTATTTGGTCTGGACCAAAGCAAGTGAACTAGCGGACTTTCCCTGTGTGAATACACCCTTAGTGTCAATTCGTTTGGCAATGTCTTGCATGTAACCGACCTTTACTTACTTATATGAAAAAGATACACTTTATAGCTTTAACTTGTCATTGTGACAGAGATTCTGTCTACCTCAACAGCTGTTTTTAAATGTGTGTGTTAGATAGATAGATAGATAGATAGATAGATAGATAGATAGATAGATAGATAGATAGATAGATAGATAGATAGATAGATAGATAGCTTACATACATACGTTAAGATACAATAAATAAATACTAAAAAAATGGAAATTTCTGAGAGTGAAGAGAGTGCAACCCAATCTGCAAAAATCTAAAGTTGCATCTGTAATACGAATTTTCCAGCAAACAAACAGCTTAGAGTTGCATCCTTACAATAAATGACAACATTACAGGAATAGATTTCTGTATTACAATTTTAGAATATTTACACAGATAAATACTAAATTTGGAAATGTTTTCAATAAAATATACAAAATGTGTATCTATTGAAGCAAACTTCTGATTTTCATTTCATTTTGTTTTCCTAAAAAAACTGGTATGTTATAAAATAAACAATTTCACGTGAAAGAATTTCACCCTTTCATCAAAGAAAATATTATGTAATTTGTGTGAAATAACTCATATTATTCAAATTGTAAAGATTAAAAGTTTGTAATTTGTGTATTGGGGTTTTATACTCTGAGCAGGTTCTGAGTGACAGTGTGTGTTATCTCAATGAGGCTGGTTCATAGTGTTTGCTGCACTGAACCTGTTTTGCAGGTGAAGTGAACTGTTCAGCTCCAATGACTGTTGATAGTGCAGACTGTTGTTAGAGTTTTGCACATTGAGCTACAGTTGTGCCCACTGTGGTTTAGCAGTCGAAAAAAACTGTAATGCTATGAGATCAATATATAACAGCTTCAATAAACTTCAGAGACCTACCAATACAACAGTTGTTTTTATTCAGTATGGGAGGATGCTATTCATTTATTAGAAGACACAGTGGAATTGAAATCATTAAAGTCCAATTTCATGTGTACAGACACGTTTCCTTCTTTGATTGAGGAATCCCATTCAGGATAAAACTCACAAAGCTGAAATAACTTGGGTAATTGGTAATGCGTCCCTGTATGATAGGCATTTCAAGTAATCATTTCAAAATCACTCAGCAGTAGGATCAGATAATGGAAACAGTAGATGCAATAAAAAAATCCTTATTGAAAAGGAAATAAGAAACCTATTAAAGAATGTTTTTCTTCACATTTACATCAGCAATGATGTTCTACTTTTGATTGTCACTTTTTTTTTCCTCTGAGGTGTCCACCATTTGTTCAGCTTATAGCCACACATTCATAATAATGTGGTGAAATAGGGATGAGGTATATGTATTCAATATATTCACTGTAAATTGTTCAGAATTATCTTTGGTTGATAATCAGCATGGGCAAATGGAAACTGACTACTGGCTTTTGCTCTAGGTCAAAATGAGTCCAATACAAGCAAAGCTGATGGCATTATCATTACCTTAGCTGTACTGTGTGTTTAGGGGCTAATTAGCAATGTAAGCATGCTAACACGCTAAATTAAAACATTACAACATTACAACGTTATACCTACTAAACATCAGTGTGTAAGCATGGGTTAGCATTTTCGCATGATGTTGTTGTCAGCATTTAGCTCAACGCTTGTATATAACACAACCATTCCTGCTGGTTGTCAACACACTTTGATTGCCGTCTACATTGACAGCTCTATTCAGCAACCTGATATCACCCAAGACAGGGCTCTTACTCCTTTCGCACTACTGCATCTTAAGACGAATAAAAAAAAAGCTGAACTCAGCTGTTAATCACAATCTCTTTTAGGTTTGTCTTAATCTGCCAAGAGAGTGACATTATCGTCTCACTAAATCACTCTTGCGGTTTCTGGCCTTTCCTCTCTTGGTTACGCCTCTAATTAATGCAAGTTCATAAACTGAAATGTGTCCTCAGACATCAAGAAACTGTATTACTTAATATACTACAATCAATCAGATGTTCTCGTTTTGATTTTTAATATAGCAATCTCCAGTGTGGGAACTTTTTATGTATAGAGAGCAGTCATAAGAGCCAATAATGAGACTCCAGTCCCAACATGAGACCCCATTTCTGAAATTTGCATTTAAAGCCTTCTCCCTGATGTATTCATGTCCCTTCAATCACACTGATGGCCTGTTTGAGCTTCTCTAGAGGGCAGCTGCTCTGCTTGATTTTGGGGATAATCTGATTGGTTCTATTCTGTCAGACAAGGTCAATACTGTCCAGTGGTATATGGAAGAATTACAGTTGGCATAATGTAACACAAACACTAAAACCCATATTGGTAGACTTTTACACTTTTCAACACATTTTTCAAAAAGGTTTATGAACTGGATTGGATGTGGTGGGCCAAAGTAACTACATTTGAAGGAGACAGTATCCTTGATGCATTATTCTGGAATAACTCAACATATCTGTGGAGACTGGGTTGCAATGAGGTTGTGCGTCCTTGATTTCATATTTACAGGGAAAACAGCCAATAGCACATGGGGCTGTATTAATCACGTTATGGTCTCCCCTCTGCTCTGTGTGTGCTGACTTGTGTTTGAGTATGGGTATACTCTAATGCTGTTCTGCCCTGGGTAGCAGCCTTTGCTATGTTGTGTTATTTCTGGATTCATTTTCTGCACACATACACTCAGGATTTAGCAGGACATTTGGAGGAGAGTAAACAGGGAATATTTCATCAGCTGTGTGAGCTGGCAATATTTGGGCCTGCAGTAACAGCATTACAGTCTATTTGTTTGAGGTAGTGAGTTTGTGTCTAAGTGCGCGTGCATCAGCAGCGGCAGAGCCTGTGGTAGTGTGGGTTACAAGCCCACCTGAGTTGGTTTGTTTGAAGTAATGAGCCTGCATATGAGCATCTCAGATACTGGAAAATACACAGTGGGTGCATGAAAATGGCCACATATACGTGCACCTGATCTCCATGAATTAGACAGGCCAGGGGGATTAAGGTGAGAGCTCATTAAAGTGCTATGGACACATTTCTGAATCCAGTGACAGTGCCGTAGATGAAGGGCAGAACATGGACAAAGACTTTCAGCTTTGAGGTTATTACAGTTTTTTTCGATTACTAAACACAGTGGGCACAACTGGAGCGACATGTGCAAAACTCTAACAACAGTATGCAGAGCAGCGGTTCATTCGGACCAAACTCTAGCTCGTTTTTCATTGATTAAACACAATTTTCAAAACTCTACACACCTATCTCATGGCTTAACCACAGCCTGCACAACACTGTGGATTTCCAGCACTTTTTTTCAAACGCTAACACACTACTGCCACAACTGTAAACCACACATTCAAAACAGAATGAATGCCTAGTGCATTTCAAACACTGCAGATTGCAATTTCAACTGAAACACTAAGAAGATGTCTTGTTTTAGACTTGTTAGTGAACATATACAGTATAAAGGGAAAACTCAAAAATATATATTTTTTTGTAAATGGACCAATGAAGACAGGGTGAGGGAGAAGAGTGGCAGTGAGAGTGTGGATGTGTGGAGGAAGACAGAGCTGTAATGTCTGATGAAATACAGTAAGGGCTACACTGATAGACCCTGTTGTGAATCATGGTCTCTCATTGAGAGAGGCAGGGTTGAGAGAGCAACCCAATCTGCAAAAATCTAAAGTTGCATCTGTAATACAAATTTTCCAGCAAACAAACAGCTTAGAGTTGCCTTTCCTTATAGTAAATGACAACATTGCAGGATAGATTTCTGTATTACAATTATAGAATATTTACACAGATAAATACTACATTTGGAAATGTTTTCAATAAAATATACAATATTTGTATCTATTGAAGCAAACTTCTGATTTTCATTTATTTTTGTTTTCCTAAAAAAACTGGTATGTTATAAAATAAACAATTTCATGTGAAATAATTTCACCCTTTCATCAAAGAAAATATTACGTAATTTGTGTGAAATAACTAAAATTATTCAAACTGTAAAGATTAAAAGTTTGTAATTTATGTATTGGGGTTTGATGCTAGTGTTTGAGCATATTCTGAGTGACAGTGTGTGTTATCTAAGTGAGGACAATTCATAGTGTTTGCTGCACAGAACCTGTTTTGCAGGTGAAGTGAACTGTTCAGCTCCAGTGACTGTTGGTAGTGCAGACTGTAGTTAGAGTTTTGCACATTGAGCTACAGTTGTGCCCACTGTGGGTTAGCAATCGAAAAAAAACTGTAACTGAAATGCAGAATGGGGTGAGATACCTCTCTAACAGCCTTCCGCTGGCAGGGTTTACTATTGCTACATTGACACTGACTGCTGAGGTAGATTTTTAATCAGATATATATATATATATATATATATATATATATATATATATATATATATATATATATATATATATATATATATTTTTTTATTAACGAAGTATCCCACACTGCCACAACATACTGTGATGGGTATAAATGGCTATAAATGTCAACTTTTGTATTTTATTTTTTATAACATATTAGTAATCTGTCGCCAGAGCTGAGGTTGTATGTATTCTTCTTCTTTGGGTGTCAGTATTGGGTAGCTATGCCTAATTTATGTTACAGTACTGATTTAAACATATACGTATAAACTATTTTGAGTAACGAGTACTGTAAGATATTAGAACCTGAAATTACTTTAAAGCTCAGTCATAGCATGGCATGAGCTTGTTTCTTTTTCTGATTGGAGGTTAGAGGAATATTGATGTCGGTTTGTTTTGTCTGCAAGGGCATACCTTTGGGTTCAACATTGGGCAAAGGGTTGATAATGGGTGGGGGCTTGGGGAGGTTAGCCTCTACCAAAAGAGGAGATGTGACTCAGGGATAACAGAAAATGTACCCCGCGGTAACTTAGAAAAAATATTATTAACATGCTTGCAAATGGTCCTACATTTGGAGTTGCCTGGTTTTGTTCAGAGATGGCAAACTAGTTGTTGATTGCGAGTGAATACATTCAAAATGTAGGCTGGCTGCTATTTAAACTATAGTTTCTCTCATTCTATTCCAACATTATACAATACTATATATTACTGAATATGTAACGTGTGGGGATGGAACATCAATAAAGTAACATGCTTTTTCCTCTTCCAGACATTGGCTTAAACCGCCTAACAGGGCATGTTGTGTGCAGGCATCCCATTAAAAATGGACAGTTGGTGAGGTGTGTAGTTGGTAATGGCAAGTCTTCTGAGAGGCACTTCCTTTGAATACATCCTTTTGACTTAATCAGATTCTTTACCGTCCCCATTTTGCACCTCATACTCCCACTCATTCCTGCTCGTAATTAAGGGTGTACTCACACTTGGCCAGGTTGATTCGTGCCCTGCTAAAGAGCGATAGTCCCCCTCCCTCCTCACCCACTGAACATGCCTGACCTGCACTCACTCTGCTTCAAAATAGTTCACCACGTCTTTATACACGCTTGTTTTGTTTTTGTTTCATTCATTGTAGTCCCATGTAGCTTTTCCTCATTTTCCAGCTGTGTGGGTACGTGGGTCCTTGCTCTTGTGACGTAAATAAGAAACACAGTCCCCTTTTATCATATCAGAGCTAAACATCCCTGCTGAATTGAGAGTTTAACTGGATTTGTGTCTTCCTTTTCTTTTCCTTTTTTTATTAAATGTTTCAGCATTGCAGTGATGTGTGTGTGTGTGTGTGTGTGTGTGTGTGTGTGTGTGTGTGTGTGTGCACGCACGCACCCAGGTACGTGTGCGCATTTTATAGGCATGTGTTTTTTTTAGAAGCAGTCAATGAGAGAAACGGCAAAGAGATAGGGTTGATGGACAGTCCACGCTCTTGAAAGAATACCTCTGAAACATACCAAAAAGGTTTAAAAATTTTGTTTCCTTTTCTCCAGTCTGTCACATGTAGCTTCATCCCTAGCCTGTGGGGGGCAGTGTTACCCCAACAATCCTGTTGACACCTGAGGATTATAGAAAATGAGTTTGAACAGAAATTATTTGGTTGAGCGGAATTAAATCCTTCTGAAACACATCCTCACTCAACATCAGATAATGGTATTGCACTCACCAGGAGAAACTTCAGGTAATCTGTATTGCACTTATATATAACTAGGGGACATGGTTCTGTTTAAGTGTTTTTTTTTCCATTTTGAGTTGATAAACTGAAATGACTGAGCAGGTTAGGGCCACTCAGTGGATCAACTCCTCTCCCCTTTCAACACTATTACAATCACAGACAATTTGTTGTTTATTTTCCAAGTGATGGACTTAATACACTCTGTCAAGTCCTTACTTAATGGTCCTCTCCCTCTCGTTTTACATTTAAAATGTGTATTATGAGAAGTTGTTGCATAGCTGCCATTATTATTGCCACTACATTTCATCAGTGTAACTTGTCAGAACACTCTTCAAAATTGGGCAATTTATGCATCAAGAGCTTCCTCTACACACAAGTGATGTCATCCAGGTTAGGTTATGTAGTACCTTTTTTGAGTTGACAGAGTATTTTATGTGGTGCACTACAGTTACCATGACATATCCACCAGCCTTTGACAAAATACATCTTGACGCCTCTTCAGTGCATTTACAAAATGGAGAGATGGCTCTCTGAGGGGCAACTGAGCTGTACTTTATGGTAGCTTATCAGCTTTTACAAAACATTCTATCTCATTTTGCTGTAACACTTGTTACTTCATTCCCAAGGCAAGGAGCACAAGAGGCCATTGGCAAAAGCAGACCTAAAACTGATGTACTTATATTTATAAAGGATGCCTGGGTTGAACTATGGTCCGACACACTTCCCGCTCATCAGAATGGATCCTTAAGAGGCTGCCCCAGGCTATAGTCTTTGCTCCTAACCTGTGGCAGCACTACCCAACATGTTGGGGGTATGGCCAGAGGACCAGTGCATCAACTCTCTGTGGTAGATCTGTTGGGTGATTTACAAACCAACAGTGGGTGTCCTGCTTTGAGGAAAACATACAGTATGTGCAATAGGGCGATGTACAATAACTCTAGCAATTTTAATACATTAGCCCTTATGCACTTTAGCCCTTAATCATGTAAGCCTGTCAGTACTGTTTGTGCGCTGAAAAGAAAAATCCTGTGTGGAAAACCAGCCTAGACTCTGTGAACAGGCATGTTGCTAGCTATGGTGAGCCACTTTAGTTTAAATACCCTTTGTTTACATCAATGCAACCTATTTCAAATAAATGCATCTCAAATACATCTTCCATAGTCCATATTCGACTCACCCCGACTTCTCTGATACTTTGTATCTGCTGGCAGCCTCCCACTGGACATGATGTCAACCCCTGTGTTGACTCAGAATGTCAATTGCTTTTTTTTCGGGCTCGATGCCATGCTTTCTCTTTGGCCCCAAACAGTGGGACAGGTCAAATAGTTGTTCATTTTCTGTTGACATCATGGTATCCCAAAAGACCAGTCCTAATGCACATCCAGCAACAGAGCATTTCACTTCCTTATATCATCCAGGAAGTTCCGCCCCACCAATAAGAGGGATAGAACATGAAAAGCCAATGAAGGAGACGGAGCTAAAACAAAATAAAATAAATGAGTGAGCCTCCGGGTCCCTGCACAGCGGCATGTCTTCCTCCTCCTCCTCCTCATCATCAGAGGCAGTGAGAAGCAGTGGGCCCTGACTTCTTGCCAGCCGAAATGATCAAGAGAAGCAGAGTCTGATGGAGTCTCAAGTTAAAGCTCTCGCAGTGTTTTCTTTCTTTACTGAAGTGTAGGATTAGCACAGCCCATACAGGACCTGTATGTACCCAAAGACACAAATGGGCTCCTCCTGATTGACTGAGTAAGTAAATGCAGATTGTATTGTTTGGAGGTTCAAAGTTGGGTGCTCAAGACTTAACAGCTCTGCTAGATAGCAAAGCCTGTGTATAAAATAAATTGTCATTTGGAGATATGAGGCATTCACTGTGTAGATAAAGAGAAATGGGGACAAAGACAATGAAAAAACAAGTAGAGGAAGAAATCATTTAAGAGTATTTTGATATGGCCCCATATTATCCTTAGTGCCCCATGAGGGAGAACCTTTATGATTGCTCCATTGCTTTTCTAAATCCCCTCGATTACTGTGTCTACTTTTCAAATGCTGATCTACAAAAGCACATTACTATTGCAAGGCCTAAAGCCTTAGGGCTAAAAGTATTGCGCAGTAACTGGGGGATTATAGGCTTGTATTTGCCATTTTCTCCGTGTTACTGGTCTTCAGTAAATAGCTCCATTTCCAATGTATGAGAGCTCTTTGACTGTACAGGACTGCATGGCTGATGCATTGGGCAGCATGCTGAATTATTAATCGGTTCCCATGGATGATGACGATGATGATGATGAGACTTTGTAGTGTGTTGGTTTGGCTCTGGGGCAGGCGCTTTGATTAAGAAGAGTACCCCCTCTTCTCCTGCTGAGGGAGGAAAACAGAGACAGAGAGAGGGAGAGAAGGGGATAGGCAAAATCTAATACATTTATCAGTGGGCAACAACCCCCCCAAAACATTTAGAGAGAGGAAGAGAGCAGGAAAATATAGCGAGGAGAAAGGGTGCATTTGGGGGATGCATATAAAGTGAGGAAAGAAGCTGGTAAAACAATAAAGAGGAGGGGAACAAAGGGGGTAATATGACTCAAACAAATGGGGAAAACCCCGGCATCAAGACAGTAAATGTTTTACAGTCTATGGAAACTACTCTGGGCGATTAGCCCAGCATTGCCCTGGCTGACTGTGAGAGGGTTGAGTCTATTTTCTTTTGCAAAAGTAACCTCACTACTAGGTTGATGTAGCACCAGCCCTGTGGAATATGGTTAAATTCTCACACCACGCTTCCTCTTCCTGCTGAGGGCCAACAACTCTGAATTGATCACTTTGCCTGGACACAGATATGCCAATGTAAAAACTCTCTGCTACCAATGCTGGTTCCTCAGGCCAAGTCCGCATAGTGTATCTGGATTGTCTGTGCTTTGGCAGGTTGAATATATAGTATGTATGTTTTAGACTGTGGTGTTTCCCTTATCAGTTGGTTTTTTTTTTGCAATGATTTCGGTGACAGTCCATTGCCTTGACTCAAAACAACACTAAAAACCATTTTGGCTAAAGCCTCTAACTTTCAGGAACAACTGTGGGGAGGCCTCTGGATTGTTTTTCAGTTTTATTAAATTCTGAATGATACATTGTTTAATTTGTTACATCTCGGTTTGACTTTTTTAATATAAATGCCCCCCATTTATGCACAAGAACAATTCAGCAACTGCATAACTTGTCTTTTCACTTTGCTATATTTAGTTGCGAGTTCAATCTCCTAATAGAATTTTAACGAAATGAAAGGCTCATTAACTCCTTGTTGTTGTTCCTCTTTTTCTTTCTTCCCTTTCACCCTCCCCCTTTTATCTCCTCTGCAGCTTTGCTCTCTTTTAGTTTCACTTGTCTCGTTTTCTCAGCATCACACTCTCTTTTACTTCAAGTTGTTTAAAAGACACTGGGGGTTTCTGTCTAAATTAGAGACAGTCAATAGAGAGAGTGTGCCCTAAGGCAAGAAGAGCTGGCAGTGTGCTAATATATCTTAGCACTGATTATAGAGAGCGTTTGTGTGTGTGCGTGTGCGTGCGTGTCCAAATACTGTATGTGCTGGCAGTGAATGCTTACTGCCCATTGGGTGTGACCAACCACAAAATTGCTCTGCTGAAGGTGCATCATAGCATCCCAAATGTGTTGCCAGTGGATCAGAAGATATCCCTTCTTGTTAAAGATTATTGTTTTGGCATTTTTGCTGACAGATTGGAGAGACAGAGTTGAAATGGGTCATAGAGGGGAAAACATACAGAGAACTGACCCGGGCGGGATTCGAACCCGGTCTGCTACAACGCCTGGGCCCGGGGGGTGGTGGGGGAGGGGCTAAACCCACTGCGTCACAAGTGCCCCAGAAGATATCCCTTTTAATGGTCCACTGTTCATAATCAGTTTTTAAAAGGGACACACTGCCACAATTACACATGAAGGTCGGTTTAGTGACTATGAGGACTTGTCAGCCTGTGAATACAGTTGAATAATACCTTCAGTGCATTTCAAAGTCTGACAAAATAACCCTGATCATGCCTTGAAAAGATTATTGGATTGGGCTTGGAGACCTGGGCACTTATCAGTCAGGGACGGTTTAATGAATGACCTATCATATGCATTATGGGGAAATGTAGGATTTAAAGTTTTTAAAGCTTAACTTTGGGACTTTAGCCGTTTGCTGCATTAATTTTGACTATAATCTGTTTTAATCTTTCACTTGAAAGTCCCTTCCTGGTAGAAGTGCGCAACTAAATTGCTAGTGGAGCTCTTTAGTTGCCACCGTTAAACTCAAGAGTATGACAAAGGAGGGAAACAAAAAATACACCTGGACACGTTCTGAATGAATTGTTTTAATACTATGAATGGGATAGAAAAAAACAAGTGTGGGGAAATCTTTACGCTCAGCTCTGCCTGTGCGATAGATACGGATGTCAAACAAGAATAATAACAAAGAGCATGCTATACGTCAGTTTGCATAGGAAGATAGTGACGTGACTTCGCAGGTATTGTCCAGAGTCGGGCGGAACAGCATGTAGGGGAGAACGGGGTAATTTGTCACATGGGTTGGATGTCACATTCGTTATATCTCGCCACCAGAGCGCGCTAGCTCTGAAATGTTGATATAAAAAAGGTCCAGAATTGGGATCAGAGGTCACATACATAGACTTCCTTGGAGTTAGACTGCTGCATTTCAGGTGAGAGGATGTTTTGTGTTTTTCATGTCAAATTCAAAATATTTAGCTTCTCAGTATTTTTCTTTTAGGCTTTTACACAATGGGTTTATAACAAAACACTTGTTACCCTCAGAAAGTGTGAAGGGTAAACTATAGTTTAGATTGTGGTTCGCAGCTAATTAGTTGTCAGATGGTTGTTGGCCTTGATGCTAGCAAGAAATTCAAGTTGGGGTTGGTCGTCAAATTTTTGGGGGTTGGTTGTCACATGTTATCTCAAGGCTGCAGCCAGAAAAGGAACCCAATAACGAAAGAAATTGTCAAGCTGTATCCTCACTGACACCCCAGAGAAGGAAAGAATAGAGCAGGAAAAAGCAGCTAGCAAGCAAAAGAAAAAGGGCAACAAAATCAAAACAACCCAGTGCATCCCAAACTAGACCAGCTGCCAAGGCTACAGAACGTTATGTAGGCCTATTTGTCAACTTGACAATGCAATTAAACATTCAAATTTGGTTCTGCCTCCTTGCCTTCTTTTTAAGATTTTTCCCATTAAGATAACATTGTGACAAACAACCCCATAGTGTGTGACAACCGACCCCTTGATGGGGTTGGTTGTCACAATGTGTCAGAGTGTCTTTGATGGTAAATTACTTCTTCATTACAATAAGTTGGAAAAAAAGAGAGACACACATTTCTAGCCAACACCTTAAGCTTCAATTTAATGTAGGAATGGCTATTGACAGATGTTTTGGTGATGAGCAATTCTCACTAGAGTAAAAAGTGTGCCTACTTACCCCGTTCTCCCCTACAGCATTTTTAACAAGCTCTCAGCTTCCCCCTCTAACTTCTTTGAAAGAGAAACAACAACAACAAAAGGACTAAACAAGGACAATGCCAACCTGAGGCTGACATATTTTAGAAGACAATGATGTCCGTGCAAGTTCACAGCTACAACTACACACACTTTCATCTTAAACAAAATCAATCTTCATCTTTCCCTCCAAGCTATTTGTTCTTCTATCTCTCAAGCTCCACTTTCCATCCTTTATCCCTTGTTTCCTCTCTTATCCGTTACATTTTTTTGCCATAATAAGATTACAGCAACTCAGCAACAAAGACATACACATTCACACACATGTGCTGACTCACCCTAACGCTCATGCTTTGCTCCCAGCATATCTCTTTAATGTGACATGGGGGCTGGCTTTTGCTGTGTGTGTGTGTGTGTTTGCGTGTGAGTACCTAAGGCATGATGAATGGTAGCTTACATATGACTTTGATTAACTGCCACTGAGGTCAGATTGCAATAGCCAGCCAAAAGGCCAGAAGCTGCACGAGCCATCAAGGAGGCTGACACACACACACACACACACACACACACACACACACACACACACACACACACACACACACACACACACACACACACACACACACACACACACACACAGGTTTTTGCAAGATCTCCCTTATTTATCCATATGTGTGGGCAGGAAGTCGAACCATAATCATTACATTAGTCGTAGATCACATGCCTGATGGCGTTAAAGAGTAAATACCACCACTGAAAAATTACCGGGCTTGTCTGTCGGTTGTGTTCTCACTCAATACTCCCTCTTACACAAACCTGTTGCCCTCTTTGATGTATCCTGCTGCCTCTAACTTCTTCTCTCTCATTCAGCAATGAATTATCAGTGTTTATTCATAGATGAAGAAATCATACATTAAAGAGCCGCAATTTAATTTATTTATTTATAATAGTATTAACCATATTGTATAGATGTAATAATGCGGGATAATATATTTGGATGTGTGTGTGTGTGTGTGTGTTTACAGAAATAAGCAAAACAATAAAATACAAATAAAAAGTAGCAGGACTGGAAACCATCTTCTTGCAAAGCCAGGGCAGACAGACAGAGAGAGCCCAGACCATGAAATGAGGGAGAGAAGATTAAAAAGAGTAACCTCTATCTCTCTGCACTTATCTCTCCACTCCTCAGTCCATTTCATTCTTTTTCTCCCTCTAACACTCCTCTCTCCTACGTTAGATGTCTTAGCCCCCTGCCTGCTGCATAAATAGGAACGGAAATTGTTCCTCTTTACCCCCCATTTACCGGCAGGACAGTTACTTATATTTCACATCTGAGTAATCCTCAGTGATTCATCATCATGTCTGTCTTATCGGGGGCCAATAGAACATGAATTCACATTATAAATGAATCACAATGACGACTGACTGAGGAGAATGGACAGGTTTGGATCTAATTGAAAAGGTTCAGGTAGATTGCTTTTCTTCCCCGCCGATATCACCAATGTTGGTTTAAGCGTTGTTTTATATATGAACGCCCGAAACTTAGGCTCTTGAATTTAAATGGTAGCACCTGCTGCTGCGCGGCAAATAAAAGGATACAGGGCGTTAAGATTTGGTAAAATTGGCAAAGGCATACCAAGGTGCACAAATACATACATATACAATGCAACTCTATATTATCAGATGAAGAAACAATAAGCAACCTTCATTCTAAACGTGTTTCCCTAATTTGAGCCTAATCCTAAACTCAACACCATGTCCTTACCTAACAAAGACCCTTGAGGGTTGACAAACTGTTGTTCCTATAGTGTGTTTACTTCATCCTTCTACGCTTGTGAAGACATCTTGTCCTCATAACACACAAATATACACACACACACACACACACCCCTTAGTGGGCCCCTATTGTCTTTCTCCTTATCGCTCATTTTTTCTCATCTCACTCCATATACTTCTTCATAATATCCTTTCCATCAAACTCTGTCCATTTCTTTCTCTCTCCGCCAGCTTCCATCTTCTCTTGTTCCCTCGCTTCTTTCTTATCTGGGTCTTCACAGCTGTCTGCGGTGTCATTCACACTTTACTGACGACTGACTGTGCTGCAAGTCGACCACTATCCCTCCTCTCTCTCTCTCTCTCCCTTCATCAGCCTAACATACCTCCCTTCAGGGCCAGCATTTTCTATCCCCATAATTCTTTGCTGTGGCCCTCTGATGATTGCCAATTCCTTCCTGTAGGTCTGTGTGTGACATCCACTTTTCTTGGTTGACCTTGTATTGGTGTGCAGTGGTGTCTGTAAGTGACCTGAGCGAAAAGCCCTTTTATTCATGTACTTGTATTTGCATGGATGCATGTACTCAAGTATGCATATGCTGTGACTCCATGAACCCTGCTTCTTCCCATGAAATGAGGCACGTGGTTTCCTCCAACACATGTGCAGATGATGTGTGTCGGTAGTTTATGGCTCCATAAATAAAAATCTGACCCCAGCGGACTGTGCTGTCAGTGCACCTGCTATGTCGGTAGATTTACATTGTGACAGGTTTGCCAGCTTGCCTTCCCCTGTAGCATATGTAATACCTCACATAAATTATCATGATCTAGAACTTGCAGTTTAGGACCTATACGACCTGGCACTTTCACTAATCAAGATTAATTTGTGATAAATTGCATTATTTAACAAAATCCTTTCTGTCCTTTTTTTTAAAAAAAAAACTTCATATTGTGGTTGCTATATAGAGTATACACATTCTGGTGAGTTGCTCTCCCTTCCCCTCAAATATCTGTTCGGCACCTTTTCTGATTTCGTAAGGCTACAGCGCTCCCGTCTCCTTCATTTTTCAAATGCTGGATTGCGTCTGATATCACCTTCAGATATTCTGGCTGCACAGTTTCATCATGTCTGTAATGCCTCCGTAGTTAGCATTTGAAATAAAAGTGCATAGTATCACATTTGACAATGTACTGAAATATTGCTGGAACACCACTGTCGACGATAGTGTTCACAAACAGAGATTAGATATGTTGATTTTAACAAGTTTATTTTGCCCTCAAGTGCATGATACAGTAGGGTAATTTCTGGGAATCAAATGACTCCACCATAAAATATAGTCTGAATTTGCGTATGCAGAAATGACCAACATAAGCATGTCCTTTCCGTTCGTCCCCCCCATCGCCAAAATAGTTAAGTAGCAAGCAGTGCATTTGCTTACTACAGATTACAATGATTATCTCTATCTATGATTTCAGTGCTTATAATAATGTGAGAAAAATAAAGTAAGAAGAGGTGTTTTCATTCCATATTTATGTCTCATGTACTGTAGCTAAAGTTGTAGGATTGTTTCTTTACTTAAATTGGTATCAAAAGTATAATATATGTAGCAAGAGTGGCTAGTTTGGTTCTCTTTATCAAAGTAATACAAATAAATTAAAAAAATTTCCACTCAGTTGTCCATATTTTTTTATTATGTTTTTGTCAAACAGTGTCGCTTTTCATGAATCTGCTGGTTTAACGGAAATGCATGTTCTCCACGGTTTCACAGTCACGCAGTTGCAACCTGAGGCTGTCTGTCAATTTTTATGACGTGATTTGAACAAGCTGCTGTTTACGCTTGTCTATTATCAGAACACTGTTGTTTAAATGTCATGTCCCGCAAGGTGAATGAATAGGAATGCTTATGTTTTGATCAAGGGCATGTTTTAAACCATCTATCAAAGTGACCTCAACCCTGACTTTTTTTCTGTGGTGTTTGGGAAAGTGGGATGACACCTGGGAGCCAGCAGCTCCTCTACCAAGCAGGCTGTGATTTCAGAACAAGCTCTGCTCATGCATAAAACACAAGCCACACACACACAATTGCTTAATAAAATATTGAACTGTTTTTCTCTGGAGTATACGACTTTATTTCTTGGCCTTGCAGCTACATTCTGTACATAGAAACCTACCATCCATGGGAGTAAACTCGTAATTAAACCTATAAACTGTATGTGTGTTCTAATTGTGAAAGGATGTAATCGGATTCCACAGCATTGAGTGTCTTCTTTCTTTTCTTGCCTTTTGTGTAAATACCCTATACTGTATGTGTTCCCTTTTGCACACTGTTTGCCTATAGATATGCTCATTACCCATAGCGTACATGCAAGGTTCTAACCAGAGCAATCAAGATACATTTGTATGCCATATATGATGCTATAATCCCTCTCTCCTATCACCAGAATAGTTGCTAATACCTAGGCAGATGCCATATACAGAAATATACCGGTACATACAATATTGCACACCTGACTTTACATTCAAATAATGAATTAATTGTTGGTGATGGTTATACTGGTTCAATTGAAATGCGTACATAGTTACAAGCCTAAGGTGCTAGGCACTCGTATGGCAACTCTGTAGTGTTTGTAAAGGACCCGGTTATGTGAGGTGCTATGTCCCATTCAGATTCAAAATATGCTTGTATGGACACAGTTCTTATACCATTTGCCTCAATATCACTAACAAATAACAACCAATCAAAGGTGTGTTCACTTCCCCCTCAGTAAAAATATAGCAGGGAATGATTGACAGAAAGACGATTACATATGAGATACATTCCTTTAGTTGTTCACTTCCAGCCATCAACTGCAGGTGTGTGTCTGCGGCAATGCGGACAAGCCTCCTGACCACAAACAGCTCTCCAAATTGAATTGTGGTCAAGCCAGGCACGATTTATTTTCATTTGGTTGAGAAAAAAAAAACAGTTCAACAATCAGAGTGCTTCCTCCACTTACTTTGGAATGCTAATGCAGAGTGTTTGGGTGCTCTGGAGAACAAAGGTGAGAGAATCACGTCTGCTCGGGTAATCCTGTCGGTGTCAAACGGGGCTCAGCTTTTATTTTCAAAAGGAGAAGGTAGACAGGAGAGGGGAGAGCAACAGACGGACTGACAAGCCTCAACCAGGAACAAAGACAGGCAGACAGGTGGATAGTTAGGGCTCGCCGTTAGAGACAGTCAGACAGTCTGAACAAGAGGGAGAAGATGAGTGGAATATCAAAAATATTCGCAACTAGGCCGATGGACAGTGATATGCGTGTGTATGAGCGGGGAGACATATGGGCAGCATGGATGGCAGGCATATGAGAGGCAGTTCAAAACAAAAAAATATGCCAGAGAGAAAAAAGGTAACAAAAAAATGGAAGAAATAAGAGTTTCTAGTTTGATGTGGACTTAATTACAATCTTTGCCTAGCTACGAAAGATCTAATTCCTGTTCCTAACATCAGCTACATTAATTAGAAGCAATATATGAGCTATTGTGCCCTTCTCTGGTGTTATTCAGCCTTCATTACAGCCACTTTGATACTGAAATGAAACAGCCTTCAGCCGGATTGTGGCCATTATACCACAGAGGCTTTGCTGCTATTGAGACAAAATTAGAGTCAAGTTCCTTTTGGGTTTGCTCTGGCTGGGTGGATAATTTGTTATTGTGAATGTATAAGTGTCTGTGTGTGCTGGTGCATTCGTGCATGGGAATACATGTGCATGTACCAGCTTGCATGCTGATGCGCGATAGCCAATCAGTGCTTTGGTACAGATTTGATTACCAGATTTGATTACCATTACTGGTCAGTACCAGTATACGCTTATAGGCGTGTGTGTGTGTGTGGGAGGGGGGGGGGGGGGGAGAGAGATTGTATGTGAGTGTTTTTTTTTTAAAGTGACACAAAGCGAGGCATTAAGCGAGGGCCATTTGAAGCGGACAGAAAGGACCCTCAGGCTGCGACGAGTTAAAACCCATTACAGAGACGAGAAAAAGACTGGAGCACATGTTGGAAAGAGAAGCTTACAAATCCACCACTTATTGACGACCAAAAGGAGATAGATGCACACTCACACACACACACACGCGCACACACACACACACACACACACACACACACACACACACACACACACACACACACACACACACACACACACACACACACACACACACACACACACACACACACATTAGAAAGACAAGCTTTACAGTGAGTTAAGAAGGAATGTTCACGTGTTACTAGTGTGATTGATTTTTAGTGAACTTTTGCCCTGTACACACCACAGCATCACGTTAAGGCTTGTTTCTGTTATAATACCCCGCTAGCTTCTGGTAAGCATTTTGCTCGTGTTTACCCTCATTTAAGCCAGTCAAATGATACGATACAGCATGTGGGCTTTTATGTATTGCTGGCTACAATAGGTCCGCTAAGTGATTTTGAATTTTGGACAGTGAAACAAGTGCAGGGATCAGCAGCGATTGAGACCGGGCCTTTTTTTTAAACAATTATTTCCCATAATGGGAAGAAACGTACGCAGTGCCGTGAGACTAACATGCAGTTCTTTTGAAGTGGAGTCATAACAGTCTGGCTTAGTGCTACTGTCGCATGTGAATTATTGATGGATGCTGGAATTTCTAGCAATGTTATAAAATGCTGCAATAAAAGAAAAGTGTTATTTTAACCGACAAAAGCAGCTTGAATCTGATTGGAAAATCTTCCCGCCAACTGTTGTTGCATTGGTTATTTCATAATTGATGAGAAGTGTAACCCTACGTGCCACCACTCAATATGCTGAATACCTCCACACACACACACACACACACACACACACACACACACACACACACACACACACACACACACACACACACACACACACACACACACACACACACACACACACACACACACACACACACACACACACGCACACACATACACACACACCTACACACACCTCATTCATCCCCTTTCAGAATCTGTTCCAATGAGTGACACTGTTAATCCACTTTTCTTCACACACACACGCCTCTCCTCCACCTCATTGTCTTTTATCTTCCTTTTCACTTTACTGGCATCTCGGTTTTGTCATCTCCCATTCATGAAGAAATAATTTAATTTCAGTATCTCTGCATTAACCTTCTGCCTTACGTTAAGTCGAGTATTCAGCCTTGGGGATTTTCTTTCTCAATGAGAAAAAATCAGTTCCCAATCTGTTTCTAAAATGTTTCCAGAAAATGTAGACTATGGTTAGCAATATTAACATTATTGTTTATTGCCTTCATTTATATACAGTAAAATGTGAGGAATAGCAATTGACACACCTACACACACACACACACACACACATATGCACGTGTGTGCGCACACAACACACACACACACACACACACACACACACACACACACACCTACACACACAGTATTCTTGTCCAACCTCTTTCTCCTGTGCGCATGTCACACCACTCACTAATCAATATTCACACACCCAGCTGAAAAAAGGGTGCCTCGGTTAAAATTTACAACCCCATGCATCTTAAGCTTGTATGTTTATTGGCTGAAATGGCAGGATGAAATCAAATTCATTACAAGGCCCTACATCATTCTGAGCTGCCTGCCAAGGGCTTTATGTTCATGCAGCAGTTAGCTCGGCTTCCCACCATGGAAATACTGAGCAGCAGGAAGTAACACTGTGTATGTCTGTCTGTATGAGTGTGTGTGTGTGTGTGTGTGTGTGTGTGTGTGTGTGTGTGTGTGTTTGCTTAGCGTGGTAATTTTGAATCCTCCGTGTAATTCAAGTGTCAGGCGCGGGCTGTTAGCAGAGGTTTTGTGTATATTTTCAGCAAGGGACTCGGAGAAATGCAGTGTCTCTCTGTGGTATACCCAGGCTCATTAAAACATATTGCTTTTCTTGCCTGTTTCCTATTTTGGATCTAGACCTGGAGCAGCGATGGCGGCAGCAGCATCAGTTGGGCCTTCTCTGATACTGGCTAAAGGTGTAGCACATTATAAATTATGAGATGCAGTTTGGGATTAAATTAGCTGTGTTATCTTATTTAAAAAATAAATAAAAGGTTTACGTAGTGCAGGATTGGTCCCTGGTCCAGATGAAGAGCTCCAAAATGACCAGAGAGAAAAAAAATTGTGTATATTGCGCTTTCTTTCTTTTTCACTTTCTTTCTCACTTCACAAGTCTCAGTCAATATCACCCTTCATTTAATGCTTTCACGGCCCTCTCCCAGACCTTCACCTCCTCTGCTCCTTTTATTTGAAACATCTCACCCCTCTTTCCTGTCTCTCTAGTAGATTTTCTGGACCGTGTAAAATGGGATTACGATATATGATATATATATATATATATATATATATATATATATATAGAGAGAGAGAGAGAGAAAACTCCTTTTCCTCCATTTTTTTCTGTTTCATCTCTCCTGCTGTCACCAATCTTCTCACCTTCCCATCTTTCTCCTCTCACAATTCACCTTTTTAATATATATTTTTCTCTCTCCCCCCCTCTGTCTGCCCCTGCTTAATTTTTACAGACCCCCTCCCCACTTTGCAATAAGAGTGACAAGATAAGAGATTGCATTTCTCTGCTCAGCAGTCCGAGCTCGGTGATGGTGCCTTGTTTAAGTGAAGGGGAGTAACTGACACCGCGCATCAAAACCTTTGTAACATTTCAATGGGCTTCCTATTTCTCCACACCACATCTTGTCAGACATCAGCCTATTATTGACATATTGTGGATTAGAGAGGTAGAGGGGGGAACCCAGGGCTTTCAGCAGATTGCTGCTATCTGTGTTTGCTGGTATCTACTGTATGGAGCGCTGTGGGACAAAACGCTTGAGGAGGCGATAGGATTTTCTCTGCTTGGATGACTGTGTATAAGCGATGTCAGGTTGTTGCACGGTGCAGACTTGACAATAGGCACATGCTGAAAGGTTGGGCTAAAAGCTGAAAAAAACAAGAGGTGTGGGAAAGATTAGACAGGACATGTGTTGTGTAAAATAGAGGAAAGAAAGCTGCGTAAATGGAAGAAAAGGATATACAGTATAGGCTTAGCCTATTTCTAACTGCTGCTGAAGCATCTACTTACACATTTCAACTCACTTGATTTTGAGCTCAAAACCATATCACAGTTTCCATTTCAATTTCAGTTCCCATTTGAAATTTAGATTTAACATTTTGACATTGACAGACCAAAGTTAAACCGCTATTGGCAAGTCAGATTGAAATCATTGAACTATTTCCAGTGGTAGGCTATTGAAATATAGTGAGAAGAAACTTTTTACCGACTGAATTTATATCATTGCTCATAACATATTTTCACGTTACCCTGGAAATAATCAGAAAGTTTAGGATTAAGAAACCTTTAACCATAGTTTATGTTATGAAATGTATAATGAGGTATGAATGTTCAAGTTTCTACACTATTTTTAGGTCTGCAATCTTGGATAATATAAAACGATATCAGTAGGCTATTTCACAGTGCATCCTGTTTAGTCTACTGATTAATCTGTGTTTAAAAATATGGCAATGCAAGAAGTTTCAATGTTATCTAGGCTTCTGACAGATGCAATTACATATATTCTTGTTACAATAACACAGTCATTTTTGTGTAGCCACTTGTAGCCCTTGTTATTTTGTATTGGTAATTTTAGTAAAGTGCTTTTCATCATTAGGGTACAAGTAGACTAGCTTATTGTAGGGCTACTTTGCTATATTTCAATAGGGCAGAGCTCCATGTTGAGGGTGTTGACAGTCAGCACTCAGCTGACAATCCGTCTTAAATGACTGGCAAAGTGTTAGGTGTGAGGGGGCGACATCTCTAAGTTGTTAATGGTTGTGTTATTTTAGGCTATTTTGGCAACTGTACATTTTCACAATTGACAGCTGAGTGAAAGCACCGCGAGCTGCCACACCAAGATGTCGGGCTATCATGCTAAATGCTAACATTCAGGCTCCTCCAACAGTGTCTCAGGGTCCATAACTACTTTCAGTGAAGAGTGTGCAGCCTTTCTGTGGCTGTGCTGTGTAACCGCAGAGAGTCTCTCAGCTCACAACACTTGGACAACTTTGAGAGATAGGCTGACTGGACGTGAAGAGGGGCACGGACCAACAGCAACAACAACAACAACAACAACAGGAGACTAAATGTTTTTGTTAAGTTTACAACGCCAAAAACCATGAGTGCTTGCGCTACGTGGGGTGTAAAAACTGTCTGTGCATGCTCTCTCTTTGATTTAAGACGTGCGTTTGTGGACTGCAGACTGTATTTTATATTGTTTGTATAGCTCCATATTGTCTGCTCTAGTGATGCTTTATTCTTCTGGTGATTACATAAGAAGAGGTTGTTTATTTGATGTAGGCCTAGCTGTATGCAGCAGCCCTGCATACAATGTATTGTCCTCATCCACCTCTAGGTTAATTCTAGTGAGTCACTGAGAACAAGGCTGCATATTCATAATTGATGACCAGTTGTGTACCAAGGCCTTAAAGTGCAGTCTAAAGAAAAGGTTTTAATTGTTGGTTTGGACATAAGGGCTCTGGGTGCTGATGTTGTAGTGTTGGCCAGTGTTGACACTCAATGCAATAGTTGCCTCAAGGTGTTGTTTAATTTAACAGTATTATCATCATATGATCGGCCTATTCAACACATTTCTGCACGTCTGCAAGTACTTTTCCTTACACCACTTTATGATACAAACACTAATTAGGTTTCTTACAAAACATATTTGGCAAAACATCTGCGTAGCAAAGGAATGCAACTTTTAGTACAAAGTGTTGCAGTTTCACAAAGGCTTTACTATAAATGATGTGTATTGTTTTTCCATGGCCATCATATAGCCCAGGCTATAACTTCAAGTAAAACGTATTTGTTTTTCTACGGAACTCCATTTGCGCTGAACTGAATAACTTCAACTAAACCAATGTGAAATGAAAAGGAAGTCCCTGATTTGAACATACTGTAAGTGCAATCAGAAGCCCCTTTTACACAGAGATTGCGCCATATTGACGGAACAACATCACTCCAAAATGCCGGCTTTGCTTGCTTCTGTGTTATTTACACAGAACCAAGCAACGCCGGCCTGCTGGCGCATCACTAGCCCCTTTTACACAGCGTCCGGAATGAAAGAGGTGCTTGTAAACAGCGTCAGGTGTGACGTAAACATTTAGCGCCGCGCCGGTCAGCTGCTTTACAACAACAACACTGGAATTGAGAGCAGAAGTGCTGGAGCTTGCAGTAAGAGGGCCGTATTTTACTGTCCCCACGATGTGCCAGTTGATCTCGCTGAGCGCTGAGTCCAACATCACTGGGACTGTTAACCAAACTGACAAAATCAATCCGCTTCACCTCTGTGTCTGTCTGTGTGTGTGTGTGTGTGTGTGTGTTTGTGTGACAGGTTGGTTGTGAGCGAGTCTCTTTGTGAGGGCAGAGATCTGCCAATCAGACATAAACATACACATACACACTGTGTGTGAAGTCACGTTACTGTAGGCAGAAATAAAGTGTGGATATACGCTCAGATTTAGGATAATAATAGCGGCGGCGGAATCCAGTCAAGACGACGTGAGTACGTTTGGCCGCATATTGAAAGTTAGACATAACTTCAGGCTGCAGCCCGCAATGTAAATGTTCCGCAGTAATTTTCTCCGTGAATTGTGTTATTTATGTTGGGGGATAATGCTTTGTTAGCTAGATGGAGCTCTTGTTTAACATATTGGCCTATTAGAATTATTATTTGTAGAGTGTGCGAGTCTTGAGTTGTGTTAGCAAAACAGTAGCTCTGTGGCTAACAGCTGAGCCGGAGCCTTCAGTCAGCTGAAGCAGACAGTCTAGCGGGGCGAGCAGACTATTCCCCCGTTACTAGGTCGTATCCTTGGTCGTTCCTATTTACTGGCGTACTGAACTACGTTTTAGTTACATAAGAACCTAGAGCAAGAGCTGCTTCAGCTTGTCGGTCTTTATTTCTAGCAAGTGACCCGTTCGCTATACTTTATCCCTTACTTAGCCTAGCCTAGCTTTCCCATTGTACAACTTCTCCTGGGCAGAAATAGACTCATACACTCTGCAAAATGAAGCGCGTGGGTTTGGATTGAGCAACGGACCTTATGATCAGCTAGATTATACGCCGTTCCTTTTATTTGGTGATTTTTACGGGACATCATCAGGCCGCCGTGATTAATGTTAAACACACGTCCTTCAACTGCTAACATGGTCGCATGTTTAGAACGTAGGCTATGGAACGTCAAACGCCCCCCTGTTCCGCAAAAACAAAAAGCTGGAGCATTTAAACAGAGAGGCGGAACTGATTGTGTCGGGAATCTTACTACCCCCCGAGGTAGTAAAATTCCCGGAACGATCTCTCGCACCTTTCTTCCCTCGTTCCGCAACTGTCGCATTTAAACAGCAGGGCGGAGGGCCGAAAGGCCGGCATATTCCCGGCTTTCACTGGCTGTGTTAAAGGGGCTGTAGAGGACATACTAGACATTCATGTAGATGCATGTCCCTTATTCTTTATATGGCAACAGCAAACTGTCCCACTTACTGTAAATGTGGCCATTTGGTTTCTCTGTTAAAGCAGTTCTTTTTTTACAGTTAAGGTTTTATTTTATAAAAACAATTATAAATATTTGTGTTGTTAAATGATCCTTATATAATATTCAACCACCTTGGACAATCCTCCCGGCCATAAAATAAAATAATAATAGCACTACTTTTATTCAGCCTTTCTCTTCCTCCCTGCTGGAGGTAATATGTTGTTGATGTCCCTGCATGGCCTGCATCAATATTCCATTATCACTCCTACTCCGCTCCAGCCATAGTTACATCATGCGTAGTCGTACCACAGTGAGATTGTGACGACTGAGATTGTGACAAATGCTATGCCCAGTGCATGTATCTTCTTACTCTTTCCTTCTACCCTTCCAACCAATTCTCCTCACCTCATTTCCTCACTCTTTTTTCTGTTGACCTCTTTCATCCTTTTCCTTACATCAAACCCTTTTCCTCCTGTAGTTTTTACCTTGTATTCCTTTAAAATGTTTCCTTTTCCTCCTTCTTTTTTTGACTTTGTACACCCTTCCTTTCTACCCTCTATCTATTTCCCCTCCACCACTACCTCTCCCCTCCCCTCCCCCTCAGTATGCCCCCCACCCCCCACCCCGGTCTAGCTGTTTACCAAACGTCCACTCTGTCATCTCCGTTGTGACTGATGCTGTGCCGGCGCCATCCCTCTATGCAGTGTCACCACTCTGCTCTCAAAATTCAATCATTTACCGAAACTGCTGTCGCGCACCATCTCTCATCTCCGCCATTCTGGCTCTGACTGAGAGGCACCTCTTGGCATGGCCCCACTGCTGCCCCGCCTGGATCTTAAACAGTTTGGACACTTGAAGCATTTTAGCTCTGATGTGTTTTGATAGGTTCCGCTGGTCTCTTGGGGATGATAGCAATCACTGTCCTATTTTGGGAAGTGGTTGTGTGGGGGGGGGGGGGGGGGTCTCTATGACTCCTGAGATCGCATTTTTATTTTCCCTTTAAGCATCGTTTCCACTGAGCAGTGCTCTTCAGTTTGGTATACAATAACCCTTGATCTTGCTTGCGTTTCCAATGTGGACAGTACCCTACCCTTATTTGATATATACTAACATTTCCAGACATCTCGCTCCTGCTGGCAGTCTCTTGTCTATTTGTTCTAGTGTATTATTCTGATGGGCACTGACAAAAGCCTGTTCAGTAGGTTTGATGGCAAGCTCCTTCCTTTCTATCCTCACTTTCTGCAAACACCTTTCCTTCTGTTGCTCAACTGTAATTGTCTATGCTACATGCAGAGACAGACATAGCAGTGGAGGTTAACATGTGTCAGCAGAAGGAGTCATAGGAACACAGTGAACCTGTTGCCACATTGATTAATTATGTATCCGTACACGGCCACTGTTATCGTCAATTCATCTTTTACTTTTTTTTTATTCCACCTCATCATGCAGGTCATATTTCCAGGTAGACTTTTAATTTAATGAAATAATAAGTCCATCGTATTGTAATGATGATAAACAGTGTGTGGGCCCGAAATTTCTACACATTACATTTTAAGACTGAAAAATGCTAATCGAAATAAGATTTTATCTTCCTGTAATACCCAGAGCAGCTTCTGTCCTTTTTTTGAAGTTTAAGCGTAGGTCTGGGATGCTAGGAATCACTGCTGATCTTTCTGGATGTGTCATGGGTCTAATTCAAGGAAACATCTGTGAAGGGAGCTGCCAACTTGATAACTCTGGCATAGAGGAGCTCGACAGTGTGTCTTGCGCACTCCACGCTGTAATATCCATCTAACTCTGTTTTGAGCCATGTCCTCTGTTGTAGGGGCTGCTTGATAATGGCAAAAATCACAAATATTTTGGTAAATTTTGAAATCAAGATTATTTAACACATTTACTCATCGACTTTGCATATTGTAAATACATGTATAACGGAAATATTTGATATGAACATATATTTTATACATGAAGCTTTACAATCTTTACGCTTGTTGTCATAATTCAATTCTGTCAAAATCATAATTAAATTCTGTCAAAATCAGTGGATATCTCCTCACAATCTACTGTGTGTTAATAAGGTTTTATTACACACCGTAGGCAATGTGACGGGCATGTTGCTAGCTATGGTGGGCCCCTTTGTTTCAATTCCCTGTTAACATAACAGTTGTCAAGGCCCTAGTTTGCAGTTCATCTTCTTATGACATCATCTAATCCTATAGAAACTATTAAAGGAGGAAGTACTTTGGGTCAAGCAACAGCCTTCTTACTTTCCTCCAAGCTTCTACCCCACTCCGAGGTGGTAATAGGAGTCATTGAGGGAATGCCTATGAACTCAGTCGGAATGGGAGACAGATAAGAAGCAAAACTGTGGTTTGTGCCAGTCTAGAGTGACCTGTGATTGCCAGGTTTAAAAATAGTATGATGTGCGGTGATGCCTGGCACTAGAGAGGAAATATGCTACACGCACGCATGCACGCACACACGCACGCACGCACACACACACACACACACACACACACGCACACACACACGCACACACACACCCCTTGTGAAAAAGATGGAAGGGTCTTTGATAGCAAACACAGGAGGGCCTTCTGCATCATGCTGGTTGTAACAGATGGCTTTAAACATGACATCTTACTGTGTGTGTGTGTGTGTATGCATGTAGCATCTTTCCTCTCTGCACATCTCTTTTCACTCCTTGCCTCGGTGTACATTCGCTGCACGCCTGTCACCTTCATCATGTCTCATGCTGAGCTGTGGAAGGGACAGGCGAACACAAGTCACATTTGGCCCAGTTCAAAAGTGGAAGGGTTGAGGATCAAAAGATTCTGGCCTAGGGGCCATGGAGTAACCGTCACATAATGTTACGTATGACACACCACGATAGGGCTATAGAGAACATGGATGGGGTGTGTGTGTGTGTGTGTGCCTGCCTGCCTGCCTGTCTGTCTGGCTGTCTGTCTGTCTGTCTGTCTGTCTGTCTGTCTGTCTGTCTGTCTGTCTGTCTGTCTGCTTGGAGTAATTAGAAAGTAGCCATAAATTCTGTTGCTTTCCAGACGGACTGAAATCTTTAGCGACAGTATTTAGTGTGAGGCTCAGTATGAGTTTACTTGAACATCAATCTTGTTTCTGAGAAGTCTTTACCAGTGTGTGTGTGTATGTGTGTGTGTGTGTGTGTGTGTGTGTGTGTGAGAGAGAGAGAGCGTGCTAGTTTGTGTGTGTTGGCAGGCCCGGCACGTTAGTTGGTAAACAATTAGAGGAGACGTAGGTCTCTCCTTTGTCGTAAATCAGATTGAAACTGCTTAGTCATACACACACACACACACACACACACACACACACACACACACACACACACACACACACACACACACACACACACACACACACACACACACACACACACACACACACACACACACACACACACACACACACCAGCTATTTAAAATTATGCTTTAAAATTGTAGTGTATGCGTTGGATTGACGGATGTGTGTGTGTGTGTTTGCATTTGTTAATTGTTAAAATTAAAGAAAAATAAATGCTGTCCCCACTAGAGAATTGTGTTGCACGGATGCATGCACGGATATCTTTAAGACTCTTCAAAGTCATGGAAAATGGGGCAAAAAAGTTATTAAAAAACTAAATAAGTAGCTCAACATCTGTCGTGTTGTCCCTCATCAATCTTCATCGGTCTGTCCCTCACCTCACTCAGTGTACAGGATACATAGAGAAATATGGCCAGTCACTGCAGTTCTGTTTTCAAGGTCTTTGTCATCTTTAACTTTTTTATTATTTTCATTTGTTGACTTCTCTTCCAAGTTTGCCATACTTTTTCACTGCATGATCAAATGGCAATTGAAAAAAAAAACTCATTTTGGGGGCACCTTCTCGCGTGCACACACACACACACACACACACACACACACACACACACACACACACACACACACACACACACACACACACACACACACACACACACACACACACACACACACACACACACACACACACACACACACACACACACACACACACACACACACACACACACACACAACCCCTTTGGACCTTTGTTTCCTCTACAAACAAATTCAAGTCAGGATATATACAATACCACAGCATTATTTGCTTCTTAAACACTTAAATCTAATCTACCATCTATTCTAAATAATGCATGATGCTAGCATTGTAAATGGGTCAGATTCAAGATAAAGCTCCGATGCACTTATGCAGTTTCAAGCGCTTGTACTTTGCTGGTGTGGAGCTGTCCATGGTGCTGATCTGCCTCTTCACAACGAGAAACAAGATTTCTGTCTTAGATTTGAGCAGCTCTCACTATTCAACACACAAAGGTAGATGTTACAATTGAAATGGAAGTCTTGACGTGTGAAGATGAGGAAAAAAATCTCCCATTTGAATATTTTTGACATTTCAGAAAGGCAGAGCTGTTTTTCCTACGTTTGGCATTACCAAAGCTGAGGGAAAACAAAGTTGGAAAGTTCAACGGGAGTTCAATCGAGTTTGACTTTGTGCCCCCGGGCAAAACCCATGTCAGAAAAACAGCAAGAGGTTTCTTCAGACAGTTCAGGCATAAGTGATCAAATCCCAGCTCTAGTTAGTTGTGTTCTTGTCAGCTGAAAACTCAACTTTTACTCAGACGTTCTGTGCCCTTAGAGTCGGTGGAAGAGTGTTGTAGCGGTGCTTCACCTAAGTGTGTATGTGAGTGTGTTTGGTTGAGTGGAAGATTTTCTGTTCACACAAACAGGTATATCTGTGTGTGTGTGTGTGTGTGTGTGTGTGTGTACACCTTCCCTCCTCCACCACAGCTCTGCTTGATAGCACTGCTGTGAAAATGAGACCCTACTTCCCATCCGGCCCTGCCCAGTTGAATGAAGGGGTAGGCAACTAGTTATCAACCGCTTGCATGACTGAGTGTCAAAAATAGGGCCGCCGACCCTTCATCACTGAGCGCTGTAGCTTCTAGTAGTACCCCAGCGAGGCCTGTACAACTCACAGCTTATCGGTCATTTGTTGTGACGATGAATGGATGATAGAGAGGGAGGGTTAAGGCCGAGGAGTGCCATTACAAACTTGACGTGGGAGGCAAAGCAGAGAGGGGAGGGCAGAAGAGGGGAGGAAAGGTGTGTGTTGAGTGGTAGCATAAGATGAGAGTGAGTGAGAGAATCCAGTCAGCTAACAAAAGGCTATGAATACCATATAGATAGATGCCAGAGAGAAACAGTGAGGGGAGAAAATCCTGCAAGAGGTTAGAAGAGTTCAGTGTTTGTTGAGAGTAGTAGATAGTGAGCGTAAGAGATGAAAAAGCGGGGAACCTTGAGAGTGGTCTGTGTAGGATGAAACAATGCTTAGGTTTGATTGACACATAGTCTCTTAAAAGTAGATTTGAATATTCAAGCTGTATCTCTGTAAGGAAATATCTGTCCCGGGAACCATTTTTGAGAGCCCTATGTTGTACAGAAGTGTGCGTGTCTATGTGTTTCAGTGTGTCTGTGTTTATGTACTTTGTAGAGCCAGTGACCAATTAGAGAGACCCTCAATGAAACTGTTCAGGGAGTTTGGGATGAAGCAAGCGTTTTACTCTCACACAAACCTGCCTGTACATACAGTATGTTTGGGATCCTCTTAAGAGGGGGAATAAGTTACATACAAACTACGTATGAATGTCTTTATGTTTGTTTGTGTCTGTGTGTATGTGTTAGATCCTTGATTCATTGTTTTGCTATGTCCTACAGTCTGCCTCACTCTTTTATTCCTATAATTGATTTTCTCTCTAAATTTCAGGGTCTTCCTCTCTCTTTGCTCAGATATTGGCACATTGTTGAACTCTACATACTTGGCCTGTCTGGGCTTTGTTAAAATAGGTCATTTCTGTCTGATGATCTCTGATATCAACACATACATGGCATACCAAACTAAAAACTCATGATAGTCAACCTGTATTCACCTTAAGTCTGTGGTATTTTACTTGAATAACTGTGTCTGCTGATTGAGCACTGCAACATTAGTTCATTCCAGCTAAACTGCTGCTATATCAGTATAGCTTCCAAAAGCTAGAAAATCTAATTGTTGGGGTGTGTATACAAATTGACTTGGTTAACTGGCTAGTTGGCAAACTACTTTGCTACATGAAGCTGTAATTTGAAAACTAGATAATTGTGGGGGAACGTAGGGACGGGGCAGGGACAAGAAAAATATATTGTGTGTGTGTGTGTGTGTGTGTGTGTGTGTGTGTGTGTGTGTGTGACAGACGCACGTTCGACAGACGCACTGTGATTAGGGTGCAGTCTCTGCTAGCTGTTTATCCCCATTGCTGCTGCCAAGGAGCTTACCAGCTAAATTGGGCAAATTCTGGTCCCCCAAACAAATTACTCGCTCTATTTGAGGAGGAAAATCAAATTAAGAAATTAGCATAGATCCAGCACTGTACCCCAGCCACTAATACTATAAGTTCTTAGGTAGATTTTGTTATTATTCCATCAACTAAGCTCAGGGATACTGTTTGGATGCCGATGCATCTGGATAACCTTTACCTTGCCAAATGTAAGCATGCTCTTAAAGTTTGATTAAATGGCAAAGTGAATTTGCACTTACCAAATTTTGTCCAATTTCAAGTGAGCCAGTGTGTCTCGCCTTTTGGTCTCTAGCTAATGTTCTCCTACCCCCAACTCAAAGGCTAATCGTTATGGAAATCAGTGAGAAACACAGTGTGGCTGAATCCACACAATGCCTCTGCAAGTCTGGAGCACTGAGCAACTGCTTGTTATTTCAAAGAAAGTCTTCAGGAGCTTGTAATCACGCGTTCAAAGCGAGCAAATTGAAAATTGTCCTTTAAACAAAATCAGATATGCTATAAAAACTGGTCTTTGATTCGAGCGTTATGGTGTGATTACACAGCTTTGTCATTTTTCATAACAATTAAGGCCTTAACGAAAACATTGAAAAAAAACCTAGACTGTTTGTGGCACCATTGATGGCTGCGAGGTTGAGTAAAGTGTGGTTTCATATGCGTGTGCTGTATTTGCACAAGCCTCCGTATGGACAGTACGCAGGTCCTGCAGGTGAAATTACGTCTCTGGCATTTGGTTTGCTTCAGGGGGAGGGAGGGGAAAAACAGGAGAAAAAGAAAAAAGAAAAGGAAGGGGGGGGGGGGGATGGGGGAGAGGAAAAAAAAAAAAAAAAGGAAAGGAGAAGGGGGGGGGGCACCCAACCCAAATGGGACAGAAGGAAAAAAAACCCCGCCAAAATTTTAAAGGGGGAGAGAGGAGAAAGGGGGAGAAGTGGAATACACTACCACCCGTCATCCTCCTATCTCTCTTCTCTTATTTTTTTTTTTTTTCCCACTTATTTATTTATTTATTTATTTATTTATTTATTTATTTATTTTTTTCGGACAATTTCACACATTACACAATTATCTCTTTCACATCATAAATCTTAATTAGTCCCCCGGAGGGCGGGGGAAGACCCCGACCGCGCCTAGGCCCCCCCCCCCACTTTCATCAGATTCAAAATCAGATTCACCTTTACTGAACACAGAGAAGGAAAAAAAACAGGAAATGAAAGAAAAATAAAAAAATAAAAAATAAAAATAAAATAAAAATAAAAATAAAAAAAGGAAAAAAAAAGAAATAAATAAATATATATATATTTATTTTTTTATTTTTTTTTTTTTTTTTTTTTTTTTTTTTTTTTTTTTTTTTGTCTGTTAACCTGGAGTCCAATACCCAGACACCTTGAGACATGAAATACAGGTAAAGATGAAAACAAACTGCAAAAGTATTCAAACCCAAACAACTCATTTTGCTGCCATCTTTTAAATAATGTTGGATAGTGCACAACCTTTTATCTGTTTTTTAGTGTCTGCATACAGTCTATAATTTTCCATAATTTTAGAGAATACATTATTTTGAAATTTCGCAACTGCAACTCCCTGTGATGACTTCATCAAGTTCACCATAATAATACCCTTTAAGAAATGCAGTAGGAAATTCTCTATGAATTTTTTTTCTTCTTAACACAACCCCTTCTTCAAACATTGCTTGTAAACTGACAGGAAGGCATTTTGAAGTTGTAATCATTTGTGAGTGTGGTAACTTACTATGTCCCTAATTTGAGAATTCTACTCGATAAAGAAGTTATTAGTGTGCCCTGTAAGTTGCTTGATAAATTATTCTATGCCTTTTTTGAAGATCTCCAATGGGTACAATGTACCTTTGTAAGTGTAAGTATTTTCACACCTCAACACATAATGCAGAGTGGGGAAACTAAAGACCAGTATAATACAAGTAAGGCCTTTTGATTGAAAAATGTGGCTTTCCAAAGTATAGAAATACTCCTGGCTATTTGCCCCTAAGATGGCTACTTGTGTTTCCACTTAACTTGTCATCATTATTACCCCTAGTACTTTTTTGCTTACCTTTCAATATCTATCCCATTTACCTGGATTTTCAAGCGACATCTGCTGCTCCCCCCCCAACAAAAAGGAATTTTATTTTTCCAAATTTAATGATAACTTATTTCGGTTTAACCACCCATTAACTTAGTCAATTCAATGTTTAAGTCTCAACCATATTACTCAGATCATGCCCCGAATAGAAGATTTTTGTCATCAGCGAATAAAATTAACTTTAGCTTCGAAACTTTCCAAATATATTTAGTAAAGCAGGAATAATTTCGCCTAAAATTGACCCTTGAGGGACCCCACAAACAATATCCAAGCAAGTCGATGTGATCTCCCTAATTTCACATATTGTTTCCTGTCCTGTAAATAACTGCTGACCCAGTCTCTGCTATACCTCTAAGCCACTCCAGATTAAAAGGATCTTTATTTATAGTGTCAAAAGCTTTTTTAAGGTCTATAAAAATTCCTATACAGTATGATTTGTGATCTATACATTACTAATGATTTCAACGATTCAGCCAAGGCCAGCCCAACTCTAAACTCTTTTTGTTTTTAGTCATCTAATCTGTTTTAAATAGCTTTTCCAAAATTTTAGAAAATTGACAAAATTGAATTCTATAATTTGTAAATGAGTTTATCTCATCTTATATTGTATAACCTTAGCTATTTCATACTACAAGGAAAAATTCCTGTTTGAAAAGATAAGTTACAAATATGTGTTAAAGGTTGAAGAATACTTTTAAGCTTTTATTATTTTCGTTAAGCCATGACTCTTGCTCTGTAAAATCTACTAACCGCTCTTTAGAAACAGATTGTTGAATATATCTTCTGTTCCCAAGACTCCCCCATACACCTTCGCTACCCATGGCCAAATTCACCAACACATACACAAAAAAATTTTTATTTATCCACTATCTTCCAACTTAACTATTTATAATACTCAGATAATTTATTTTTATTTCCAATATTCTCATCCCACATTTTTTGGGTATTTGTTTTTCTAAAGTTGCAAAAATTTTTTTTAGTATATTTATTTACTATTTTTATTTTAACTGCTTGTGTTTTTTGACTTTTAATATTTTTTTTTTTTTCAAATTTAGTTAGCCACTGTTTATTCTGTCTTTGCTTAAAGGCCCTTTTTTTAGTGGACAATTTTTCTCATACAGCCTTTGAAATACCTCCAAGAATAATCCAAAACTTACATTAACATCCTTCTCCTTGTAAACACAGTCCCAATTTTGCGACAATAAATCATTTTTCAATGCCTCTATCCTCTCCCTCAGCCCCCCCCCCTACCAAATACACCTTTGTTTGTTCTAATTTTTAACTTTTTTTTCCAATAATATATAGCAAATACAGGTAAATGGTCACTTATGTCGTTTATCAATAGTCCACTATCTGTTACATCCCCCATAACATTCGTAAATATGTTGTCTATTAATGTAGCACTATTTATTGTAATCCTGCTTGGCCTTGTAATTAAGGGCTGTAGGCCCATCACTAGGGCTGCCCCCCCCCCCCCAACACAATAAACCCCCCCCCCCACCCCTCCCCTTTCTGCGGTCCCCCCCCCTTTTTCCCCCAATGCACTCTCACCTGAGCAAGATTAATCGTTCCAGTCGAGTCACATTACCTCCCCAGCCCAACTCCAAACTCCCTGTACACGCACGCACGCACACACACACACACACACACACACACACACACCACACACACACACACACACACACACACACACACACACACACACACAGAGGGTGATGGATAGAGACAAGGGGAGAGAGGGGCCTGTGAGCCGCAGATGGAGGGAGACGGTAGGATGGAGGGTGGAGTACTGAGGGAATTGAATGCATGGATGGTCTGCTCATTAAACTCATCACATTATTTTAGCCCTGTGCTTTATTACACTTAACTGGGACACTAGGCACTCAGTCACACACACACACACACACACACACACACACACACACACACACACACACACACACACACACACACACACACACACACACACACACACACACACACAACACACACACACACCTATCCTGCAGTACAGGTTTTGCCACAGTGTGTTTATGACGTAGCATGTTGAATTTTTGGAAGAGGATGATTCATGGCCCCTGATAACGATGCTTCATCATCGCGCAGCACCTATGGCATAACGCGGGGCTGTGCAGGGTAGGAAAACTGTTGTTAATGTGATGCTAATCATCTCATAACCTGCAAAATGGGCTAACAGGCACGACCCCTCATGCAAATGTGTTTGTGCATTTATGTGTGCATGTTTATTAATGTTTGTGTATCTTCTTTCCACTGTGGAGATGCCTGGTGGTTGCAAGCGTGTGTGTGTGTGTGTGTGTGTGTGTGTGTGTGTGCGTGGTGGAGGTGTGTGAGGGTGAATATTGATCTATCACTGTGTGCTCCATCACCCTGCCACGCATAATAAGGAAGAATGGGACACTGAGCAGGTGCTCTCCCTCTGCCAACTTATAAAACATATGCACTGGAGTAAACACCTCAATCACAGCCAGGGGAAAGGCTTGTTGAATTAATAAAATGTATATGCTATAGGTATAATTCATTCTTAGTTTTCATGCATTAAACCCTCCTTTGAGATGTTTAAAATATAGTCCCCACCCCCTCTTTTTAAAGTAAAGTCAATAAACCCAGGGATAATCTGTCCATGGGAAATAAAGGAAATCAATGTGTGGGCTAAATGAGGTGAGAGAAGCCAATAGTGAACTATAGGCAAGACTTTCTTATAAAGGAGATTTGCATTTTGGGTTTTACACCTAAAAAAAACCCAGAGTGAATGGTAATAATGCATTTTTCACCCCATGGAGCCTCATGTTTTTACCCCCAAGCCATCCATTCATAAATGGGAGAATAAGGTCATGTTATGTTGGCACTTGGATAAGGTGTGTGTGTGTGTGTGTGTGTGTGTGTGTGTGTGTGTGTGTGTGTGTGTGAGAGTGAGAGAGCTCTCTGTGTGCAAGGTCTGTTTGAATCCTTCACATTTTGTCAAACTCTTCCTGAAAACATGAGCTGTGTGTTAAGGAACTCCCAGTTATTCTAAGGGTGTGATAACTACTGTCCAATGTATGACCTCTCCTCCCCTGTTATTGGACAAAAGAGACGACCCTCCCTCTCTTTTGTTTTTCTCACTCAATCTCGCCTGTCTCGGGTGTTTTATCCCTCTCTTCTCTTCTGTTCTGTTCTGTTTCTTTCTTCTCCTTCCCCAGCCTTTTCCTGCACTCTTATCTATGTCTTCATTCATTTCAAATCAATGTTCAATCCCTTTTTTTCATACAACTGTCATTGTTTGTCTTTAAACCTCTTATGACATCATTTTTCCTTCCTATACTCCATGCAACTCAAAACATGATGATTCTCAACCTCCCTCCCTCCTCCCTTCCCCTGTATTCCACCTCTTGTCATGACCATGTCCCCATCCCTGCTCAGAGTCTCATAACACTGTCAATCAATCGGGGGTTATATAGTTTTGTATGACATGTGTCCCCGTGTCATTGGCTTCTGATAGACAGGGCTACACCCACCGTGGACACTTTGTAAAATGAACAGCTCCCCTCAGGATGGAAATAGTCATAAATACATCAATCAGATGGATAAAGATTTTGCCCGTTTTATCTCATCACATGCACACATGCGGTACGGTATGCGCCAAAAGATGCTCTCTGAAAAACACTGCAGCAAGACCTTAACTGGCCACAGTTTGAAGTTGTGTGTGTGTGTGTGTGTGTGTGTGTGTGTGTGTGTGAATCTGTAGATATGAAGATGAAAGGAGGAGATTCACCTAGCATGTTTTATGATACAATCATGCTGAAGCTATAATGGAGCAAACACATACAAGAGAAAGCATTATGTTGCCCATTATTGTCATATATTAAAGGATAATATTTGCCAATCACATAAAAAGCTAGTTTTGTCCGTCATTCCTATCTATAACTATTAGATCAAACTTACTGAGTAAGTAAAGCAAAGTGTAATGGGGCAAGAACACCAAAGCAATTATAGTTTCAGAAGAGTTTAAAAAAAATCCAGTTGTACATATACCTGGATTTCATTTTCTTTCAATGTAATTTGCAAACACAGGGTGTTGAATATCTGCCAAGTTTGAATTTGTTCCTGTGATGTGACTGATGTTTTTTAATTGTTACAGTATGTTTGGGCACTCACAGCACTTCGTTTAGGTTGGTCACAGATCCCAGGTCTTGGTTCAATAATGAAACAGTCAAAAGTAACTTGAGGCATGACATGGGACATTTTTACCTAATTAAAATGTAATCCAATGCACAGTCTCTAACCTCAACCAAAGTGCTTCTGTTGGCATAAACCTAACCACACGTTGGATGCAAACTGGTCTCTGGTGTCCTCTAAATGTACTTTACAACAGACAGATTTGGCGAACAAAAACTGCACCTGCAGTTTGGTGATGATGCGCTCGGGCTCTTTTAGTTGACTCATTTTGCTTTGAGAGGTCTCTCAAGATGACATAAGCTGACAAATGCTGCCCATTTGCATTCAACTGAATATGACTCACCTTTGTAAAAGTGATTGTTATTGTGCTTTAATTTCAATTGGCACATACAGTACAAGAGTATAAATGTTTACCACTGTCTTTATTTTTGTTTATGTAAAGTTTTATACTATTAATATTTGAAGTCAGATGTGTGATTTTCTTTGCTTGATAAGAATCAGGCTTGTATTGCGTTGGTCTACATCTATCTAATGTGATAGTTGCAAAATGAAACACTTTAAGTGTTTTAAGTTGCATAATATACAATGGGATGCAATTTTCAGAAAATAGATGAGAATTCCATTAGATTTCCCAAAAGTCACATCTGAATATGCATAGCATCCCAGCCTAATTATCACAACATGATGGTTGCCTCCTGCACATACAACTGTAATTCTAAATCATGTATGACTCTATGGATGGTTTATGAAAACCAGCTCTTGAATTATTCATGGTATAGACTTAGTTGCCTGTCAAAGGCTAAATTTGCTGTTGCCTTTTGTTTGTGTTAATGTGCGTGCGGAGAGTACATGCTTGTGTGTGTCGGCGTGGTTTTGTGTTTTGTGCCCCCCCCCTCCTGCATAAACACATCCCTGTGTGAGTGTGCGTGCTCTGTGTTTAAGTGCATGATTGACTAATGCGTGCGTGTGTCTATCGTCAAATTATTGTCATCAGCTCAGGATAGTCATTTGGGCTTGACCTCACGTAATAGGTTTTGACAGACGCTGGCTAAGACAATAATTACAAACACACAGACGGCCCTGTATCAAAGCCTGCTGACTAGAATAAAAATCATCTTAGAGCTGTTGTTACTAAAGAGAAGCAATTATCAGCACACAATACTAGACTGGGAGAGAAGAAAAACACATGGGTAAGCAGCAGGGTAACTTCTACTGCAATGGGGGGAATGTTTCTCCATGTTTAAAAAAAGAAAGGAAGGTTCATTTGTGCTGATATCAAAGGACTGCGCTGCATACATAATGATAAAGGTGCAAGGTGTGGCTTGGTTCTTGCATGGCCCTTCTTTCCCCCTTCTCTTATTACATTTCCGATAATGTAATGACTCATCTTCTCTTTCTTTCTGCCCACACTCTCCCTCACCCTCTCCTTCCCTCTTTCCTCACCTCTCCTCCCTCAGTAGATGTCACTGCAGTTCCACCGCCAGCCTAGGGGAGCGGGCGCATTGCAATGCATCGTGGGACACAGTCACCCACAGGTGACGATAGCGGTGACGAAAGGGACCGTAGGGGGAGGGGTGGGGAGGGTAGAGGTGTGGAAAAGATAGAATGAGGGGAGGAAGAGGATAGATGAAGGGAAGAGAGGAGGAGACAGCGGAGAGAGATTTTCACTCTGTCTCTTTACAGGTAGCGATGGCCAGCAACTAATGACAAAACAGAAATCTTTCATGTACACATCCCAGCCCAAAACATCATGCAAATGTAGCACACGGGTATGTGCAAAAACTATTAAAAACAATTACCCTTAAACAAACACACACACACACACACACACACACACACACACACACACACACACACACACACACACACACACATTCCAAAGATGCAATTAACTGTCATGCCCTCATCTGCTATCAGTAAGTAATGAAGAGATAAAGTGTTGTTGCATCAGGGGACATGTGAGTGAAGACAGAGGTGTTGTTGACTTGTCTCTGTCAAACAGATAGCAATCTGCCTGCTCTCCAGTGTTCCACCACTTCCCCTGATTAGAACCCACTGTAATTACTTTATTCAGTCTGGAACATGAGAAATATCACTGATCATCTTGTGACATTTCATAATTTTTTTTCCCCTGTTTTTTTTGGCAGGTTGGTTCAAAAGTAAAGACGCCATAACACTTACTTAACATTAGTTCTCATCAACTAAACCTTTTTGTCATCATATGAGCACATCCACATGTGATTTTATCTTTGCGTTATAGTTAGTTTCAGTTGTTTTGAAAGAAGTAGATAAACAGCTGACTCCCATGTCAAAGCTAGTGCGAATTTAAGCTGCAATTTTTTCGTGTACACGTTTAACCGTTAGGTATGGGGGGGTTGAGACGGAGATGAAAACAAAAGTGAAACTGAAGATGGAGCAGTTAAAGTGAGATGAATAAATATTGTAACCAAACACAATAATGTGGTGTGTTATCTGCTTTAGTAGCCTACAATAGCTCACGTCGCCCCCCCCCCCCCCCAATCCTGGAAATAAATGAAGTAGCCAATGTTCCAAACCTAAAAGAAAAAAAAAAGTTTTCGTTGACACTTGTGGCTGAGGTGGTAAAGTGCATGGATGTGAAAATACAGATTTAGGATTGCCAGCAACTGTGTATCACATCAGACAGCAGTGCCAACGTTCTGAAGACCAACAAACTCAACAACTGGGTCAGACTAAACTGATTTCCTTTGTTACGCCTGGCCAAGGAGTAATCATATGCATACGCTTCATACTGTCTGGAGTCTATAATGGCAGTGAACTCAAAGCATAAAGACATTAACACTGTATATACTGTATACATAATTGTTTCATTTTCACAAGTGATATAGTCATCACAACATTCAACAACGTTATCGCATATCGCATGTGTTCCTGATATGTTGTTTTTGGTCACCATGGCACGATACACAGGATAGATTGAGCAATTGTCAAGTCTATTAGATGACTTTTCCCACCACACCTCAGCAGCTGCATGCTTGCTGTCAAATCAGATGCTCTATTTAAATGTTCTAATTAATCACGCTGCCATCTTTTGCATCAGTGCAAAGTTTGCCGGGCCCACTGCTAACAGAATTAGGTGCACAGCAATCATTGTCACTGTGTTGTATTCCACATGGGATAACAATTATACTATATACTGTATGAAGCACAGGAGCTCACATGAGTTTGAAAAAGAGGTTATATTCACTGATAAAATATTCGGTACACCTGTATGGTTTGATGGTTACCACTCATTAAGACAAAAAAAAAAGGAATCTTTACAAATTTCATAATGAGGGAACAGAAAATAACTTATATTAAGGCTTGAAACAAATGAGGCATGTCTGCAATAGAGATTTAGGACATGCAGACCAAAAGCTATGTGAAGTGATTTAAGTTCCTTTTTTTTACGTTTTAACTCAACAGTCAGACATTTTTGTGTGTGATAACAACTCTTAAGTGAGCCATATTGGCACTATCTACGGTCTCTACTGATTGTAGACTATTTACCTGTAGAGTGTTTTGGTCGTTAGAGGAAAAAGGGCCAGCCATTCTCAAGCAGCTGTCGAGCGGAGATGAACCACATACCGGCAGATAAGCGGCACATCTCTACCCCCTGCCCAGGCTTGATAGCCGAGGACAGTTGGGGGGCATGATTTGTTGATAACGTTTATACCTAAATTCAGTTTAAAAAGTGGCGGTATTTGGAAAGAGGCACTAATGCCAAATCCTAATGTGGATGGGTGACATTAAAAGTGCCAGTACTCTGGAGTTGCGATTGCCAAAGTCAAGCATTGGATACTATACTACCCTTGATGGGTGCTTCTCGTCAACATGAATATGCAGATATTTTTTCACATTGCAGTAATTCTACCAACCATAATTATGCTGCTTGTTTGTGATGTGGTTTAACTTTGGTAAAATGGGTCTCAGTTGTGTACTGTATGTATGTGTTCTCTTTTAACGTGCTGTTTATCTCCTTGGTAAATGCATTGTCCTCTGAGTGTTTGGTTGCACTCACCGGACACTATTAGATTATTGTCAAGTACCAGTTTCCAGTTTCACCAGAGAAGTAGAGAGACATGTATGAGTGGCATTGCAAGGCAGCTTAGGCTTGTGTGTGTGTGTGTGTGTGTGTGTGTGTGTGTGTGTATGCGTTTGTGTGTGTTTTGTATTGTTTCTCTGTGAGCATGCATTTCCTTTGCTGCAATGTCGGTGTGTTTGTGTATGTAAGTGTGGTTGTACGTATTCTTGTGTGTCATAGAGTCAGGAGCAAATGAGTTGAGAGGAGCATTAAACGCTCTCTTCCCACACTAATCGGGGATTACGTGAGTCTTTAAGAGCATAAGAGAGAACCATACACAACAAATGAGTGAGTTAAAGAGATGGTTGAAAAGGCCTACGAGTAAATAAAATAAATGACTGTCTGTTGTTTGGTGTTAGTCATGTCTCGCAAGTGCCACGGATGCGTGGCAAGCCGGCTTTTCATTTAATGCTCATTCACAGTTTCTGTTGTGTCCACTTTGCATTTTGTTGAGCATGCCTTCACCACATTGGCCTCCAAAGCCACACGCAATTCGATTAACATTTTGGTACATGTGCAAAAATGCAGAAAGTTATTCTGCCAGCTCAATAATGCAAAATACAGAGACAGTTGTATGAAGGCGGTGTCTAGACCAACATCAATGTAACCTCCTCATTCATTGAGGGCGTTTTGATGCAGAGGACTCTCCAAATGCTGGGTTTTCATAAAAAGTTACATTTGTCTTAACATTTGCAGCAGTTCTATCCTTGTCATCAGGCAACCCACTTCTTGTAAGTAATGGGTTGATTACAGTGTTTTTATAATGTCAGAGGAGAACGTAAATGTCTTAAGCCTGTACTGGAAGGCAATTATGACAAAGTGGCCACACTTGGTATTGCAATATCACTTGACACATATGGCACTTTTCCATAATGGTAAATGGTAAATGGACTTGACTTATATAGCACTTTCTAGCCGATTTTCTCAGCCCCAAAGCGCTTTACATATCTTACCACATTCACCCATTCACACACTCACTCATACACCGATGGTAGAACCTGCCATGCAAGGCGCTCTCTGAACCATCGGGAGCAATTTGGGGTTCAGTGTCTTGCTCAGGGACACTTGGACATGTGGCGGGGAGACGGGGGATCGAACCTCCGACCCTGCACTCCAGAGGCGACCTCCCTACCGACTTCGCCACTGCCGCGGCTACCATGACATGGTAGCCGCTATACTCCATTGTAGTTCATTTGTTCCCACTGTTAAAAGTACCTGGTACCTATGTTTTTGGTGCCTACTGTCGAGGTTCAAAACAGTGGTACCAGGTACTGAACGATGATTGGTCAAAGATCGGAACTACCATTGCATGATGGGCGTGTGCAACCTATCCAAGCTTTTGGAGCCGACTGCTGCTGAGAAAATTTGCCATTGTGGCCAACCAAATGATTTTCGGAGCGCTTCGCCTGCTGCACGGTGACTTCAGGTGCGTCCGCGTCTGGTGTGTTTGAGGCCTAAGACTCACTTTGCACAAATCGTATTTACTGGCAACACAAAATACATTTTTGGAACCTATTTGATAAACGATACCTCGACTCAAGTGGGAAGAAGGTGATACCATTTTTGTTGCACGTTCATAAATAGAGATTTGATGAGAGGTGAGACACAAGGTATTAGGAAAGAATGAGAGAAGGTGTGTGTGTGTTTGTGTGTGTGTGTGTGTGTGTGTGTGTGTGTGTGTGTGTGTGTGTGTGTGTGTGTGGTGGTGGGAGGCTAGGAAGGCTTCATGGGGATGTAAGAATGATTAATGTGAAGATGTCAGAGAGGTGGAGAGGGGAAGCCACGGCGATGGGGGAAGAGTCATGGCCAGGTGCAGAGAAAGGAATATGATGGAGGGAGAGAGAGAGAGGTTTCAGGACAGACTGTAGAGAGTGAGAAAGAGCTAATGTGGGCAGGGAGAGAGTGGCGCAAGCATGAAAGGGGTTTCAGGAACCACTGCTTAGCAGGAATGAGAAGAGGAGGAAAGGGGGAGAGAGAGAGAGAGAGAGAGAGAGAGAGGAGAGAATGGAGGTGTGAAAGAGGATTTCACAAAGACTGCTGAGAAACAGAAAGAGCAATAAAGAGACAGACGGGAACACCTTGACAAGAAAAAAGAGGATGTGCTACCTGCTAAGATGAAAAAAAAAACAGTGAAGGAGTCTCTTATTGTTTCTGTATGGTAGTCTACTGCGTGTGTTTGTGTGTGTGTGTGGGAGAGAGTGAGTTTTTCTGTTTGGGTGTGTGTGTGTGAGAGAGAGAGAGATAGAGAGATAGTGTTAGAAATATAGTAAGAAAAGAAAGAGAGGAATCTGTCAAAGGATCAACAGTGGGAGAATAACATGTTATTTGTCACAGCGATGGCCTGATTGTGTGTGTGTGTGTGGCTGTTGGTGGCACCTTGCCATAAATCCCACCCATGTGTTAACCGGTCCCTATATTGTTCAACTTTTGCCCTCACTCTGTTTTATCACAACATTCTATCAAAAGGCTCTTTGTATTGTGCATACCTGTCACGTTGTGTGTGCCCAGTGTTTGCATTGAAACGCACTGTTACAGGAAAATAATTTGTGGACGGAGCGGTAATGGGGAATCTAGGTTATATCCGCCGAGCTCTCTCAGTCTAAGCAGCTCCATTTGTTAAAGTTCAGCATGGCAATCAATGGATTTCTCCATTGACTGATCGATCAGTGTGCACTCTAAAGCAAATGCAGGCGTGTAGGCAATGACATATACACAGACACACAATATAACAGGGACATTCCAGTATTTGTCACCATTGGTTTTCTTCTCTTAGGTTTCTTCAATAAGATCTTGGTCAGGATATGCACTCACTCATGAGGTCTGATGATGCAGAGATTTTGGGAAACGCATAGTCTCTTGTTTTTGGATGGGGCAAGAAGTGCAAGCCTGTTACAATTTCCAAAATAATTCATAAATCATACGACTACACTTAATTTGAAATGGGTTTCTCATTGCTTTGAACCCACCGACAACTTACTATTTGCTATTTTTTGCTAAATTGTTACGTCCCACTTTCTATGCTGTTATTCACAATGTTTTAGTTAAAGGGTTAGGGTTAAAAAAACAAAACCCACTGAACACTACCTCACGAGAACAAAAAGTGAGACAGACAAAGTAGCTAGAGAGCTAGCTATGTTCTTCAAGAAATGGTGAAGCGCAAGCCAGAGCTAAAATAGCTAATATTGGACTGGTGGTTATTGGTGGCAAGAAACGCAAAATAAATGTGAAAAACTAGTGCTGGATGTGTAAATATTAAACAGTTCGCTACCAAATGTGCCATGTGCACCTCAGAAGAACTTAGATCAGAACTAAATGGGAATTATGTCAAGCACTTGTTGTTGTTGTTTTGTAGAATCCTTGCAGCAATCAAAGCCAAAGCACCACATTTCTACATTTGAGGTGTTCAGTAAAACGTTATGATGACCAAAAGTCATAGAGAATAAAATAGTGACAAATACTCAAATTCCAAAAAGTGACTTGTTGTTCCATGTAAGTGTGTACATGATTCAAAGCAGCTTAAGTAGACAGCAGCCATTTCTCCCACTCATTGGACTTTGCTAGAACATTCGACTGTAATACACAATGAACTGTGTAACTCAAAAGACAACATAGTGTAGTCCCATTTGTAGAGAAAACTGTTATTTAGTTTTTGATTTATGGGTGCATTCTTAATATACAAAACTTAAATATATAGGCATGGGAAATAAAACGGCATATAGTACAGTATTAAAAAAAAATCACGGATTTTGGTATACTGCAGGAAGAGAAAGCTGATAAAGGATGACACTGGGTTATCAATAAACTCAATATAGGGACATTGCATGTCTTTAGACTATGCTAGATTGAGTCCTGACCTACCTGGCCCTCCACAGAAAGAAAGGAAAGGTCATTATACACTCAACAAAAATATAAACGCAACACTTTTGTTTTTGCTCCCATTTTTCATGAGATGGACTTAAAGATCTAAAATTCATTCCAGATACACAATATTACCATTTCTCTCAAACAGTGTTCACAAATCTGTCTAAATGTGTGATAGTGAGCACTTCTGCTTTGCTGAGATAATCCATCCCACCTCACAGGTGTGCCACATCAAGATGCTGATCTGAAATCATGATTAGTGCACAGGTGTGCCTTAGACTGTCAACAATAAAAGGCCACTCTGAAATGTGCATTTTCTTGCTTTATTGGGGGTCTGGGGACTCAGAACCAGTCAGTATCTGGTGTGACCACCATTTGCCTCATGCAGTGCAACACATCTTCTTCGCATAGAGTTTATCAGATTGTCAATTGTAGCCTGTGGAATGTTGGTCCACTCCTCTTCAATGGCTGTGCGAAGTTGCTGGATATTAGTGGGAAGTGGTGCACGCTGTCGTATACGCCGGTCAAGCACATCCCAAACATGCTCAATGGGTGACATGTCCGGTGAGTATGCTGGCCATGCAAGAACTGGGACATTTTCAGCTTCCAAGAATTGTGTACAGATCCTTGCAACATGGGGCCGTGCATTATCTTGCTGAAACGTGAGGTGATGTTCATGGATGTATGGCACATCAATGGGCCTCAGGATCTCATCACGGTATCTCTGTGCATTCAAAATGCCATCAATAAAATGCACCTGTGTTCTTTGTCCATAACAGATGCCTGCCCATACCATAACACCACCACCACCATGGACCACTCGATCCACAACATTGACATCAGCAAAGCGCTCACCCACACGACGCCACACACGCTGTCTGCCATCTGCCCTGAACAATGTAAACCGAGATTCATCCGTGAAGAGAACACCTCTCCAACGTGCCAGACGCCATCGAATGTGAGCATTTGCCCACTCAAGTCTGTTACGGCGACGAGCTGGAGTCAGGTCAAGACCCCGATGAGGACGACGAGCATGCAGTTGAGCTTCCCTGAGACGGTTTTTGACAGTTTGTGCAGAAATTGTTTGGTTATGCAAACCAATTGTTTCAGCAGCTGTCTCAGTGGCTGGTCTCAGACGATCTTGGAGGTGAACCTGCTGGATGTGGAGGTCCTGGGCTGGTGTGGTTACACATGGTCTGCGGTTGAGGCCGGTTGGAGGTACTGCCATATTCTTTGAAACGCCTTTGGAGATGGCTTATGGTGGAGAAATGAACATTCAATGCACAAGCAACAGATCTGGTTGACATTCCTGCTGTCAGCATGCCAATTGCACGCTCCCTCAATGCTTGTGGCATCTGTGGCATTTTGCTGTGAGACAAAACTGCACATTTCAGAGTGGCCTTTTATTGTGGACAGTCTAAGGCACACCTGTGCACTAATCATGGTGTCAGATCAGCATCTTGATGTGGCACACCTGTGAGGTGGGATGGATTATCTCAGCAAAGCAGAAGTGCTCACTATCACACATTTAGACAGATTTGTGAACAATGTTTGAGAGAAATGGTAATATTGTGTATCTGGAATGAATTTTAGATCTTTAAGGGTGTATTCACACATGGAAAGTCCGTTAGTTCACTTGCTTTGGTCCAGACCAAATAGAATTTGGATTTTTTTTTTGTTGGTGTGGTCCACTTTCATATTGCCCCTTTTGCAAGTGAACCAGCATTACGAAGCAAAACCACACGTGATCTGAAGTCATTCATTCATTGGACAGACATTCTGGGGTGGAGAGAAGCAGGAAGAACGAAGTAAAAACTACGAAATATATCATTGATATAATATGGTTAAAAATAATAAAAATGCCTACATCTAGCCTATAAATAAAGAAGAAACACATCAAATTATTATTGTTTCATATGGTTATAATATGTAGCCCCATGTCAATGCCACGTTATGTGGCTTCTAGCCTACGATGTGAAACATCATTTTTACTGTATTTTTGCTGCTGGACGCGCGGCTCGCGTGAAGAATAGGCTCAAACTGAAACACAGCTGATTTAGCTGTGTATCAGCTGGGTGTCAGTTCGGCGCAGTTTAGCACCAAACTGACACGGGGATAGTATTGACGAAGAACAATAAAAACACACACTTCATGCAAAGCGCAGCGTGAACCTGTTGGCACTGTAGGCTACGGGAGACGCTCCTCTCCATCTGATCGCTGATCCGCACGCGTCATTATCAAATGTAATATTTTCGCTCGGGGCTCCCGGTCAAACCACAGCTAATCTTCCTAACAATGGCGACAACAACACTTTCCCATAATGTGAAGCTGATGGCGATTTATTAAAAAAGAAAAGAAAGAAAAGGCGCAGTGCTTCCTGCAATTGGGTCGGATCGAGTCCGGCCAAATTCACACCACAAACGAACTGCAGCAGAGTGCGTTTCGAAGCGCATCGAGACCACCTCTTCAGCTGGGTCTCGGAGCGTTTGTTTGGTCCGCCCCCGGGTGCGATTGCTGTATTCACACCTGTCTGAAAGATGCGCACCGAAGGTGGAAGTGCACCTGAGTTCGTTTCAACCGAACTAAACACAGCATGTGTGAATACACCCTAAGTCTATCTCATGAAAAATGGGAGCAAAAACAAAAGTGTTGCGTTTATATTTTTGTTGAGTGTAGAACAGCAGTTGAACCAGTACAGATCCAGTGTTTTTTTTTCTCAAGGGCATTTAAGTAGATTTTATATTCTACAACTTGAGGGTTTAACTCCTCTTGTGCAGTATTACCTTGCTATGCAGAACTTGTGAGACTAGAGTTTCTGCAAATCACGTCTGTATTATATTACACAGTAGTTAGAAAATCGGATGTTGTATTACAGTATGGCTGAAATGTAGGCCTTCCCTCATGGGACAATAAAGTGCATTGAATTGAGCAGCAGTTAAGGAACGCTGTGAACTGCAAAACGCTAAACTGCAGTACAGTTGACCATCCACCCCATCGGCTTTGGATGTTAATCAGCTGAAACTGTAAAATCGTTTTTATTACATTTCCATTTTTTTTTCCTGATTATTATGCCGAGGACAAAGATAGGAAATATGTCAAATGAAGACGGGAGATAGGACGCAACACAAGCCCAGAGCTCAATGTGAATTGTTCCGAGTTGGTATGCTGCAGACTTCTCTGGAAAGTAGTTTTTGTTCTGATTTAAGCTTGTGCCACCCCGCCTCAAAAAAATGTCTTCTTCATTGGTCTCAGTGGAGAGATGTATTCACCTTTGGGCCGAGAGCCACTTTAGAGACCATGGAGAAATATGCCTTTTGTCAATGAATAGGAACACAGGGGTCATCCGCATGCTTTGTCTCCAGGACAATCAGCATTAGAAAGTTATCAAAGCTCACAACTTTAAAGTGCATCCACTGCTAAATGGGCAATACTACACAAAAATGGGATGGGATTTTGTCACATCTTTTACATCAATTTTATTTAATTATGAATCGATTTAAATCACAGAGGATAGGAATCACCATCCCTAAATTGATAGTTCAACCTTAATTCTCCTTCCAAGAGGACTTCTTTTTCTCCGTATTGCTTTTTCTTATCCATCCATCCATCCATCCATTTCCCCATCCTAAGCTTACTTCCTCCCTCACTCCCATTATCTCAGTGCAGAGTGTGTAGGTGGTTTCGGAGTACATGATGGCTGATTAAATAGTACAATCAGCCCATACTAAAGGCTTCATTAGTCATAAAAGGCCTATTCACCAACAATTAAAACCAGATTCACTGGCTCTAATGACACCACACAGACAGCATGAGCTCCACCACTTTATTGGATTTTGTGTTCCTTTTATCTCATAAAGAAAATATGAAAAGTAAGATGGGGCTTTGCGGGCGGGTGCATGTTTGGTGGCATGTTTCCAGCCCAAAAAAACCTGTCTGTGCACACTGCATAACATGTAATGGTGATGAGAGCGATGTTAGTGCTCAGGAGGATGGCAATGAAAAGAGTGTCCTCATAAAATATATTCAGGCTGTTAGCGGGGAGAGCAATGTACTAGAGGTATCATGAAAAGAGTGGCCATAAAAGGATGCAGTTCATTTTAATATGCAAAATATGAAAAAAAAGAATTACAGTTCGTAGACAAATGCTGGTAAAGTCATCTATTCTTCCTTTCCAGTCATGTTTTAGATTATATTTGATTGTACACTTTTCACCAAGTACACTTATGAAAACAGATTTGACCCATTTTTGAACGTTCATCATTAATGGGAAGTTCATGTAAACCAAACAATTGACGGATAGACAAGCAGAGGGCTCCTTTACTCCAATAGTACACCTTTAATTAAATACATATACCACCTTAAATGCCACAGTCTTTTTTTCGCTAGAAATATCTAAAACAATTGGTGCGTTGGGATCTAGGATCCACTACTGTCCAGACCAAACTCTGGGAAGGAGACCTATAAACCATAAATCCATGGTTAGACTGATGCTAGTCCTGCACAACAACATTCATCTCCAGTTAATTTGAAGGTTCAGTTTACTGCCAATGCAGGAATACATGCACATTTCTACTGTTTACCTCATGACCCTTCAAACAAAGGGTCATAGTAGTTTTAACTTTCCAGAGTTGTAAAATCCTGTCTTTGAGTACTGCACACCATTGTGCCAATGGCGACACTACACCAAGGCTAACCGGGGCTACAGCTCTGTCACACAAAAAACAATACAATAAGGAAACAGTAAAAAAGTGCATCTTCCATGTTGTTTCCATATTTCCTCTTAAAATTTAATGATCATCAATGTTGGAACAGACTTCTCAATCAGAAATTCAAATTTGTGATTTTCTGAGAAGCATTTTGAATGAAGCATTTGTTGTCGCACATCTGGTCCTGGCCAATTGCACACATACTGTGCTAACCATGGAGCGTTGGCTGTATCGAGTGCGGTCTGTGCAGGAACATCCAGACCCAGACACTATGTGCCTTGCACTTGCACTTGCACTTATTTGATGAATGTTATTTGGCAAAACTCAATTAAAAATACATTTTAATCAAATGATGTTCCATATCTGCTTGTATTAGATCACAAAAATAGAACTTCCATAAAGTAACTGATGTCATGAAGCTTGACTATTTTCAAAGCCCCCCAATTATTCATTAAGCCCCTCATTAGCACCAGGAAAGAAAAACATCCTGGCAATGTACATAGTGTTTATGTGATCAGACACATACTGGACATCCTGGATTGTTTTTCTTCATCTCATTGACATGTTACTGAATTCCATTATCTAAGCAGTTTTATTGCAGGCCTGTTGACCATCTAAATCACTGCTTGGTCAACAATACGGACTTGTTAGTCGGTTAAGATTGCTGGTGAATTTGATTGTACCATGTGGAACTTCACTAATGTCTTTTTTAAGGGTCTTTTGAAGTATTGCGTTTCGTTGCCACAGTGTCCTTTTATTTATTTATTTTTTTTAGATAATTTTTTGACATTTTCAACCTTTATTGGATAGTACAGAGTTGAAATGGGGAGACAGAGAGAGAGGGGGGATGACCTCCAGCAAAGGTCCATGGGCCAGACCTGAACCCGCGACCACTGCAACTAAGGCCGGAGCCAACATGGTAAGCGCTCCATCCACCACGCCACCGGAGCGCCCACAGTGTCCTTTGTTGACTTATGTTCATGCTCCATCTTAAGTGCTCACTAACAACTTCCTAAACTGTATTTCTTGTTTTTTGTCTCCCTCTTTTATCAAATTTTTCCTAAGTCATCATGTCCACCCTCATCTTTTGCACATCGATTATTCTTGAAAATATCTGGTACAGTGTGGGATTTTTTTTCCAACACTCTGACCCCTCTTGGTTTAGCATGCAGGGTCCGAGGACTGTTCGATTAGACCCAGTTTTGTTGGAGACAGAATGACATTGATTGGCCGAGGGAATGAGGATTGACATTGATTGGTCCCGGCTTGTTTGTGCGGGCAGGAAGTCATTTGCATAATGCAGACATCCACAGTCTGGCAAGGCTCTCTACGTGGTAAACCAGACCAGAATTTTAAATTCTGAACTTAACAGTACAAAAGTGCATCACTGAGCTGGAATGTATTATTTTGTCTTCTCCTATGTGCATTTAAGCTAATTTGATGTTCGAGGAGATCATAGATATGTTCAATTGCACAACATAACAGGGTATAATATAACTTGTTTCAGTGGACCCCATGACTGCAAATAGAGGAATTAAAAAGGCCAAAGGGAAATACACAACAAAGATGAGGATGATTTAGATTTGCTACAAAGCCAATACATTTCAAGAAAGAAAGACAGAAAAAAAATGGCTGAGACAGGATGATATAGAAACAGAAAATAGGGCCATAGCGATCGAGAAAGGGGGAGTGATGAAGGGAGGGGGAGAAATGCCAGATGAAAAAGGGGGAGAGGGTAGAAAAGCAAAAGCAGACACACTTAAAGCAAGTAAGAGAAGAAGGCAGGGGAGAAGAGAGAGCAGAGACGGCAGACAACAGAGAGACTGCTGTGTCTCCTGGTTGTCTTTGTTTACTGTGACAGGGACAGGTGGAGGCTGACAGCAGGACCTTTACAGAAAGCCAGTTAAATAAAGAGGGGATAGAGGGATGTAAATGAGCAGAAAGAAGAACAAAAGAAGGAGGGAGACTCCGAGACTAAATGCCAGTCCCCAAATGGCTGCCAAGCCGTCTGTTCCTTTCCTGCACAGAGTTGTAGCACCATGTGGTTGTTGTTACAACAAGTTTGGCTACCTCTTTGCTGATTGCTTTTCGACTTTATTGTTATCAGTGAGTTGAATTTTATGTTACTCTACGTAGGGCGATATAGCAAAAATATACTATCAAGATATTTTTTTTCCATATTGATCAAAACCGATATTTAACAGATAATGCAAAAGCCTAATTCAAATCGGTTCATATTTGTGTGAGTGTCCGTTACACACTGTTCCTAAAAGTTGTCCTACAGAATGAATTCAAACACTTTTCTACAACTTTTCACCTATACTAGTTCCGTCAACAGGTCGACTTTTACAATAGTCTAATTATTTTGTGATGAGCATCATTACACCTGCAACATTTCATTTTTGTACAGATCTTTATACATTTCGCATTACATTAGCATTTAGCTCAAAGCAACACTATGCCAAAATATAGCCTAACAGAGCCGCCAGCAAACACTTTGAAACTATTCACACTATTTAAACATATTTCTCAGTCAGTCAGTCAGTCAGTCAGTCAGTCAGTCAGTCACTCACTCACTCACTCACTCACTCACTCACTCAGTAACACGGTCACATACCATCCTTTGAACCTATAAGGCATTATGGGATTGTCTCAAAGTGATTACAGCGAATCAGGGGTACGAAAGAAAAAAAAACTAAAACAAAGATGCACGCAAGCGTCGACGAATCACTCCTACACACACAGATTCATCAAGTCGGGAAGTCCGGCCTCTTTGACAGGGATAATCCTGTGGCACAGAGAGAGGGTAAAGTTAGGAAGAGACGATCCCGAACCCAGAAAAGCCGATTAGAGGCTGAGGGAACAAAACCCAGGCAGCGGGAGATGGAAAAGCAAAAACAAGTAGCAGAACGCACAAGCCAAGCCAACCCTGACACAAGAGGCCGGGTAATGCTACAGACCAGGAAAACAGAAATGCAGGGGGGGGGGGGTACAATCCAGAGAATGAGAACAGCTTGGAGGGAGGGAGAAGGAGTACTACAGGGAGACATGAAGGTGAAGAGGAGGTGTGGGGCCGTTATGCGGCAAGAAACAAATGAGATATTGATAGAGATAAAGGTCTGAGAAGAAGGACAGATCGGTAAAAGGGAAAAGAAACAGAGGAAATGGGATTAGAATGTTTGAGAAGATGAGGAAGAGAGAAAGAGACAAGGATACATTGACAGACATTGAACATTACCATAAAGGAGATAGGGAGAACAAGGGAAATGTAGTCTGCCGTAAGAAATCAAACTAGCTGGCTTGATATTCTCCTTGATGCTGTTGTTGATTGTTGAGCACTCTCTTTATCTTTATCCCTCTGATTCAGTTTGAGTCTTGGTCTCTCACACTCTCAAGTAGTGAAGCCCCCTGTCCCTTACCTCAGTTTCCTCATTTTATCCTAATGTATTCTGCACAGGACCTTTCCATATCAATGGGGAGACATTGGAAAAATGTTGGGTTCAGACTATATGATATCAGCCCGACTATACAACACTAAATAATAACAATTTAGCATTAGTAAGGTGTTTGGTCGGGCCTAGCTGGAAACAAGAAAGGGCTACAATCAATAGTTTTATCTTGTGTTGAGTAACACAATGGAAGTCAACCAAAGCCGCATCCAGGATGCCTAGTGGTTTTCTGAAAGAAGGGACTAGCGTGTTCAGATTTATTTATTTGTATCCTTCCCACAATGTGTTGCATCATGTCCAATAGGAGCACAGAGCAATGTAAACAAACATGGCTATGAGCAAGACGACTGAAATTGCCAGTGCCGCTTGCAAGTCACATTGCCAGTAGTTTTTTCCCTTCTTGTTTTTGTATTTTCAGAGTACATGACAGCCAGCAACATACATACCGCTTTGGACACTATCATCTATTTACATTGGCGTTACCCGGAAACTCTATACGGATGACTTCATGCAATGCAAATCGGCCAAATCACTGCACCATTAGATTACTCTATTATCATCTAAATTGACACAGTGACTATCGTAACAAACACAATGATTGTGTAGCCTGTCCCTGGCATAAGAGGAATCGGAAAATGGGAAAGCATCCGGAAACAAGGAGACATATACTGTATCTACACTGACTTGTCTTTCCAGTTGGATACATAAGATCTGATCACTGGTTTTGAGGACATGAAAAATACGTCCAACCCCCAATATTAAACAGTTAAAGGTGTACACAAAAAAATTGCAGCTGTGTAACCGTTGAGACATTGTTTTGTAATCGTTCCCACCCCTAGTATTAATTCAATATAACGGTAACGCTTTACAATAACGGTGCATTAATGGTTAGGTAATGCTTAATATATTAATATAGTTAATAATAGTGTAGGCCTATATTATATATTTTTTCTTGCTGTTCCTCTATCTGCCTATGTACACTCCTATTTGTAATGTGAGCACGACCACATCCCAATGTGCTTTTTTAAAAGATACCAGAAGAGTCAGGATTTTATTGTTGTGTATCTTGGCCTGTGACTTCCCGATGTCCTGGTGTGATTGGATGATAAATACTGCCATTAAACAGCACAGACAGAGATAAGTGTTGTTAGGCAATGTCCCCGTATGTCTTCTGAGCGGATGTGTGTGCATGTCCAAACCATCTGTGGTGGGTTCAACGGACTAAACTAATCTAGATTAAATTTAGTGTCTCAACATAAACTTTTATGCACACTGTCAGTGCATTCACAACCCTTAGTGTTCTGCGTTTGTTCACTCAAACTGCTAGAATAATATAATAGCAGTCTACTCTGACTTAAAGGTAACACATTATGCACTTTGCTGTCAATTTTATATGGTCTAAGTAGTCCCTAATACTTATTTTTTTAGATGTTTGCTGAAAAACCCGTTCAGATCATTTATTGTAGCAAGCCTCTATACCCTGATTGTCCTCTGGTCTCAGGATGACCTATATTTGTGCGATCTGGCTGGCCCCTCCCACCTCTCTGCCAGGCTTTCTTTATATGGCCATGGGGCTCTCCCACCGTCTCTGCCGTGCTCTCGCGATACTAGAGAGACGCTACGTGAGTCGTGACTGCGAACACCCGGAGGCTCCGGGCCGGAGCTAAGCTAAGAGAACAGTTTGAACTATAATAGACAGTAGTGTTCTGAATGTGTCTTTCACGGAGCAAGAAATTAATGAGGCTATTCGAAAACTAAAACCAGGAAAAGCTGCAGGCATAGATACAGTGCTGAACGAATATAATAAAAGCACCTCAACTATTTTTATGCCGTTATATGTTCTCTTGTTTAATAAGATCTTGGACTCAGGTGTTATCCCTGAGGACTGGGTGCTTGGTCTAATTGTGCTCATATACAAAAAGGAAGGGGATATGGGAGACTGTGATAATTATAGAGGAATCACACTTTTGAGTTGTCTAGGTAAATTATTTACAAATGTATTGAATGAAAGGCTATGTGCATTTTGTGAAGAGAATTCTACCCTGAGGGAGAACCAGGCAGGATTCAGAAAGAACTACTCAACCGTTGATCATATCTTTTTACTAAAACAAATTATTGATTTGTACTGCTTTAAAAAGAAAAGTTTATTTTGCTGTTTCATTGATTACAGTAAGGCATTTGATACAGTCTGGAGAGATGCACTATGGCATAAGCTCTTAAAAATGGCATCCAGGGTAAATTCCTTAATGTAGTTATCAATATGTATAAAAATATAAAATCATGTGTATATGTTAATGGGGCTAAATCTGAGTTTTTTGCAAGTTTAACAGAAGTTAGACAGGGTGAAAACTTATCACCACTGCTGTTTGCCCTCTTCATTAACGACTTAGAGGATTACCTTTTACATAAAGGTTGTGAGCCCATTACTTTCAATGATGCTGTGTTAGACAATTATATACAACTAATGGTACTAATATACGTTGACGATACTATTATCATGTCTACAACTAAGAGAGGGTTACAGAAAGCTATAAATCATATGTGTGACTTCTGTGAGAAATGGAAACTAAAAGTTAATAACGATAAAACTAAAGTTACAGTTTTTGGTTTTAGAAGAGCAGATACTAGTACACTACAGTTTGTGTGCAACGGTCAAAATCTAGAGACAGTACATTGTTTTAGATATCTTGGTGTCATCATGAGTTATAATGGCTCATTTAAAATTGCTATCGAGGAACTGCATAAGCAAGCATTGCGCGCAATGTTTGCTTTACTCAATAAATGCAGAAAGCTTCAGCTTTCTGTAGATGTCACCCTGGACCTTTTTGACAAGTTGGTTACTCCAGTTATGTTGTATGCATGTGAAGTGTGGGGGTTTGAGAAACTACATCTGTCAGAAAAACTACATCTCAAATTTCTAAAGTACAGCTTAAAAGTAAAAATGACAACCTGCAGTAATATGGTATATGGGGAACTTGGGCCGTACCCACTCTGTGTTATAGTTAAAAAAAGAATAATTGGATATTGGGGGAGACTGTTAGAAAGTAAAGAAAGTAAACTTAGTAAAATCATGTACAATCAGCTACACAGCTTGCATAGCAGCGGTGTGTATGCTTCACCTTGGGTATCACAGGTGAAACAGATACTGGACTGCGGGTTGTCATACATCTGGATAACTCAAAAGTACAACAACATTAACTGGCTGAAAATAACTGTTGAACAGAGGTTGCAAGATCAATTCATTCAGAGGTGGCAGATTGAGCTTACAAGCATGACTTCCTGTGACACGTTCATAGAATTTAAACAAGAGTTTAAATTAGAAAAATATTTGCTGTATGAAAACCAAAAGTCTAGGCAGGCTATATGCAATTTTAGAACAAATAACACCAGAATACCCAAAGTCACTGGAAGGTACAAAGGGCTAAAAAGAAGTGAAAGATTTTGCAACCTCTGCGATTCCAATTGTGTTGGTGATGAATATAATGTTCTTTTTGAGTGTAAACATGTAAATGTAGTGTATTATAGAGAAAAATACCTGCCAAAATATTATGTTTTCTATTGCTTTTGATGTCAGAAAAAACAGGGGTTATTGTTAAAACAGGTGCCTTTTTGAGAAATGTCCTGCCATTGCTTAAGTAATCTTTTTGTTTTGTTTTTGTTTTGTCCTTGCCGTACACCATTGTTTGTTTGTAATGATTTAATCTGAATTGTGTGCTCCATGCCATGTGCTATGGCCGTGAGCCGTAATAAATAAATGAAATAATAAATAAATGAAATGAAATGACATGACCTGACATGATTAAAACCAGTGAAAACAGTAGCTTCAAAGTTTGATTTCTAAAAACGAGTCATTTTCAGACTGCTGTGGGGAGTATAAACAACGTGTTATGAGCAAAACTTGGTGCTACAACAGAAGCTACATGGGCACTAACGCTAAAAATAAGACTCAGACGATAAAATAAACTAAAAATACCACACAAATCAGTGAAAAAAATATCTTCAAAATTGACTTCCACACTATTAAGTTACAATCCTTTGTCCTGTTAAAAACGAGGCATTTCCAGACTGGTGTGGGTAATAGAATTATGTTTTATGAGCAAAAGCTTGTCCCAAAGCTAAATAGCTATACACCAGTCAGGCAAAAATACCAATAAAAACATTTGTTTCAGTATCACTGTTGGCAAAAACCCAAAAGTAGCATAGGCATAGACTGCTGTGGTTAAGATAAATTAGTGGAGTATGAGCAAAAGCATTCTGTGTTGGTTTATGTAACATTCAGGCTGTAGACTATGGGCATCTTGTCGCTTAGCGGGGAAAGCAACATGGCTGTCGCTCGGAAAATTTTCAAGAGGATCTCATGGGATCTCGGGCACGGGATCTCGCGGCCGTGGACCAATAAGAAATGGGGGGGGGGGGGGGGTTATCATAGACCACTGCACGGTGGAAATTTCTGGTTACTAATGTGGGGGGGGGGGGGGAGGGCATCGGAAGCATGGACATATAAAGAAAATATGGGGATGTGGCTGTGCCGACTATTACATAATAGTCGGCGAGAATTCTGACTTGAGTATATTGGGGGGGAGGGGTGGGGGTTTCAGAAAGGGGGACAGTGAGAAAAGGAGAGATTGTTATTTTTTTTGATATTTTGGCAGTCTCTAGGCACACCGTGGCCCCATGGATATGTTAGAACACATTTAAAAAGTGCATTTAGCATAATATGTGACCTTTAACAATCATTAGTACAAGTACAATTCTACTCTTTACATTCCAAACATCATTTGAACAATCATTACTCATGTTATTATCATGTACACTTTTTAAAATGGAGTAATTTATGTGGGAAACACTCGTAAAAGTAGAAAAGTCTTTATTTTATTTTATGCATTACAACGTATAGATGACTTTGTCCAAAGAAAAAAAATAAATCAAAACAAATGCCCGAGAGACATGAAGTGGATGCAAAACATTGAATAGTGGAACAGTTTCCCAGTGGGCTTCTTCTCTAAAGACATATTGTTGAGCTATCGAAAGCATAGGGAGGACCAACAATGTAATAGGAAACTATTACAAACCCATCTATTTAGGGACTTTGTTCATCACCTGGAAATTGTATTCTAACAAGAAAATGCTGAGAGCAGAGAAGAGGTGGACAGATCCACATTAGTGTGTGTGCATTAAAAAAAATATACAGCAATCTATGAATTTAAAATATCCCATGCATGTGTTCTTTTTTTTCTCAAAGTGCAGGTGTTCCTAGTTTTTGTTTAATTTCCAAGATGTTATTTTCCCGGTCGTAGGTAGGCATGCAGGTGGCACAGATTGAGGCGGAAGCCAACACAACACCACTTTGAAATGAGGGGTGGGGGAGCAGAGAGGAAAATACAGCAAATTGAAGTGTCATAAGGATATTAATAGAGACAGGATGTGGCCAGCAATTGCCACTGCAAATTGGCAAATACAAAGCCAGCCAGTCTAACACAGGCCTAACCAAAGGGAACAGCATCTCCATAATGCCACGAGAGCAGAAGGGCATAATGTGATGCTTTACGAACTAGCACAGCAAAAAAAAAAAGATACATTGAAATAAACTGTATGTGGCTCATGCACCTGTACTTGTGAAAGTGTTTGGATAAGATTGAGAGTGAGTGGAAAGTTTTTAAGTTGTTGTATCAAATAAAGTTTGTGACATAGCTACAGTATAAATATACTGTGTGTGTATATATATATATGTATATATATATGAGAAAAAAGCAATTTTGGCTCTTACGGTTTTAAGCAATTTAGAGAGAAGAGAGAAATACAAACACAAGTAATATTAAAAAGACATGGGGAAATGTAAACTTCTGAGTATAACCAGCAAAGGATGGGATGGGAGCTTAAAAGAAGGAGAGTTGGAGTGCCGTCTGAAAAAGAATAGTGGGATAGACAAAGACAGAGGAGCAGAGGTATTGATATTTCCAGCATACACACTCGTCCTAATGGACCCGGAGAGTCGGAAAGTGAGATCGATCAGAAGACAGAAGTCTCAGGCATATGTATGGAAAGAAAATATACCTCTCACATGCTGTGACGAGGGCACAAGACAGGTTGAGGAATGGAGGGAGGAGATAAGGATATGACCGGACACAGGGGATATCCAGAAAGAGGGCCAATGCTGAATCCTAATGCCAAAATTTTTATTTTTCATGAGTCAGATCAATAGTAATTTAGATTTTCCTCTTTGTAGCTGGAATGAGACATATGCAAAATGAAATAGACATATGCGCTCTGGCAATAAGAGAAAAGAAGAAAGGAGCGAAAGAAGACTGGTTAAATTGGTGGATGGATGGACAATTAAAAAGAGAAAAAGACAGCAGCAAATGAATGGGAAGTCCCCAGTGTCAGATGTGGGTGGTGGGTATCCCGAGAAAGGAAATCTGAAATCGCCGTCCTTCTGGAGTTTATGCTAAGCTAAGCTAATCGACTCCCATTTCTTGCTCCAATAATGCACAGAGGGGGGTTGGTTTTGATCTTTTCTAACTCTCAGCAAGAAAGGGAATTTCCCAAAATGTTAAACCTCAAAGGAATAGATAGACGGAGGCTCTAGTCGTGGTTAAAAGAAGGAACAAAATTGTAGGTCTTGTCTGCAAACGGCACAGTTTTTCAGTCGTCCAATCTCACATTGAACACATGCATTTTCATTTGAATCAGTCCAGCTGTTATGCAGTACCCGGTACACACACATGATGCCTTGATGCACATATATAGGATCCCAGTGAGTTTTCTTCTGTTTTTACATGTGGACCACAATAGACAGACAAAACACTGTATTGCACACAGTGCTGCTCTCGCAACCCCTCCTCTAGTGTTGGGGATAAGGGTCAAAGTAAGACAATGAAAGGTTGATGCTTAGGATCTGTATTAAGAAATGAATGGAGGGTATTCATTACAATAGAAGAACAAGAATTTGTGTTTGTTTGTGATCACAGTGCAAAGCATTTATTTAAAGTATGAAGCAAAGGTTACACGAAATACCAAAATAAATTGTTGCCAACCTCCGTCTCCACCTAGCTGAATGCTTATTAAAAACAAGTAGGCAGCATGTTTCAGAGTATATGAATGTTTTCACACCTCTACCTAACACAGGAATAAGCTTTGCCCTGCAATGTGTAAATCTGAGATGGTTGGAGCCATGACATTCTCTCTCTCTCTCTCTCTCTCTCTCGTGTTTTTCTTCATCTCTGAATCCAAACAGCAACACGTTCACTTTCGCAAAGATTTTTATTCATAACATGATGAATGCCAGACAGACATGCCTAAGCACTTACACACAGACACGCACACATACTTAGTAGTACAATGGCACAAGCTCCCACACATAGGACAGACCTAGTCGATCTCTTTATCTCTCTTTTTTATGGCGTCACCTGAGCTTGGCTTTAAGTACATATTTCATGCCACATTACCCCCCATCTCAGTAAACGAGTAGAGGGAAGGGGGACAGTGGGGGGAGGCTGAGAGATGAAGTGAGGCAGTAAAATGCAGACTGGTTGGTCTGCCGACTGCTCGTCTGGCTCCACATCCCCTTCACCTCTCCAGTCCTCTCTCTTCCCCTCTTGTCTTAATCCCCCTGTTTCTTCTAGCTTAATATTTTTTTAATGGTCAGGAACCAGAATGGGTCACAGACGTCTTCCTGCTGGGTCCTCACATGACAAGAGTAGGGATATGTTTTAATGAGCCAGGGACCCACCGGGCAAGAGATGGAATTTCTCATTTGGGTCTTAAAGTGAAGAAAAAAAAAATCGACCTTTTTGCTGTCTCACTTTCCTCTCTAAATCACACACACTCTTAAGTGGTTCACTTCATTTCCTCCATTTCCTCGACTTCAATTATGCCCTTTTTATTCCCATCAGTTTTTTTCTTTTATATTATCAGTTCATGCTTTCGCTATTATAGAAAATATGAAAAAAGCAATACCGGCTCAGTGAATCTGACTCTGCACTTTTCATTTACTGTATAATATGGCTGTTTCTGGTAAACAGTAAACTACTATGCTTACGCTGATCTTTTTTTTTGTTGTATTTATTAACATTTAACTTGGTTCAGTGGACTGAAATAATGCTGGGAAAATGCTCCACACATCGTGCCAGCACCAGACCTCTTCAAAATCAGAAAAGAGCACCGAGGTCCACAGACTTGTCTCAGTGTGCACCCAATGTGTTAGTCTGCTGGCTAGGTGAGGGCAAAGTCCTCTGACCATATGGCTTTATTTCATTCTTCAGTAAACCCATGCCTGTGTGCTTTTTACCCATTCACTGAATGACTGTGGCCTAAACCATATGTGCCTCTTGCATACTGAGCATCAGAGCCAAGATCTTGGAGAGAGATATGCAGAGTTATGCGCTCAACCGCCCGGTCAGTGATGTGAAGTTGCATTGTGTGTGTCTGTGTGGTATTTCAGTGGGAGTTGGAGGAAAGCATCATCAGCAATGTGTTGGGGGTAATAACTATTAACATACAATTGAATGATGAAGCAAACTGTAATACATACAATTTAAATAATGGTCAAATTACAATTTCCCTTCCTTTTTTAGAAAATATACAGTTTGTACTTGTATCAGGAATCGTATCTAATTCGTTAGTTTCAGCTTTTTAGATGCATTCAGTCGATGTGCATCTGTACTATATATACCGATGTGAAGCATACAATTCCCTTAAATGTCAATTTAAGATGGCTGCCACTTCACCAATCAGTAGTATAGTAGTCAAGGCCATAGATCAGAAGAAGGCGACAAGGTGTTAACATTGAACATCTCATTGTATAGAGAAGAAAAAAAGATATTGAGCAGGGACAAGTGAAAAGCAGTCATTTCTGTTGCTTCCTGCAAATGACTGGACAAGAGTTAATGAAAATATAAAATAGCATACATTACAATACTGAAAGTTAAACCAAAATGCCCAAAAAGTCCATGAACACTGTATCTATCTGTTGGCTTCTGCTGGTTAATGAAGACGCATCTGCACGACTCAGGCTCTGACTGTCTTTAGCGAGATAGATTGCCGCGCTCTGCCTTACTGAAGGGATCGAGGAGGTGATATGCATGACTGCTCAGCCCTTCTCATAAAACATTTAACGAGACTATAAGCTCCAACCTCAGTAACCTTTTACGTTGACCTCACTGTCTGCTGAAGCTCATGAAAGAAAGTTTTAAAATAGCACAAACGTGAATGTTCACTCACCCACACAGTCACAGGGGCATGCGTGTTTGGAGACCTATACAACCCCACTTTTCAAAAGAGAAGAGATTGCTATGGGAACATACAAGGTCAGTGTAAAGACATGTCTTAAATGTCATTAGGGACAACTGTATAATTTTTATTGGTCATAACTGAAGACCGTTATTAATGAGGAGTACTTTTTCAATGTGAATAGGGTCAAACGTATAAAAAAATCAGTATTGATTAAAGCAAGTTGTTCGTGGACTGTTCTCAGTGTGACCTTGAGATCTCCTTCCAATCAATAATGTGCCTCCCACAAAACTTATAAATACATTATAATCAAGAGAAGGGACAAAAATGTTAAATCTATATTTAAATATTCTCCTGTCGTCAATAAATCACCAGCTAGAAAAAAATAAGAAATAATGGGCATCAATAGCTGAGCAGTCATGAAGCACTGGAATGGCTTTGCCGTCCTGGTACCAACAGATATTTTCTTGTACAGTAAGAATGTATATCAGCATACTGTAGCCTATATACTGTGTATATTTAAGTATATACATGTATGAGTTTTATACAAATGGAACGATTTCTGTCTGCGTTAAGAGTATACCTGTGAGTTTAAATGCAGTTTATATTGTAATTTAAACTTGGGGTTATAACCACCAAGTCAACAAGGATGGAATGCGGATACCATCATGAACGCTTAGTTGAAGCTTCTTTATAATCTTATGGTAATTTGTTTATGTTTTCTATTGTAATTATGTATCTACAAGGCCACTCTTCACGTGCTCACAGTTCATCTATAATCATCTGTGTGAAGGCCTTGTGCTTTTCAACGTTCATTAGATCAGTTCAGAAGTTCATCTACACATCAATAAAACGCCTCCTTCTATCCTTGCTCTATATATCCTAAAATAACTGAAATCCCTTGAAATGGGTATTTTGTGATGAGAAATGAAGCAGCAAGATGTTGGTTGAACAGACAGAATAGAAACGTCAAACAATCACAGTTTACAAATGAGACGTCAATATGCAGCTTTGAGTGCACTGAGAATCTTTACTAGCCTTAAGAACTATTGGTATTGATGTATATGAGCCCTTCATGGGTAAAACTGAATGTGTTCTCATGTCAGTGGAACATTTGAAATATAATGCCATTCTGTATATACATGCTGTTGAATTGCGCCAACTTTTGGATCTCCTTTGTTTAAAAAAACAAGTCAGCTAAACTCCCATATGTCATCAAACTATACACAAGTCTGTAGAAAACTTGCTCTGCCACTGCTTGTACACATTTTTCCCCTGCAGTTTTTAATGTTACGATAGACAAGGCATTGTCTCCGGGCTATTGGTGTGTTATGACCCGTCCGCCTATTAGGTCAGCCGTGCTGGGAGAGGAAGAAAACACAAACTGAAAATAACCACACATTTCCCCCGTGACCCCACTGACGGAGGCCCGGACATGAGTTTTCGACTATAATAAACCTTCATCCCTGCAGGTTCCCAAGCTTATGGATTCTGGACTAAAGTATTGTTTAAAGAGAACAAAAAATTCATCTTTTTTGTGCAAAGTACTTAATGGCTAGAAAAAGCCTGTACTAAGGTTATCTTGTGGCAAATAAGGCTATTGTCGTTAGCTGGGCACTCGTATTTATCATGTTCCATGTTGAGGGGGCGAATTACATTAATAATCTCTTTTTCTCTGGTACAAAAATAAGTACTGCTCATTAACGATTATCTGCAACGTTGTTGTAATTATAAAAAAAACATTTCATCCACTCATAAACATTTCTCTAAAGTTGTGCCCCACTTGTTTTAATTTTCTTTTTTTTATTATCATGCTATAACAAGTCTATGGGGGAGAGTAATTAATTTCTTAAGGCTTCTGTTATTTTTGGCTTAGTTGAATGAGGGGCACTTATAAAACCTGGAATCATTAAACTGACCACGTTGCAAATCCAGCTCCAGACGTATTATCGCGCCGCTCATGCGTTGGCCTCGTTATTCTTTTTGGCTGAGGAGGGAAAAATGAACAAAATGCAAAACCATCAGAAATATTCAAAGCGCATGAAAGAGGGTAAAGAAAAGAAGTATTGATTTTGGGTGAACTGTAGCTCACTGGTAGCCTGGTCCAACCAGACCATCGTACTTAATTTCATTTGTACAGAAGGTCTGGAAGTGCTGTAATTGGCAAACGTTCACTCACTTGGAGGTGGGTGTCTGTCGAAGTTTAAAACTATTGGATCTGCCCAGTGCCACTCTGGATTAGCCAACCAATCGCATCACGTTTGGTCATCACGTGTATCATGAGCCGGCTTTTGATGGTGCCTTCCAGTTGGACAGGGAACTCGGAAATTTCCGACTTCACTACATATTGAAGTCTATGAATCTACCGGTACCTGGCAACAGTAACTTGTTAGAGCCTAACGTTTAGTTATTTGGACGAGAAAGGTTTTAGGCGACCATACTTTCACTAGCAGATTCACTGGAACACAGACAGGTCGGAAATCGGAACTACCTAGTCGGAAATCTCCTTCTTCTGAGTATAAAGGAACGCAGCATTCAACTGAAACTGGAGCGTTCTCAGCCACTCGCTCTGTTCGCTGATTGGACGATCGTAGATTCTCCGGAGAATCTGGGAAATGCGCTGTACACCCAGACTGACAACTGAAGGGAAAATGAAATTTGGCCGGAAGTAGGCGGGCGGGCGGAGCCAGGCTAGCTCACTGGGAGTGAGATTAAAAAACCTTTATTTTGTCTATGCGACAAAATCATCATTCTTTTGTCGTTGCACCTCATTTCTCCTTTACCGGCTCAGACTGAACACAGGAGACCAATGAAACTGGGCCCTTTCTGTTTCAAAGTATATGCTAATGATTGGTGGCTGTTTGCTGGACACTGATTTGTGTGTGTGTGTGTGTGTGTGTAAGAGAGAGCAACTGAGCTCTAATGATTAGCAGATATCTTCACCTGCATACTCAGCCTTTTTTGATGTCTGCTTTGTTGCTTTTCATCTACTCCCTCTTCCTCTCCATATCCCTCTCCTTGTCTTGTTCTCCAAAGCCTTTTTGTTAGCCTCATCACCGACGATATCTATGTGTAGCAACGCTGTCGCTTAAAATGACGGAATGGCAACAAGCCAGACTAAAAATAAATCTGTGCTGCAAGATGTGTTTTCAGGTGTGCCTGTGTTTTAAAATAAAATATAGCACTGGAGAGGGAAGTGGAAATTTGCACACATCGGACACTGCAACTAATTTATCATTGCCGACTGACTGCTGTGATTTCAGGCGTGGGTTGAAGCAGGTGTAAAATGTGTGGCACTGTTGTCGGCCTGACGTGCTATTCATAGCAGACATCGTTAGCGTGGTGGAGTTCGGGTTGCCAACACCATCTGACAGCATTGGACGAGGTCTTTCCAGGGGAGGGGGGGGTGTGGTAGAATATGCAAATCTCAGGCATAGAATGACACAGGAAGACAGAAAGAGATTAGACCTCAGCAATTAATTCATATGATATGATACGGTGATATGACACTGCATACTGATTTTAGTGACAACAGGGAAAGGCTGCTGCGGCACATTTAATGGGTCCAGCATGTGCTCATTTGCATAATATGTGTTGTGTGGTGAGGTGAGGCAACATTGTGTTGCCCTGCCAGTCATTTGTGATGGATTCTCCCTCCAGCCCTTGCCAACGAATGCCTTAACAGCTCCTGGGTGCCGCAGCACATTTCACAGTGCTATACTAATTCATGCATTTTCTGGTGATGTAAAAGGTGTGTTCACAATCATATTGTTTTATAACTGCATTCAAATATTTCCATATTTTGAATGCAGTTATATCTTAAGAACATAATCATGTGGTTGATTTCTCTTTGAGATGAGAAGAACACATTCGATCATCTCATACCATTCCTGGGAAGAAGCTTCTGCAGGAGTTTTTCTCTGTCCACATAGGACATTAATGTCTGCTGAGTCAACAAGCCGGTCTCACTTAACCTTTTCGATATGATCTCTCTAAGTCTTTAAAATCCCATCATGGCTGTGTGGGTGGTGAGGGACAGCAAACTCTCCACCTGAGTTGTGGACACAGCCAATCTATATACTGTATTTTATTAACTTATTCATGCACATGTTTTTTTCTTTTTTTTTCTTATCTTCATACTTTATTCTAAGTACTCTAAAGGCCAGGACACACCAGCCCGATAATCGCCGTCGTCAAAAAAAATGGAGTCGGCCATTTCAGGAAGCTCCAGCTTCCCGTCGCTGCTAAAGAACACACCGAGACGACTGTTTATTTTCCGTACGCTCGCGGGACGTAATGTCTCCACAACAGCAGGCGGCGCTAATCTGTATTGTGGCCCGAAAAAATACGAAAGCCGGAAATGATTGGACATCTCTCTAGAGCATAAACATAGATAGAAATACGTATTTATATGTATGGACCATAAGAGCACAATTTTTAGCAGAGAGTGTCGAGCATGGTGTCGAGCAGTCAACAAGGGTTGATGCATGTGAGTACTCTCAAAACGAAACGAACAAACACATTAAAACGATGGCTAGCTGTTGTTAGCTGTTTGTGCTACCCGCCTCACTTCCGGGCTTCACTGATTCGCTAGCCCTCCACCAATCAAATTGCTCCAAATGAAAGACGGTCGGCCGCCGATTGAACATGTTCAATCGGCGGCCGACAGGCTCAAAACAAGCCCGACGACCTCTACGTCGGCCGACGTCACGGCACACACCAAACAGATTCGTCTTTTTTTTTGACGACGGCGATTATCGGGCTGGTGTGTCCTGGCCTTAAGTCAGACCTGCTCTTTAGATTTAAGCCCTCGATAGCTGTCCAACTTGATTCTAATCAGTTTCACCCCTTACTGGCCAAATAGCTTTGTGGGAAAGTTGACAACGACAGTTACAGTATACAATCATCTGATGAGCATCATAAAGCAACCACTTTCTATTTTTCTGTTTCCTGTTTGATATTAAATGAGAGTTTAAGAGGAATCTCATGTATTTCTGTTCTATTTGACATAAGAAGGGATCAATGGTTTTACGTCTCGGAGTCAATAGTCATTTTTCCAGAATGGCAATATCTGCTTTCAAGGCAGAAATGACAGATGCTATAGAGCTAGTTAGCGCTAGGCCTTTCGTCAAGAGACACCACTGACTCACTGCAACTCAGCAGAACACACTGTATCGACCTTCTCTCTTTTACTTTCCACTGATTTTGCTTTTTTTCCCATGTCTTTTCAACCGGGTATTAATTATGTCTGCTGTTGTAAATTCCATTCAGGGCTGAGGGGCAAAGTCACGCACTCAAGGCCATTCACTTAAGGCTGCAGCAAACCCACCAATGTGTCTGTCTCTTGAAAATTATTACTTCCTCTCGCTTTTTTTAATGAGAGGGCCGGATAAGATGGTGCTAGATATTCTGTCCCTAAACTGTCTGTCTGTCTGTCTGTTCATCTCATCTCCTTTCATTCTGTCTGTCTGTTGGCTTTCTCTTACATTTCCGCCATTAAAACTGTTTTATGATCGCTGTTAATCCCTCTCGCTCACGCAGGCTGTAAAGATGGATTTTGAACAGATCTGTTCACCGACTCTCTTTTCTTCTCCTGTGCTGTTCTTCGCATGGCCTTTTGAAAGAGCCAAATTAGCTTTCCCCTGTAGCAGCAAACGAGTCTGCCTCTTGTTCCTTTCTGTCCCCCTTTCTGCCGTCCAATAACCCACTTGGCTGCTTCGGCACTGATATTATTACCATTCCTTTTCAGCTGGATTTAACACTTGAGCCAGGCTACGTCGCTCTGTTAAGACTATATGAAAGGAATTCTGGGAACATGGACACAGTCACATGTCCTGTTCAAATCAGACAATAAAAGTAAAAAAGAAAAGGCAAAAGTAGAATGCATCAAAGAATGCATTCAAAGAGACCATCGAGGATGGTCGCGCGCAGTGAAGAGAAACGGGGCCGAACGTTAACATGACTAGATATGAGCTAGGGTTGAATGATTCCGTTTTATTTTAGCTATTACAGTCACTGTTTTCCTCTCTGAGAAAGTTTAAACGCAGATTTAGGCAACTGGGCGAAATGAGAATACATTTAAAAAGTGAAAGTAAAAACTGTCTTAGAACTTTTCTGTGGAGAGGAAAGAGAGATTGAGAGAAAGAGGACTGCCAGAGATGGAGATTTAGGAAACATTGGCTGTTCATACTTTCACTAATGGCTAAAAATAACTACTTACGACTAACTGAGAACAATTTAAATGTGTCTGTGAATATCACTCTTTCGTTGAAATAGTTACAATAGAGACCGCATGTTTATTTTTTTATCTTAAGGAACTTGTTTTTGCTTAAGTTTAACAGAAAAACAATGTCAACAAAGAGTGACTTATATAACAAAATCAACTTTCCTATACGTCAAATTCAATACAATGTATGTGTTTCTCGTGTCAGTATGTGCACACGTGTTTCCACAAATAACTTGATAACATAATATTATACTGGCGTGCATCGTTGTGCATATTTTTCATGCATCTGTGACTCCACCATCAAAGAGCTGTGGTATTTGATGCCTATGATGCATATAGGTTTGAGTCCTAAGCAGTCAGTGAAGCCCCCTGTTGAGTTCATTGACAGCCCTACATATTGCCCCATGTCAACACCATTTACAGCACAAAACATATCCTCAGCTGTGTTATTACTCAGCTTGGAAATGATACCATATACTGTACATACCCCACCTGTCTGGTTCTCCTCTTGTGACCTCTCTGCTCCTCTTTTCTCCATGCGGACGGACTGTGTCAGGTAAAAGAAGAGGTCAAATATAGATTCACACATCAAATCTTGATAACAGTGCTTCACAGCAAGCCAGGGTTGAAGTGTGTTAGGGCTGCTTTGGTATTAACAATGTAGGCTGAACAAAACAAAACGCACGCACGCACGCACGCACGCACACACGCACACACGCACACAATCTGTAAGGAATGACAGGTCAATTGTAACTGCCTTACAGGCAGGAATCCTCAAACAACCTGTAATTACACTCTAGTTCTCTCTGTGGCCTTTTCTGTTAATTTCTCAGTCCCTACCTTCTCTAATGCACTCTCCCTTTCCCCTTATACATTGTTCCCTGTCTTATCTTTATTTTTTTACTTTAACCTTTACTTTTATCTCTTGTATTTTTCTTCCTACCGATCCCTTTCATAACTTACCAACATTTTAACAATCTTCTTCTATGGTACAGGCAATTTTGTATCCGTCAATATAAGCTGGGATACACAACATGCTCTGGAAATTCCAGAATACATCAAGTAATCAAAACAATCATCTGTAATGTGAAGATTGTTTGAAGACCACACACGTACAACAAATCTTGATGAGTTTTTTACTGAGCTAGAACACACAAATAATTACAAACCGAACAAGGCTGAACAAGACCTGGGAAAATAAGCTCTAATATAGATCTAAATAAGCAGAACATCTTAGACAATATCCTCTATAGAAACACATTATTCTACTGATTTATTGCTCATCTCCATTTCCAAGCGTCCAGACACAAATTCTGGCAATATATTGTGCACACACTGTACACATAAGGCGAACACGGACATACACACACACACACACACACACGCACACACGCACACACGCACACACACACACTTCACACTAGGTATCACATTGGCAGCTTACCTAAGCGGAGGTGTGTTATGACCCTGAGTTCTAGCAGATGGTGGCTGTGGGCACTATACCTGCAGTAACTGAAGCAATATCCATATTATGACTTTGCAGACATCCATCATGAATACATTGAGTTTTCAACATATTGTAACACCATGTATATTGACAACATGAACTATAATGTAGCATATGCCATATGTGTTAAATCAGCTTTAAGTACATCTACAATATGGTCAATTTGCATCATATAATAAATACTATAATCTCATCAAATCTCAAATTAATTAAATTCCAAACCATCCAATGCTTTGGTTTGCATTGACTTACATTAAACGTCCTCAGGAAAATGCAGGATGTACATTTTGTATGTGCCTCTTAACACGAGACATTATGTTGACCTCCTGTGCCCAAGCTGTTTATTGATTGATGGACAGAGCAAAAGGAGATACCAGAAGATTAAAAAGTAAGAGTCTGCTTTTATCTTGAGGAAATGAAATGGACAAAGCCTGATGTGTTGTCTCAATGGCAGTTTTCATCTCTAATCTTCTGGAGATTATACACTTTGCTGATTACAGATATTGAACTATTACTGGGTTTAGTCTCTTCTCCCCAACCAATTGAAAACAAATTATGAGCAATTTGGTATGTTGGAGTACATGTGTATTGTGTGTGTGTGTGTGTGTGTATGTGCAGAAAGGATGCTGACTATAATGGTTCAATAGGAATACCACAGTATGCTTATCGCTTACCCAATTACGTGGGATTGCAAAACTAATCTACAACTCTATTAAAACAAGAGACCCTACAGCTCAGGGTTAAACAAAAGCAAATTACATTACCCTGTCACAAGCATGCAAGGACACATGCACACAAGCGCACACACACAACACTGTGCCATTCTGTCAAGCAAACTTGTTCCTGTTCACCCATATCTCCACTGAGCTTTTAGTGGGTCAGCTGTGCAAAGTGAAAGTAATATATGGATATGCAGTTGCTCTTTAAAACATGTCATGTATCTTTTGAACTTATTAAAAGTTGGTTTGACAGAAAGGCAGGGTTTCCCTTTTCCTCTTTTTGCTCTGAAATAACATCTGTTTTGCATGAAATTCATTACACTGTCGGAGGAAGAGAGGTTCTGTATTAAATATGCAGAAAAAAAGTCAAAATCACAGGCATTTTTGTTAAAATCTTTGAGTGTATTTCATATCGTGTACGTTTTGTATAATTTATTTCTAAATATAAATGAAATGCTACTTTACACACATGGAATTGAATGAAGATTTAACTGAGATTTAATCAATTTATTAATAGACAATACATATGGTGCTAATCATCATGATTCTTTAAACAACTAAAATCACACATAACATTGTTTAATCCTATTTAACGAAATAGGGTAACATTGATTAACTAATAGTTAAAGCTTAGTTAACGCTTTTAACGGTTAGATTATGCTGACCTACGTTATACTGAATAAGGAACTGAAACTATGAGATTATGCTGAAAAAGCATTCATTTACTCTTAATGCTTAGTTACCAATGGTTAGCTTGTTTAAGCATAACTGTTATTTAATGCTTAGTTAATACATACTAAGCATTAAAGAGGACCTATGATGCTTTTTGACTTTTATGACCTATAAACGTTGTTATGATGATTTATAGTCATGCTTAACCATACTAAATTATCAAATAATGACTTACATGCATTTCGATGTATTCCCTGCTGACCGTCTGGGGTGTCTGTGCAGAGCACTAGACACTATTCTAGCCAGTCGAGAAGTCACGTGTTCAAAGCGGTTTGACGCTTTGTAATATCGTGACGTCGCATGTAACTTGGTGTCGTCACCACGCGGATGTTTCCATGTATAGCAATGCTGTCACTTCCCTGTTCGCGTCTGCCTCGCGCCCTTATAGGTTCATGCTCGCGCTTCCCGCCACTGAAAGTGTTCCGGAAGGAAGGTAACCAATCACAACGGAGTGGGGTTTGCAGGAGGGGGGGAGCGGAGATGGCCGAAGCACAGGCGGAGGGAGCGGAGATGGCCGAAGCACACACACTCAAGTGTTGACAGGACGTGCTGGATCGCCAAAATAAGAGAAAGAGCTTCCCGAAAATCTACATAGTTTTTTGTGATGTGATTCGTGTCAGGTTGCTCTATAGCAGTGTATAACAAGAAATTAAAACCAGAAAAGTAGTATAATAGGTCCTCTTTAACTAAGCAGTTTTCAACAGTTAATGTAATGTTAACTTAACATTAAATAACCATTACATACCAGTTAATCAATGTACCCTTATTATAAGTGTTACCACAATAGGTTATATACATTGTTACGTCATTGAAGGTCGTTACAGAAATCTTTAATCAATTCTGTTTTCTGTTTGGAGCCAAAGAGCAAAGGATTCTCAAGTAACTACCATACCATTCAATGTCCATCGCCTGTCACTGATTACCCTTTGTCAAGTTTTTTTAGGGATCTAAATTGAGCTCACTTGGTCAATTATTCGGTGCAAGTTCTCATGCCTTGCCGTCAGTCCCCATGGCCTTTACCTGAGTGACAATACATTGATGCCGACCCTGATATAACTTCCCCATGGTCGTGGGGGTCAACATAGGCATTCTCCTCCTCCTCTAATTCACTTCTCTCTCAGTCTCCCTTCCCCTTCATCTACTGCGACCTCAAATCCCAGATGGCTTTTATTTTCTCCCTTGTTCTCTCCTCCGTTCTTCTCTTTACTTGTCCGGCCCTTTCTGACCCGGTCTTTTTTTTTTTTTTCAAAAGGTTGTTTGAAGTTTCCGATTCTACCACTTCCCTTGTCTCGTCAAAGAGGAGGGCTTGGTGTAATTTTCTCTTAATCTCTTCATCCCCTCCTCTCCTCTCAGAGAGCCCTGTTACCTGCGGAAGGATGGAGACAGGAAGGATAGAGAGAGAGAGAGAAGAAGGCATCGTAGAGGGACAGGACAGCGACCTGTGACTGCCCCCAATCAGGCTTTCCCTTTTCACTCCCGTCTCCCTGCTCTCTTCCATCTTGTTTGCTCCACTTGGACAGTTTGCTTAATCCTCCATTTTAAAGTGCAGAAGGAAATGCACCAGAGGACGGTCCGAACAAAACAGAAATTAAAATATTTGAAAACAGCTGTGGTTAGTAGACAAGAACGCTAGAAAATGAAATGATAACGCCTCACCCTTATTAAAGACATGTCAAATTGACTCTTATTTTTTCTCTCTTTCACCTTTTTTGCACCACCAGTGAGTCTGATGTGGAGGAAAAAGAAGTGGCAAGAACGGAGGGAGGAGAGGAGAGGAGAGGAGAGGAAGGAGAGGAGGTGATGTGATGGACATTCCCTGAAGAGCCTGGCCTTTCAGTAATTGTGCTCGGCACGGAGCAGAGGTCAAAGGTAAATGCCACATGTGGATATGTCCTGCTATAATGGGTGGAAGAGGGTACGACACGTTCACAAACACCCACTCTCTTGGATGTAGACTCTCACACACACACACACACACCGAATGGACTCATTAATATTTGCATTTGCGTTAACATGCAAATGCAGTCGACTGAAAGTCCACAAACATGTTTTTTTTTTCACACACAGGGAATGGTTGGGGGATTTTAGAAAAAGTACTCCATTGCAGTTACTAGTTACCTTTATCAGGGCTGTAATCATTAATTTCCTCCAGCTTTGGTCATGTATATTTTATTTTATACTGATCCCTGTCAGATTTATTTTGGGATGTTTGAGGTGGAGCAGTGAAAGCTCTAATACGTTTGAGGTGTTGACTAATCTCAATAATGAGACACCAGCCTATTATATCTTATTATTATAGAGACCTAGGTTTGCTTTGCCACATTAGGTTTTTTACCGATTAAATCTTTTTTTTTACTTTAAGAACGTTTTACAAATACATACATAGACAGACATGAAACTTCTCAACCTCATGTGTTCAACCTCCATCGAAAACCAAATTTCATGTTTCTGTGGTTTGACATTCAACTCTTTATTTAGCTGGACCTCTTATTTCAGCCTCCAATCTTGTCTAACATATGCAGAATCCAAGCATTTGATAGCAGAAAGCTATAATACATTCTTGACAAGGCATATCTTTCAAGGCAGTTTCTTCTCGGGAGAAACACGGTTGAATAAAAACCTGAAATGAAAAACCGGGCGGAACAAACAAGCAAGAGAACTCTTTGTCCACTGAAAAAAAAAACAGCTCCACTCACTGCTATCTGCTTCCCTCCTGGCTTGAGTGCAGTAATGACCACTGTGTAATGTCCAGTACTCTCTGGTGAAAAATACAGACGTATGAATGTAGATTGCCCAAGCCGGTGGAAGAACACATGTCATGCAGCTTCATTGTGCATTAATAATGTGATGGCAATGTTAACTGTCAGTGCACATTTGCTCTGTTTTTACCCTCCACCCACCAACAGTATGCTTGTTCCTGACAGTCAGAAGCTCCCTCTCGCTTTGACTATGTTCTCTGCCCTTGTTTTTCAAAATGCCAACTTGACCCAGGAGGTGTGAGTAGAAGGGTAGAGGCATTTAAGGGGAAAGGCATGGTGTACATATAAGTGTCTTCTAGCTTCTGTGTTAGGGATGGGTGATACACTGTCGCTGGTTTCACGTTATGCCATGATATGCATACATTGTATATTATCCATCCTACACATTTGGTTTTCGTACGGACATGGAGTTTTACTTGCAACACAGCACACAATGAACACACCCTACCGACCCACTACTGTTTTAGCAGATGCCAACTCCAGCCTGATCCAACTTGATTCACCCTGCACTCTTTCTCTGTCTCTCTAGCATGCACACACACACCTACACACACCTACACACACACCTACACACACACCTTACACACACACAAACACACACACACACACACACACACACACACACACACACACACACACACACACACACACACACACACACACACACACACACACACACACACACACACCTTGTCAGGGCTCAAATCATTTAATATCCTTCCTACTTATCACCTCATATTCAGGTCGTATACTGTATTACTTTTTTGGGAATTGTGCTTGACGTCGACTTTGCGGAGAATATTAATCCCTCCCCTTAACAGGGGTTTACTCCATGATGCTCCTGTTGCTGAATGTAATCTGACACTAGTGAAAGGAGTTAGGGGTTTTCAGTTGAAACTGCTACATATGATTGCTTGAAGTAACTTTTAGTTGCCACTGTATGAGGTCACCTTTGACTTGTGTCCTCTTGTCACATGTGATGTTCAGGGCCCTGATAGTGGTCCACTCTCTGCGTCTGTTTCTGAAACTAAGGGCCCTGTTTCTAAGGGCCCATTTTAAGCTCTGTAAGGTCATGTTGATAAATATGCCATATGCCATTTAAGCTATGATTCTCATTAATTCATGATATTTAATCATTCATGTTATACGATGCAAATTATGCTCCTAGCTCCATTCCTGGCTGACTGCTTTTCAATCTAAAAAAGCTGCTGATATCAGCTTATACCATTGTTAAACGGTTTGTTGTGGCCACTTTTATTTTGAAAAAAAATTAGTCAGCAGTTGTTTGTTTTTACTTTCCTTTCTTTTTCTCTTTTCGCTTCCCACATGTTCCTTTACTCTGGGAAAGACATGAGTATCACAGTGCATTTGAGCGCTCCAGCATTAGAAATCACTCAGATCCTTCAGTGGGATTTAGAGACAAATCCTACTGCAGAACTGGACTAAACCATGTTGTACGTTTTGTCGGAGAGATTGACACGATTTCCTTTTGATAAAAAACTTCAGTCCACTGATTCATTTAGCCCATTTGAAATTGAATTATTATAGGAATTACTTGGAGTCAAGTTAAAACAGAATTTATTGTCTTACCATAATATTTCACAACTGTAATCATCACATAGCACGTGCTGATAAATGGAGTTCAACTGATTCGGGGAAAGGGGTGAGGCACAGAATGGCCAATGAATATTGATGAGAGGGCTTGATTGACCGTGGATGTATCCATTCCCAGATATTAGGTGGGGGGAATGTTTTTCTCAAATCCAAGAATTTTTTCTCTGGGCAGTTTTCAAAGCATGAATACTTTTTCATGTAAACTGAGAAGAGTTAACTACTAACATCCTTTATTTGTTTGGATGGAGGCGTTTAGGTACTATGGTCAGAATTTGTATTTGCTATTTACATACATTTGTAATGTTTAATACTGAAAACTGCCTATTCACAGATTGTGACATACAAATAAGCAAACAATATGAAACCCCATGTGAGTGACAAGTGACTTGGCACTAGCAAAAACAAAAAAGCATCTCTATGTAAATGGTTTCTGAATTTGAAGTTTGGAGAGTCAAAAAGGCCCACACAAAAGTCTCACAAAGGTACACATCAAAAACAGCTTTTAGCAAACGAGCTTTGTCGAGACTGAAGGCGGGGAGGGTTGAAAGAGTCCTTTCATGCATAACTCATCAAACCGGCACCACTGTTCTCTTATCATTACCCAGCCACCTAATGTTATGTGATGTCATTCATAATGCAAAAAGAGCAAAGAGTAGACAGTGGGCTTACATTTATTAATATTTATGCATTTCAGAACCTTGAAAGATGCTGCGATCCTGCTGGCCAAAAACCTTAATCAAAACATGAAATATGCATAGCCATATTTGTTGAGACTCAGTGTCCTCATTTTGCAGCGGAAATATTTGGAATTGAATACATTGTGTCTCATTGTGTTTGTGTATGACGTATGGGGGCGACCGTGGCTCAGTTGGTAGAGCGGGTTGGCTGATGATCAAAGAGTTGGAGGTTCGATCCCCGCCCTGCCACCTGTGTCATAGTTGTTGTGTCCATGGGCAAGACACTTAACCCACCTTGCCTTGTGTGAATGTCCATAGTTAGCCTGCTATCGGTGTATGAATGTGTGTGTGTGTGTGTGTGAATGGTAACGTGGGAAAGGAAAACAGGACTCCCTTGCCAAAGAGTCTTCAGTCTCAATGGGATTTACCTGTATAAATGAAGGTTAAAAAAAAAGAAAAAAAAATACCTGACAAAGGGCAATTGTTTGAGCAGTGTATTGAGCATGATTAAACACACTCTTAAATTAATTTACATAAAACTTAGTTCACAGTGATTTAGGGGGCATACATTTCTTTTGTACGTGCATACTAACTGCTTTTGATTTGCAAAACTAGTATTTATGGGAAATTTGTGACTCAATGTTTGTTCACTTATAAATGAAGATCATACATCAAACATGCATCTGGGTGTCTTCTAAGTTTGCGGGTGTTGTGTGTGTTTTATCTGCTGTGTGTGTTTTTATATTGTGTTAGTGTGTGTGTGTGTGTGTGTGTGTGTGTGTGTGTGTGTGTGTGTGTGTGTGTGCACGTGCGTTTGTGCGCGCATGTGTGTGTAAAGCAGTTCCCTGCTGTTTTGTAATTAAAGCTGAAGTCAAGTCTAATTTTCCTTACTTTGCAGTTGCGGAGGTTAATTGCAAGAGCCACGCAGCCCCTGGCAAGCTCTCCTCCATTTTTGTGCTTTTCCTGTGCAGACTACAGAGAAGATTGTTAGCGGTTAATGAGAGGACCTGAAGATGAAGTAATAACAACACCATTACCCTAACGGTACATGGAAAGAGAGCAGGACGCGGCAAAGACAAGTTAGCCCCCATGCAAATATGCGTGGGGGTAACACAAGAGTGAATTGTGAAATAAAAGATGCTTAGGTATATTTTTAAACATGAGATTTCTGTGTCCGATTGCAAATTAATTTACAGAGAGGGTGTGGCATCGTGGTTGAGAGGTGATCGGGTAACAAATGCTGGTCCCCATGGTAGACAGGACACTGGATGAAAGTGCCATCATCAACCAGGGTATCCATTCATTTGCTATGAAAGATACAGGAACGTTCAAAGGAGTTGAACAAAAAAAGAACATATAAGGAAAGACTATTTTTATGTTTTTTAAGATGTCTAAGTTAGCTTAGTATTTTTGTTTGCATATGTGTTTTTTTTCTCCAATTAATAAGGGCGATTGGAAGCTTAATGGTTTCTGACAGAAGGACCTTTAGGTCACCAGGAAAACGCAGTCAAGAGTGTGTGTGACACTGTCCGTGTGTGTGTGTGTGTTTAAATGCTCTGTGCCTGTGGGCAGTCAGAGTTGTGGAACTGACAGACAGCCGCTAACCTTCTCGCCATGCAGCCCTGTGATTGACATCTCCATGGTGAGAAAGTGGGCGGCGGGAGGACCAAATATTACTGCGAAGGTCAGGGTTGAGCGGAGTGAGCAATCAATTCGATTCACGTGCGTGTGTGTGTGTGTGGGCAGTTTTGTGTGCCCGTATCTACCTTCCCATTGCAATTTCCCCCTTGTGATGATATCAATTTAGTCGAAGCATAGCACTTGCTATTGAGCTGTAGAATTGTCATTTGATGCAATGTGATACCAATACTTTTCTCCACCTTTTTTTAAAATAAAATATAGATGGATGGATAGATAGGTAGGTAGGTAGGTAGGTAGGTCCTCACATGGCCAGTCTCTTATGAGGGGGTCTTTCTCTCTGTCCTTATCCCTATTTTCCATCCCTTCCTTAAGTCATCTCATTCTCTATCCAGCACCTGACATCATTCATGTTGATGCTAATGCATGCCTGGCCAAGTATGGCATTTCAGTGGCGGTTGTTAAAGTGACTGTGACCCCTTCAAAAAATTTAAATAAAATAAAACATAGGTAATATTGGACATTTGGGGTGAAACAGGCTGAGGTTTAAAATTTTAATTCAGAAAGGGGTAATAATTTTATTGATTACAATGTATGGAAATAGAAATAAATACATGGATATATATATACATGGAGTGAATGAAAACTACACCCCAAACATGAGTTAATATAATTGAAGGTTATTAGCAGAGCGGCTACATTTGAAAGCATGGTTAACTCAGACAGTTTGCTACTTTTAATGTGCTGTTTTTTTATTGTACTGGAATATCTAAAGAAGCTAAAATTCCTATTCCTATTCTTGGCAAGCGTGGAGCTTCTTGTGTGGGCAATTTTTTAAATTCTCTTCAGCCTTTTGACTTTGAGGTTGTTATAGTGATACATCAATGCCACCACAGAGGTAAGAGGCAAACATCACAACTTTATGTAATTGTCTTGCTATATGTAACAAGAGTGCCCTTCTCTTGCCCTGTTTGTACGATCATGGTTTTCTGAATGTGAGCAAGCATTACCAACTGACAAAACTACCTTTCATTCACAAAACAAGTCTTTTATGCTTTAATTGGGTGAGCCCTGACAAAAAGAGTGTGTGTGTGTGTGTGTGTGTGTGTGTGTGTGTGTGAGTGAGACTGTCAGCTTACTTTTCTTTATGGTACACAATCAGAATGGCCCCATAGGGAGGGACAGAACCATTACCATCCAGTCATTGTCTTCAACCTAACAAACACACACACACCACTCACTTTAATGCTTTAGCTGCAGCCTGAGGGTTTGGCTTTATGACACGGGTAACCACAGCACCAGTAAAGATGGCATTTCGAACGCACACTCAAAGAAATACAGACAGACACATGTATAGTCATACCTTCACTCACCTAAAAAACCTCGTTATGCACAACAATCTTGTGCAGTCTAAACGTACCGCCACCCAAGTCGAATTTATTTTCAGCAGGAGACAGACAGTCAGCATGATAAAGCCGTTTCATAATTCATCAGGACTAATAGCTACCTGCCTGTGCCACTAGCTGTTATCTGCCACAAATTATGGGCTCAGACAAAAGCCTATGTGTACTGAGTGTACATGTGGAGTGGCAGACTGGAAAAGGATTAATTGAAAATGAGCCTCGGATTTGTTCACTGTGCCGTAAGCGGACCGACGGGTGCATATACAGTGTGTAGTGCTTGTGGTTGATACCAAGGAGGGTCATATATATATCTGTGATGGTCAGAGGAGCGTTAAATAATGTGTAAGGCACATACAGATAATCAACAGCGATGATCTGAGAATTAACTGGTTTTCCCTGAGCTCTCACATGTCAATGTTCAGTGGCATGCATCAGCGATACTAACAGTATCTATTCCCTCTTTTATTTATTCATTCATTCATTCATTCATTCATTCATTCATTCATTCATTCATTCATTCATTCATTCATTCTATCCTTTGCCTTACCATGTTCCATCTCCTGTCACTCCTTCTTGTGTATTAAAGTCATGTCTGATTTAAAGTGGATCAATGCGGGTTGAAGTACAAGGGGGGTAATTAAGTGGAGAGGTTTCTACTGTCCCTGAATCTTATTTTTCTCTCTGAATAAGGGAGTTGGAGCACTGGAATTTGTTTCCCATCACAGTGTTTACGTACCAATTTCTTTCACAATTAGCAGTATGAGAAACTCAAAATAGAACTCCACCAATTAACACCAAGCACAATCAAAGTTAACACAGCAGAACCAGAGATATTGTATTTTTTTCCTACAGCACATGTTTCTTCTTTCTTGTCCAACCTGGTGCCTGCATTACCAACGATACAACACGTCCACTGACAGAGCCTTAACCAGAGGTGATGAGCGGGCTTTAAACATACTTCCCCCGCAAAATGTATTAGAGTCCTGGAAGACCAGTAAACAGACATGTAAGAACAACAGATGTGTAAAAATTATTCCATTTAAAATTGTCAGTTACAAAAAAACTTTTTTTGTCAAACAGGCTATTGCTATAATTTCATTTCATATCATATACTTTGATAATGAAGTATCCAACATCCAACTTTTCCTCAGATAATTTGACTATTTAATTCTACAAGCGTGGAGTCATTTGAAAGTGGTTAATGATGATGTGTCTTATAGTTTGAAATGGTACCAAGATGGCATGAGCAACATCTTCGCAATGTGCTTTTAATGTTATGAGCCATTTGATGACTTCCATTCCGGTTGGCGTTAAGACCAGATTTGTTTTATCATTGCTTAAGCGCTTTACCTATTAAACCCTTGACCCATTTTAACTAAGGTACATCCACCTCTTAAACACCCAAGTGTCTTTATCTTCTCCTGGACTCTTGTATCTACAAAATCCGGATTTCTGATGCACCTAGTACGCCTGGTGAGGAAACAACCTGAACTTTGAAGCTTTTAATCAAAAGTTTAAACTAAGTCTGTTCCATCACACTTGTGTAGTGCAGTTAGTTTGACAATGCCCATTATACCTTGTCCTTTGATGGCAGGTGTCGTAGGGACACGCTCATCCTGTAGTTGAACAACTGGTTGAAGTAAACCATTAAACGTAAAGGAAGTTGCTTAAGATGGCATTGAATATACTCTCTATTAAGCATACATTTTCACCCCTGGACCCCAGGCCCAGATCCAAAATGGCAAAGTCAAGTGGAAAAAGTAATTTCATCTTTGCTTATGGGTTATCAGGATTATTGAAAGGGAAAGTAATTAAATTAAGACTATGGACAAGCCTTTTTTTCCATATTCCTTTCTGAGTCCGCTCAATTTACTTTTATTGTCAAGTTAGTTCAACATATCCCACTTTGAAGACCAGGGGAGGCTGTGTGTGTGTGTGTGTGTGTGTGTGAGCGCTTTCAAAAAGTTTAGAAAAATTACCATCACCCCAATATGTCCTTTTTCTATGCACTTCAAAACAGCCCCCAAGTTCCCTGTCCTACAAAACGTGTGTGTGTGTACGATCTTGGATCACAGTGGATATACATAATTAAAAAGGTAATTACAAAATGTAATGTGGTGACTCACAAACCTGCGCCTCTGTCCTCAGAATTTGGACATCCCTGATTATATCATTTGTCAGCCAGACACCAAGTCCCTTTTTATTCTGCCCACAGATCTCATCTCTGGCATGGTATTGTGGATTATGTTTTAAAAATTCATTATGACAGAGATACAGACTGAGCCAATGATAATGAAACATGTGACCTTGTTTAGTCATATACGTACATCACATTTCACCTGCACAAAATGCAGATAAACTGCACATATTGATCTCTCAAGTATAAATAAAGGTTACATTTAATTAAATATTAGCAAAGAGTCTGCCTGTTGTGTGCACATGGTAAACGTGCCAACACCAAAGAAACATATATTTTCCACACAATTATTTCTTGTTTTAGTCAATATCATTGCCAGCAAGAATTTGTCAGGTGTCAGTTGCGGAATAGATTTGAGCCTGCCGGACATTGGAACTTTGCCAGACCACTATTGGTACATTGACACCAGAACTTAGCTCATCAACAGAATGGAGGCGGTGGAAAGAGGTGGAGGAGGTAAGAGACACAGAGCTGTGAAAGTGACACAGCCTCTTGTGTGGGTGAAGTTTATTTTATTGGTTAAGTGTGTCTTTTTCGTATGTGTGTGTGTGTGTCAGATTCTATAGGTCTTGTGTTTGTCTTTGCTTATTTATGAGTGTACATACGTTCCCACATTGATGTGCAATACTTATGCAAGAAGATGAATATGTGATTGATGCATAATAATGCAATCAAAGGCTGTCCTTCATATGAGAGGAGACGGCTCTGTCACACTGGTTGATAATTCAGACTCTCTTGACAGCCGTTTAATCTCCCTTGTTCTAATGGGGTTTTAGAATATGAATGGGAATGCTAGATCAACATCAATACGACAAGTCTGCACTCTTTCTACTTAAGAGAGGAGTTTGTAAGCACATACATGGACAAACAAAATCAAAAACGTTTTCATAGATGATCTTAGCAAGAACACACAAGCAGTGGGCACACGCACGCACGCACACACACACAAACAGACAGACACATTCATTGAGGCTTGTGCTTTGGACACCTGTTCACTATTTACCTCTGCAGGGAACTTAGCTCCCTGCCTCTCACCATCTTGTTGCGTCCCTCCTGCGTACGGTGAATCATGGGTGTTCAGCTGTATTTGTACTTGTGATTATGTGTTTGTTTAAATATGTGCTGTTAAAACCAACATGTTGGCTTATTTGTTGGTTAGTATGCCATGGTTACTCAATATCTTCACACATGCTTGATATCGCACAGGCTTATAGCTCTATAGGCTCCATTTGTCAAAATTTGAAACATGGCGTAGGCTGTACACGCCTTACAACATGTTAAAGTCAATTTCATTGTCATGCCTTTCAAGACATGCATTTTAATTAGCCCAGCTTAATGTACAATACATGCTTCTACAGTGTCATTAGTTATGCCTATTTGACACATTGGATGATCATCAGCAACCCAGAGTGAACTATGAAAACTCCTCCGGCATGTTGCCCATAGCAGCCCGGACTATGTGCCATTGTGTATTTGAGAAATGGAAAATAATTCCATATGTTGATGTCTGTCAGAATTATGTTTCTAAATAGCATGCTAACATAGATGTATCAGTCAAACAGTTCAAAACATATATATGTGTTTTGTTATTGGACAGACTAAAAAGAGAAACAGTTGACACAATGCTTACTCAGCCTGCCGCCCAAAATATGATGCCACCAATACATCCTCCATACAATATGATGTGAGGTGGCAGGGTAGCAGGGAGGGAAAAGTGCAGTATAGAGGTAATGCCAGCCAGAGTGAAGGCAATGGGGCAAATCATTGGGTCAACCTCAGTGTCGTCAGGCAGTGGTGGTGACGGGGACAAACACCGATACAATTTGCTGCTGTTAGATTTTTACAAGGGTAAGTGACCCAGCCTCATGCCGCAGATGATCTAAACTTTTTTATTCTGTTTTAAATGTTGGGATGTAATTTTGCCCCCGATATTAATTTGTAAACCTGTTTCTATATTAGCATTACATGATCATGGTTGCTTCATTGACTGCAGCTTTCTTAATCTGTTCTATATCTGCTCTCTTCTCAATCTCAGAGATCCACTGACTATGTTCATGGAGTGCACATGTAGGTTAGTTAGAGCATTAACTTTTCATAATGTGGCCAAATATAGAACAGGAAAACATGACATTTCTCTCTCTCTCTCTCTCTCTCTCTCTCTCTCTCTCTCTCTCTCTCTCTCTCTCTCTCTGAGGCACAGCAGCGGCTATAGTTTCAATGAACTGCATGACAACCTCTACCTTTTTATATTCAAACAACAGTCTGCTATTGATCTTACGGTTTCTGGTATATGCATGGGTCAAACGCAGGTTTAGCCCATATTCATTACCCTGTGCCAAATATAGGGGTTTTGTGCAGGAGAAAAAACAATGTTGGCAAGAAAAGAGACAATGAGTTGGAGAGAGAAACATGAAGATGGACAACGGGCAGGAATAGAAGGATTGAATTCTACAGAGAAAGATAATGAAACGGCAGTTAAATCGATGCGCTTTTTATGAGAACTAAACCCTGATCTTCTCTGCCTCATAAAATCCTCCTCTTCTTTATCACCTCCTCCTCTGTACAGGTACTACGATACCTGTATTATACCAACCAAAGACGATTTTCGTCAGGGATATTGGCTTATGTTTAATTGAAGCTGGTGCAATTAAAGCTTTCTTGGAGCAGTGCGGGGGGAAATGACCATGGATTTTGTGATTTAGATGAAGGATATATTGCCATGAAAGTTGCAAATATGGGATACTAGGCAAAAAATAAAAATGGAATGGATTAATCCATACCATCTAAATGCGTGTGCATCTGCTTCACCTTGAAGCGGCAGCAGCAGTCTGAACAATCAGATATTTGATCTGGGCTTAGAAGGGAGATTTAATCCCCGGAACGGTGAAAAGGTTTTCTCCCAAGTTGCGTTTATGCAATTTTGCCTTCTAGTGCAATTCTATAGAAATGTATCACTGCAATTTCAACACCCAGGCAGGGATTAGTCTGTGTTGGTATCTATTTGTGAGCATTTGTGTGTGGCAACTACCTCAAAGCAACTGTCAAGCCAAAGTGTGAGAGGGTGCTTTAGCAAAAGGGTGGAAACAGGAAATTCCATCTTGGTGTAAAACTCCTTAAGGCAGATTGTACAGACTCATGCATGCACAAACACACACACACGCACACACACACACACACACACACACACACACACACACACACACACACACACACACACACACACACACACACACACACACACACACACACACACACACACACACGCACGCACACAGAGAGAGAAGGAAGTGTTTGAATTCAAGATTTAAATCTTAATGTGTGAATATATTTCTTCTAATGTAATTTTTGAAGTCGGAAAGACATGAAGGGAAATGACATGACATACCAGGGATTTATTTGGGGTCAAAGTTGACGTACACATCATAAATATTGCACCTTATTAAACTTTAATCCACCATAACTCAGGCTGTGTTATACCTAGCTGCACCAAATTTTAAACACAAATGTATCTTTGCAGGCCCCTCTTGAAGCACCACCCCAAAATCAACAGGAAGTCTTTAAATTTGAAATATGTGAATTTCTGACTTGAAAAGCATCACAATGTTCAAAAATTAATAACTCCTAGCAGGAACATATTTAGCAAAACAAAAACTCTAGGGACATGGAAGATATACAAAAAAAAATGTTTGATACGAATTCGAATTACTATGTCGAGATGGAGGCCGATATTCTCCAAAAATCCGTCATATGTCATAACTCCCCATTACTCTGCAGGATTGCAGAGTAAAGTGCACACATAACAACTTTTTGTGCAAAAAAAAACATGATAGGGTATGTCTTCCGACATGGAAGATGATAAACCCGAAAGCTCGATTTTTCCAGAATAACCGTCTTGCAGCACCGGCGCCTGATTCGCCAAAAAACATCAAAACATCCCTTTTTTACAGGATGAGTTAAATGGATGGCTCTTCTTAAATATGTGGTCACATTTCCAATTTCTTCGATGGTTTTCTAGAAACAAGGGGTGGCACAACTTCCCCACCGGCACAACTTAGGCCACTCTCCCCTATATATCTCCGCTACCTGTCCATACTGTGTGTGCGCTGAAAATGATCTGGTGTCAATATAGATCCTAGGCTCTGCAAATAAACCAGATTATTTTTCAGCGCACACACAGTACAGATATATTCACTGATTTTCACAAAAAGTGATCACTGCCTTTACCGTTAAACACGTTACCATATTATTTTCCCACATTTGCTTCCCCTAACCAGCATGTCTGTCTTGATACAAGGAGGTATCACTATGCTGTTTAATTTCCTTTTCGCACCCCCTGTCCGCTGCCTTCTAGTCGTTGACTGCATGTAAAAACTACCAGGACTTGGTGCCTGCATGGTTAAAGGGATGGACACAGTTCACAGACCTTGGGCCATCTGTTTTCCCTGATTAAAGGGGAGTGTAAATATATTTCTGGCCAAATATTGATATAAATTCAATGAGAGGTGCCATCTTATTGCTTATTTGAGCCAACAGAGTGTGGGGGGGAGGGGTGTGTGTGTGTGCACGCATGTGTTTGTGTACTTTTCAATATCCATATGCCCGTCTAGCCATAAGACAGGCCCAAGGGGCAATGACAGTGCCTCATCTCATCTCCTTCCACTCTACTCTCCTGAGTCTACCTTTTTATCAGTCAAATGTGTGTGTGTGTGTGTGTGTGTCTGTGTGTGTGTGTGTGTGTGTGTGTGTGTGTGTGTGTGTGTGTGTGTGCTGGCGCGTATAAGTGTATTTCTGTCTGCCTCTGTCTAACTCTATGTGTTTATGCATAAAACATGTTAATGTGTCTGATTTTGCCGCTCCAAAATGACTAGGTGGCCAGACTGCTTTCAGATGTATTCAGTCCCTGCCTGAGTTGGGTAAATAAGAGGCAATGGAAAGAGCCAAGACCAAATTCTCCAGTGGCCTCACAGCGCTGGCCTCAGCTTAAGCATCTCGCCAGCCAACATATCCACAGCATAATGAGTTGGAATCTCCCCAGGTTATTGGGATACATCTAAACACTCCTGTAACCTATCAGCATGTGTATTTGTGTCTTTGTATGTGTGCTTGTGAATGAGGTTTGTCTCCCAAGAGAGATTTACGTGGGTAAATCTGCATGCAGCGCATTGGCATAAGAGGATTACATTTTTTGGTCGTTGTGGTAATGAACTGTGATAAACACCAGTAAATAAGTTGCGTGTGGCACGTGTCAAACACAAATGATCTAAAAACACAGGATTTACATTGTGAGTGTTACAATGGAGATTTTTTTCCTGTGAGCCCTAGTGAGCCATAATGGTTGTACACAAAGCCATGTTTGCTGTCCCTGTGGAAAGTTAAAACGTAAAAGCTCGAATCACTGCTTGTGGTTAAAATGTGCTATGTTTCAATTAATTGTAAAGCTAAATAATCATCTAATGCCATGAATACAACTTTTGTGCAGAAGGCTTTCATCTTATTAATAAATTCAATTCTCAACAAATTACAACACATTTAAAGTGGGTCAAGTGCCACAGTAATAGGCCCAGCCGGCATCTCTGCCACGCTAGATGGCTTATAGACCATTGATACGTTTTAAAGGTCTATTTACTGTTAGAATGGAGCTGTCCGTGGTGGTCAATTCAGGCCTGGTGTGAAAAAGCCTTTACTCAGACTTTGGACCCTCCAGAAAACACCCATGGAGCTGTTAAAAACATTACTTACTTTTCGGCTTACTGTAGTGCTTTTCAAACAGGAAGTGCAGTTCCGAAACTTTTGGATCTCAACTACCATGCCCAAAGGACAAGGAAAGTCATTCTCTTGGAATGGTACAAATAGCAGTAGCTTAGCAGAACACGCAGTGTTTAGATGTCAGTAGTACGATTAATTATTGACAATATTCATAATATTTCTTCAGAAACTGATATCTGAGAAAGTATTTTGTTAGTAATTGGGCCGGTTAGAACAGCAAATATGTCAAATCAAGGGATTTGCTAGTAAGGCTACATTCCTACACACAGCTTTTCTTCTGAAGACCCCAACAGAGGTGCAGCCGTCTCCCCCCATTACCTAACAAGGCAATCTCCTCCACCTATTTTCATTCATGCTCTTTATGATCAGAAGGTGTTGTACAAGGAGACAGCCATCATTATCATCATCATCATCATCATCTCCTGAATGATTTAAAGACACTCAGCTGCAATCAAAGACCTGCCAGTCACCCTTAGGCATGGCCACGTCCTTAGTGCATATCAGCAATCCCTTCTGTGTTTGCGAATACACATATGAATTTACGCAACAATGCCTCTGCATACATTTCGGCGAGAGCTGTTAAGTGTGGCTGTGTCCATGGAGCATATCAGCTTCTGATGCAGGATAAACCATGGGTGTCCCCTAGCACCAAAGTGTTAATAATGGAATAAGTAGCTTTATTTCTGTTATGTATTATTAAAATAGATTATGCACACACTACATAATGTATACTGTACAGTGACAAAATAAAGCGCCCAGCATAAAGTGTGGCACTGTGTGTTCATAGTGTACACACACTGCATGTTTGTGAGGAGCAAATCCGTACAAGCACAGCTGCATAGGTACATTTCTTTGTGCGTTTCTGTTTGTGGGCACATGTGATGCGTTAGTTCTGTGTGAGTGTTTGTGTGATAGGACATTTAAATCCTCTTCATGTAGAATGTGAGAACTGTGTGTTGCAGATCAACAATTGTTCAGATAAAAACTGTTCATGTAAGAGCTCTGCTTAATGCGTTGGTCTATTCTATCAATTGTTTCATTGATGTGTTCATTGCATTTGATTATGGTTGAATGTATGCATTTGTTTAGATGTTTGTGGTTATTTGTTGTGTGCGACCATATTAGTTTAAAGTGAGGCCTTACACCTCATATTCAACACATATTGTGTGCTTGGTGTGGGGTTTTATATAGGTAACACATCCTTAAAGAGGACCTATGATGCTTTTTGACTTTTATGACCTATAAACGTTGTTATGATGATTCATAGTCATGCTTAACCATACTAAATTATCAAATAATGACTTACATGCATTTCGACATATTCCCTGCTGACCGTCTGGGGTGTCTGTGCCGAGCACTAAACACTATTCTAGCCAGTCGAGAAGTCACGTGTTCAAAGCGGTCTACCCTTTCATAATTTGTGACGTCGCATAAAACTTTGTGACGTCTCCACGCGGATGTTTCCATGTATGGTAATGCTGTCACTTCCCTGTTCGCGTCTGCCTCGCGTCTGCCTCGCGCCCTTATAGGTCCATGCTCGCGCTTCCCGCCACTGAAAGTGTTCCGGAAGGAAGGTAACCAATCACAACGGAGTGGGGTTTGCAGGAGGGGGGAGGGGAGCGGAGATGGCCGAAGCACAGGCGGAGGGAGCCGAAGCACACACACTCAAGTGTTGACAGGATGTGCTGGATCGCCAAAATAAGAGAAAGAGCTTCCCGAAAATCCGCATAGTTTTTTGTGATGTGATTCGTGTCAGGTTGCTCTATAGCAGTGTAAAACAAGAAATTAAGACCAGAAAAGTAGCATAATAGGTCCTCTTTAAAGGCAACACAAGTTTGGACACCATTCTATAAAGCTCATTCATTTATAGTATGGTATAGTGCTGCTGTTATAAGTAGGTATTCACGCTACATTAATCATTCCATTGAAAATAATTTGGATAATATTTTGTACACAATTTACTTTGTTGCCACAACACCAGAAGCACAGTAGAGCATCCTGCTAAATTATCTGCTTAGAATTTTAGCAAAGCTACACCACACCACACTAAATTCCAGTGTGTGTGTGTGTGTGTGTGTGTTTATGTGTGCCTGCATGTGTGTATGTAGACTATGTGTGTCGTAATGATGTGCCTTTATCTCCTCTCTCCACAGCCCATTAATCCTGAGTTATGGACAAGCAGCCATTACATATTTAACCCAGGTCACTTACTGTGGGTGGCAGATAGGTGCCTTTGCTTGTCTGAGATGGCATTCATGTGCACATGTACAGTATGTCTGTCTGTGTGCACATGAAGCACTGCAGACATTCACCCAACTTTTACACAGGCAATATTTCTGTGTTTAACTCTCCAAAAGTTGGAAAGTTGGTTCAAGATATTTTTGGGCATTTATATGCTTTATTGACAGTGCAGAGAGACAGAGGTGAAATGGGGCAGAGAGGGGAGTGACATGCAGAGAACGACCGCGGGCGGGAATCAAACCCGGGTCTGCTGCTGGGCCCGGCCCGGGGGGGACGGCCTACCAACTGAGCTAAGGGTGCCCCGGAACAACTGTTTTTACAATATTCTTGTGTGTATGTGGATGTGATATCTAAAACCTGACCTTAAGATAAAACCCACAGCTCAAGCGTTCCTATTATTACACCCACCCCCACAGCGTGCAGTAGCTGGGTGATAGATTTCAGCATCAAATAATAGGTGAGGCTCAAGGAGTGGAATTAAGCCATCGGGACTTCACCAACCCTCTCAATACCCACCTCCATTGTTTTACTCTCAAGTTGGTCGAGTAAGAATAAATCCTTACACTTTATATTTTCTCTAATCCAAGTGCCACTCATACGGTCATGTCCTCTTCTGTATGTTCCGTGTGTAGAACCAATCGGTAGTTTCCATCAAAGCTTACGTAAGCCAAGCATATAGAATTCCTTTGGACTTCCTCACATTTTTACCCGCGTTCCTGTCAGCCTTCCTAAGCTATTTGTTCCAGACGCCTGGATTTAGCCGATCTGGGATTAAAATGCTGGATTTCTATGGTGAAGTGACGGGCATCAGAAGTCAAGGGCTTACAACTTTTTTGTGTGTGCAGATGAGTAACCCTGCAAGCTGATAACCTTAAAACTCTCATTTGAATGCATCCGACTCCTATTTATCTGACCAAGTGACTTTTTTTTCTACTTATCGGACATGCCACATGTATACATGTTTTTCAGCATACCTTTGAGTGTGTATGTGTGCATGTGTGTGGGTGGGTGTGTGTGTGTGTGTGTGTGGCGCTTGTTTGAGTCTGACAGTGTGTGTGTGTGTGTGTGTGTGTGTGTGTGTGTTTGTGTGTATCTGTGTGTACAGCTCAAGGGCCAGAGGATGGTCTAATATGTTTAGCTACCAAGGGAAATAAAGAGCTAATACTTGGGGTCAGACTAATCGCCTGAAAACAGCCTCTCACTTCTCACTTTATTTTCATTTAAGCAATTGAACATACACAAACACAACCCTGTGTGTGTGTGTGTGTGTGTGTGTGTGTGTGTGTGTGTGTGTGTGTGTGTGTGTGTGTGTGTGTGTGTGTGTGTGTGCATAAACAATCACACAACCTGTCCACTGAGATGGAGAGAGCAGCCTTTCAGTATCCAGCATGCTAGTGCATCCTTCTAAATCCACACTGGTAATGTTGGTATTGGCCAGGGGTGTAAAGTAGCTGGTTACATTTACTCGCGTTCCTGTAACTGAGTAGTTTTTTGTGTACTTGTAATTTTATAAGTGGTTTTTAAAACATGTACTTTTACTTTTACTTTGAGTATGTTTATTTTGAAGTATTGTACTTCGCTACATTTTATATCACCTGTGTCACTGAGTAAAAAAAAAGAGTAAATAGAAAGGCTAAAGGAGAGAAAAGAAAAGAAAAATCGCGGGGGGCTTTTATTTCTACGGCACAAAACCGGAAACTAACACAGTGAACGATCGACAGGAGGAGAGGGGAACACTTTGCGCCTAAATGACAACAACGAACATTGCTTCCCTCAATCATGAAAACATAATAATACTAGTTAATCTATCATTGTACCGCACGTGAAGAAGTGAAGGATTTTAAATGCAGCGAACCCTTCGGCCCCTCCCTCACCTGATAACAGGGCCGAGTAGGAGGGAGCTTTGAAAAACTTCTTGAAGACGTCAGAAAGTCAGCCTTTGGTCGAGAAGAAAGGTAAAACTAATTGCGTTGTCTGAAAACACTTCAGACTAAAATAATGTGCAAGATATGTTACGCGCAGACGCCGAGTCAGATATGCGATGATGCGCGACCGTGAGAGAGAGAGAAAAAAAAGTCATGCGACCATGTCTGCACCTCACGACCAATTAGTTTTCTCACTTTAAGTCAAATCATAGTGGTCTATGACCAAGCAATAAAGGAATAAAAAACACGGGAAATTTAAAGCTCCTTGACTCTTGCCATCACAACAGTCATCAATTAAGAACACTGTAGCCTACAATGCAACTTGCTTATCCAGCCAGCTCCATGAGATATAAATAAAACATTCCCCTTACATTCCTGCTAGCAAAATAAGTGCTCTATCAACAACATTTGCAACGGTTTATTTTGATTTTGACACATATTTTATTCAATTTAAAAACATATTTTTTACGTATTTGCATTTTCCTGGTTTTCAGTTCAATTAGGAAATGTTTAAAGTCCAAAGTCATGGTGTCAAATGTTAAATAAGCATGATGTTCTTAAATCAATAAATAATTGTCTAAATAATTGTGATTACACAATGTCAATCAAAATAATCATGATTATGATTTTAGTCTGAATCGAGCAGCCTAACTAAGGTTTAGATCTATTATACACAATTACATTATTAAACAGGCGATAAAAGGAAAGAATTTGAACTTGAATGGAGAACTGCAGCTGCTGTCTGTTTAGGTCTGTAAAGCGGTTGAATTCCCTCATTAACAGACTATTTGCTCCATGTTTGCTTATCTAAAGTATATGACACAGTATACATCCATACGTCGCAACATGATTTGTTTAATTTGTATACTTTAATTTGTAAAGGTGTTGCATTAGGTTAATTAAACAAAACTAGTTTGAGATTTATATCCCCTTATAATGCCCTACACAGAAGAGACCCCCGCCCCCTCCCGCTGTTAGAAAGTAACTAGTAACTTGTACTTTAAGTACATTTTAAACCAGCTACTGTTTAACTTTTACTTAAGTAGATTTTTAGACCAGTACTTTTACTTTTACTTAAGTAAAATTTCATCCAAGTAATCATACTTTTACTTGAGTAGAATATTTTTGTACTCTTTCCACCTCTGGTATTGGCATAGCTTCAGCCTAGACACCCACTAATGGACCCATACAAACACACACACACACACACACACACACACACACACACACACACACACACACACACACACACACACACACACACACACATAAAGCCTTCATCCTGTCCACAGAGAGGCTCTAAGCCATTGAATCATCATTGCATTCTGCTACCCAAGGCTATCCTAGGGTTAGTGTGCAGTTCACTCAGCCATGTAGTGACTTTAATAGCAGCATGTTTTTTTGTTTTCCTTTTTGGTGCTGTTTGGTAAACAAAAGGCAGTGACCCTGCGTCTGTCATATCTCATTTACAGCAGCTCGTACACAGCTTGGTGAAAGGGCTGGAACCACTGGATAGCCATGCCCCTATGACCTTATTGTGTTGCAGGAGTGTCCATACACCTAGTAACTGCAGGTTGTGTCCAGGCTTGAAAAATGAGTGCAGTCCGTGACAGTCCTAACAAGACTAGTAACTCATGGTGTACATGTGGCTGTCCCCCCCCCAGGGAAACAGGAGCCAGTATCTGCTTCCCTGGGGGTGTCACTAAAAAAATTGCATTGAATGGAAAAGTCCATTCAAACGTGAAACTTTCATATGTCCTAGATGTATTAAACAGAGTGAAATATGTCAGGCCTTTCCTTTTTTTCTACTTTTAATTAGTACGGTTAAAGCCACTACGAGTAAGATGGCACGTTGGCGTCCCCTTTGGACAAAAGCGGTAGTATTCTTACGACGCCCGCTGTCGCAAAGCTGTTTTCTAGCGCGAGTGTGAACTGAGAAGGGCGCAATATAGTGCATGTCCGTGTGTTGAAAGTGTGAGGACTCTTTTCGGCTCTGTGAGAGTGGTTTTGACACTGCATCAACTAATGCCAGTCACTGCCACACACACCTGATTGCAATGAGTTGATGCAGCAGTGTCACCTAACTACTCTCTCTCACGGAGCTGAAAGACGTGTCCTCACCATAGATAGTAACGTCCTCACAGAAAGCGAATGAACGAGAGACGGCAGTTAGTATGGATCACGATGAGGTAATGTGTTTGTGTTGTTGATGTAAATAATGACTATTTCAGATAATGGTTATCTGATGATGGTGAAGCAAAGCAAACTTTGTGTTAGTACCAACCGCTCATTCATTTAGGAGTAAACACTGCAGTCTAGTTTCGCTCTCGTGAAATTGTTTACACGTTGCCTGGCAACACCCTCGTCCCGCCCGTAGCCTATATCACTCTCCCTTTTAGCTTTTCTTAATTTTTCATTTTGTTCTTTGATGGTTCAGCCCCGTTATCAGCCATTATGACAACAAATAACTGTCTCAAACAAGGCTCCCACTCCCCTTCCCTCACCTGGAGGGATAGGCTTCTCAAATCACGTTGCTGCGCCACACTGAAATCTGCGACCAATATGGATATGTGACCATAGAGCCTGCACGAGCGAACCAAAAATCGGACTGGGTGTGCGACCAGACCAAAAGCAGTAATAAAAACTATTTAAAAACGTCTTTCTTTGCACTGATGGTCTCGTTTGATGTTAAAGATACTTTATGATTATCATAGGAAACATGAGGCTGTTTAAAAGATATTTAAATGTTACTCGTAGCCGCTTTAACAGCTCATCCAGTATTTCAAATATGATAATATTATATACGACCAATCAAAAAAGTATTTACAATACAGAAATGTCAACTTTCTGGAAAGTGTGTTCTACAGTAGTTTAATTTGTGTAATGAATATTATGAAAGTTTCACTTTTTGAATTGAATGACAGAAAAAAAAACATGTATCTGCTTGTCCACCTAATCCTCACAGCCAGGATGGAGCTGATTTTCTGTACTGGAGAGAGAGAAAGAAAGAGAGAGGCGAGGGTGTGGATGAAGGATACTATGGTGGGAAAGGAATGGAAAAACACAGCGGAGCTGGGGGAATAATGTGGGATTTAAGGCAGCATACATCATAACACAGCTCTGACCCTTTCTATTTGAATACTTTGAGGTTGCATGTATGTGTATATACATTTTCCAATATAGATTCACATCACAAACACTCATAGTTATGGGAGTGTCCCCTTATATCTGCCTGTGTTGTATGTCAACATGTTCATTGATCTTGTCAGTGTAAACAGAGAGCTGGAAGACATGTGGGTTTGTAGTTGTGTTTGCATGTGTATTTGTATGACCATGAGGGAATCTTGGTATTAGACGGTGTACAATGCACATGTTCTTAGTGCGTGTGTGTGTGTCTTTGTGTTTCTGTTTTATTGAAAGCAACACAAAGGCAAAATATTAATAACGACATACATCAATAACTAGAATGGTTGGGTCTAATGTTGTTTCTTTCTCTTGATTTGATCTTGAATTAGCTTTTATTTTATGTTATTGCATTTAAGCATCCACAGTAATGCTCAACCTGTACTAACAAAATGAAATTTGAGCATGAAAAAAAAAGACATGTAAATATGTCCCAAACTTACTTGCAAACTACTGCATTATTAAATTCATACAACAAATCACCTACTGGCTTCATTTCTATATTTCAGTTTTAAGCATTTCAGATCATCCTCTAAACAAACTGTTTAGTACTTTGATCTTTAGGAGTCGCATGGGAAACCAACTTGTTTATATATTTATTTTTTTATTTTTGCAATGATGTGCACCCTTGGCAAAATTCAATCTTCATATTTGCTGAGCATGCACTTGATACACAAAATAATCCTGTATGAACATAGGCCCTTGGAAATTAAACCATTTTAGTGTTCCACTTGAATCTGTCACATTACAGCCTAAAAAAACATTCAGAAAAATGGCCCATTTTACTTTTTCATTATTCTTTCCAGCCAAGGCCGGGGTCCCGACCTTTTTACCGGGGGACTTATATGACATATTGGTCTCTGTGTGTCTTGCCGTTCACCCCTTTCTCCCCGTTTGAAGTCAATACACTATGAATGATGACTCATTTGAAGCCAAGGCTGTATTGAATCAACCCCATTTGAATCTAATGCGTTTCAAAGCATGTGTCCTTTGAAGTGGATAGTTGTCCCCCCCCCCCGAGGCCACACTTCTCAGAGACAGACCTCTCTGAAGTCAATGCGTGTCCCATTTGGAAGTCAATGCTTGTTAAAGGATGGATGGCTAAAGGAGCGTTGAACGCATGGCCATTATAGTCTTTTGGTTGGTTGCTTTAGCTCTGTTCGGATGGGAATCGTTTCCTGGTCTCAACATGTTGGGCCTTGCTATTGAGCGAGGTGAATGTGCATGCATGTATAATGTCTGTTGAACTACCTTGAACCCTTGGAGCTTACTGTTGGAGATCCTCTAAGGTAGCCTGTAAGCTTTCAGCTGTGTGTTCTATTTGTGTTTTCATGAGTATTTGGTGTACATTGAACAGTGTATTGTGACAAAAAAGGAATCATGATAATAATATGCAATAATAGCTACAAATGTATTAGGCCTGTTGTGAAAATGGCTTTATAGCCATTTAGTTACAATGTGAAGTTTGACATACACTTCAACATTGACCATTTTTTTCCCCCGGTGCTTTTACTTTAACTTATTCATTATTTTCACATTTTTAATTCTAGCTGCAACATCTTGTTTCTCAACCATTCTATTAAGATTCAAAGGAAACCAATCTTTGTCCAAGGTTCCATGATGGCATACAGTATTCTGTTGTCTACACTGAGAGGTGTGGGAGTCTTGAGATTGCAGGCCCCCATAATGAAATATGTTACCATGAATGTATTATGTTGTTTAGCCCTGTGCTTTGTGGAGTTGATGCGTTAGGCAGCCTTTTTAAGTTGTCTCTGCTTCAGCTCTGCCAGCTGTTAGCATATTGCAGGTTGCAAGCACAGACCATTTGCCAAGTGTGATTGTGTCTGTTTATGTGTTAATGTAGAAACATTTTATTATTAATTTATTATATTGATATATTTTGTGTGCACATTTTCACATACACACCTGCTGTGTGTTCAGTCTCCAATGTGTTTTTCATCACACCATGCCCTACCATCTTCCCTTTCACCCCTTTAATGCACTCGTTTCAAGAGGGAGATAAAATATGTTTTCTTTAGAATCACTATCGTGCTTCCTGACAGGTGCATTTTGCCCTTTATGTGGCATATGACTCTCACTCTCGCATACACACAAACATACCAGACAACCTCAGAGGATGCATCAGGCACAGGTCTGATATTAAGTGAAGTGTTTTTTGCCAATGAGACTTTTTGAAGAATCAACCCGGTTAATAGCTGTTTTTTTAAAGAACCCCCAATTTATTTGCACGCGGCTGTAACTGTGTACTGAGCAGGAAGCAGAGCAGACACCCAAAGGTAAAAAAAAAAGACTGGCAAGCAACACGAGATAGATGTGAGGAGGGGAAAATAAAACATTGCTTTGGCGGTATAAATCCCTAGGTAGCTTTTGGATGTTTTCTCTTCCTCACTCACACACCTTCCGTCACACCCCTACACAGAGACACAGAACTATTTCCGCCCTTCGATTACACAAAGCGGGGCCTGCATATCTGTTCTGACACCAGGTTTTTGTCAGGGCAAGGTGGTTTAAAAGATAGCAGAGAGAAGGGGAGCGGGAACAAAAAAAATTACCAAATAGACAAAGAGAACCAGACAGACACGTTTGCAGACAGAAAAGAAGGGGACAAACTATATCACAAAAGCTATGTCGTATCCTTCCACATCTTTAGCCATAGCTTCTGACCGAAAGACAGAACACATGTTTTCCCGTGGTAATTTAGCCGCATGCTTCAGTGCAAATGTTATTTTCAAAGTGAGAACAAGTGAATTAAAGGGAAACAACAAAGACAACAGTAGAATCCTTGCCGTGAACAATCATCTGTCTCTTGTGTCCTCCCAGTGCATAGCAGAGCCTTGCTACGTCCCCTGTGCCGGCTTTGGCTGTGGCCATTTGAAAACAAACAAATCTGCGTTTTGCTTTTTGTACGTTCCGGTACCTCCTCTGAGATGAGCCCAAATCCCTCTCGTGTGTTTGTGTGCGTCTTTGTCTTATGTTCTTATCCTGCCCCCCCCCCCCCCTCCCAAACACCTTCCCGTGTGGGTTCAATTCTTGTCTTTCTTACCCACTACCCTCCATAAACAGTTACATACATAAAAGTCAGTGCATGGGTGAAAACTGTGGCCCTCTAACCTACCTCTCTTAATTCCCATTCAATACAATAGTTAGGTCAGATTGCATGCAACACTTTAAGTCATTCCAAATGACTTATTGCTCATTTAAAAAGTTACTAAATCACTGCAGTAAGTTGTGATATTATGTGATGGTAGGCCTATCATATTTTTTTTTAACAGTGGCTAGCTTAGCAGTTAGGAGGACATGACTTTGGAGTAACTGGAAGGCGTATTTTTCTTCTTAAGACAGGGGGTTAGGGGGTTGCTTCTCCTTACCGCCAACTGCTGTGCCAAGCTAAAGGCCATTTTTAGTAAACATTGTTTCATCTATACTAAAGGCTACATTTGAAGGTGGGGATATCAGGGGATATTCATAGTTTTACACTCCAGAAAGTTAAAGGACTTGTGTGAAGAATGAACAAAGGAAGAGTGAGGCACTAGTTCAAAAAACTGCCTATACTTTGACACCTTTACATGTTGGATTGTTGGTTTCAGGAAGTTATATCAGTGACGCTTGAGAACCAGGACAAAAGGCTGGGACAGAATGTAACTGCTGTTATCTTTAAAAATTAAAATATTTAAAATTGTAGATGTTATTAGGGATTACGAATAGAATATCTAAAGCACAATTATCCCCTTAAATTTAATTTTATTATTATTATGTAAAATTTATGACACTTGTTATCTTCTCATGACGTCAAAAACAGTGTGTTCATAGAGAAGGTTTCAATCTGTCATATGCAATAAAACCTATTAAAAATGTACTTTAATGATTAAAAAGAGCTTTTTTCATCAGAAGGCCAGGACACACCGGTCCGTCTACCCGAAAATGGAGTCTGCCGACTACTGACTTTCCGTACGCTCTGCGCCTGCGCGGGACGTAATGTCTCCATAACAGCAGGTGGCGCTAATCTGTATTGTGGCCCAAAAAAATACGGAAAGCCGGAAATGATGGGACAGCTCTCTTGACAATAAACACAGATATACATACGTATTTATATTTATGGACCATAAAGAGCATAATTTTTAGCAGAGAGTGTTGAGCATGGTGTCGAGCAGTCAAGAAGGGTTGATGCATGTGAGTACTCGCTGAACGAAACAAACAAACACATTAAAACAATGGGTAGCGATGCGATACTGTTGTCAGCTGTTTGTGCTACCCGCCTCACTTCCGGGCTTCACTGATTCGCTAGCCCTCCACCAATCAATTTGCTCCGACTGAAAGACTGCCCGACGCCGAAAAGAAGCCTGGCGACATCTATGATGGCCGACGTCACCGAACACACCAAACAGATTTGTGTCCCCGCCCCCTCCAGACTCTCCGACGGCGATTATCGGGCCAGTGTGTCCTGACCTAAAGGCAACACTAAATACTCTCTCATATCAATATTTTTTTTTCTACAACACATTCATGTTTTATAAGGTTTCTAAGTGGGGGGACACTTTTTGTCACCACCGTCAGACATTTCATTAAAATGTTATGAAATCAGTCCATATGAGGGGCAGCTGTGTCCGTGAAGGACCTATTGTCACAAGCTATCTGTGCAGAGTACATTAGAGTCAGACAGGCTCTGATAAGTGGTGTAGTTTTAGAATATTTGACATTCCAAATCTTGAAAGTAATGCATCACAACCATGATATGTCAACACCGACTTCCAATTTCTGAAGAAGTTATTTGAAATGTTTCGATAATTTTATATTCTTGAAGTAGTTCATACTAGCACCAATCATCAACAGAAAAAAACAAATGGCTAGATTAATTAAATTTGTTTTGTTTAAGAAACGTTAAATATGTCAACACTGTCAGATGTCAACTCCGTCAGATTTCCTTTCTGACGGTGGTGACAGGCCAATGACGGAGTTGACATTCAATGCAAAGGCAACATATTTGGGTTGTTTTCAAGTTATTATAATTATATTAAATACAGAAATAGGTTTTAGTTTTTCTTATACTGTATTTATGGAAACTCTCACAATCTTCTTTTGTCATGGATGATTCTTAAAAAAGTGCAGGATGATATACAAAATGAGGCTTTTAGAGCAAGTCTGATTGAAAGACTGTAATGTGAATCTTGAATTAACGCTCAACCAATAATATGCTGTAAAATAAATATAATAATAAAATCACTGTTATTGATTATTCTACGTATTTGATGGTTATCTGGGTTTTTGTCACCACCGTCCGATATGTCAAATTCATAAGATATACTTGTCAACTCCGTCAGATATGTGTCAACTCTGTCAGATTTATACTATTATGATAACGATACCTAATGATATTTCATAGTTGTTGAGGAATGGTTGGTCATATGTGAAAATCTAACCAGTCACCTAACATGAGAATGTGTTTTGAAATGTGAAACACATCTTGATTGCTGTTAATTTTAAAGTAAACATTATATTACACAGTTCAACTGAAGAACATAGAGGAACATTTATATAGAATATCAATAGTCATATACATTTTGAAAATATTTGTTGTGGCTTCTGTCAGTCTTGGTGAATACTTGTGATCACAATTCTTCTCATGGGTCTAGCATAGATTGAGGGAAAATTAATTTGTGTTTTTGGTGTCTGACGGTGTTGACACAAAATAAAGAGTGGCAAGGTAAAAACCCCATTTTAATAACAAGGACAAAAGCTGGGAGGTTGTATCAAAGTGTAGCTCAGTAGCTTAGTATATGTTGGAAACATACAGGTAATTTAATTTGCCTAAACATAGGGTTTGTATTTTTTCAACATTGCACCCTGTTTTGTCCCACTCAAGAATCACTGATATACATGTAATTGGAAGCCCTATGCCCCTATTGTGATCTCGGAAAGGTGTTGGGAGAAAGGAAAAGGTGTTAAACTTTCTGACAGGAACTACATTTGAAGAATGATGGCTCCTTTACAAGTCAGTCAGACAAATATGTTTACTGAGATCCCAGAGTTGATGTAGCCTGCCAATCTACTGTATATCTTGGAGAGACCGCAAACAATCCCACATCCTAAAATGTTTAAGTAAAAGAGCAATAATAAGATTAGTATATGTGATGTAAATGCAACATGGAATTGCAATCCCTCACATTTCTTGACAGTGAAATAAAGTAATATCAATGCAATACGTTATTACAATCAATGTGTCACTACCCGACATTGTTCAAGGCTAATGTCCAGGGGAAGTGTCTCAAATATGCTCCATGGAGTACGGTGGATAGAGAAACATTTTGGCAAATGTTTCACAATTGAGTATTAACTACTGAGGATAGAAGGGCTCAGACGGTTTACAGATTGTGATTTGTGATAATGGGCTATAGAGTCACGGCGCTGAATAAAGTGTTGCATTGGTGAAGGGATATTTTTTTCTTTGGTTACACTGAGATGATTTCCTTGACTGTGCCATGCACCCCAGCTGGAGGAGAGACGTGGCAGATATTATGTTGATGCCAATCCAGTGGAACACTGCAGTCTTGGTACCAAGAATGATTTACTCTCGGGAGCCAGCATGTTCTGAGTAGGTTGACAGCTCAGCACACTTTTTTTTACATAATAGTTTAGTTTGCATGCTACATTCTGTAAAGGGATACCCATAAGCATCTCTAAGAAATACTCCAACAGCCCCTGTTAATGTTGTATCGGTTCTTTGTTTCCTCCAGTTGTATATACAGTAGCTGACAGCTGTTCACCCACGGAAAAAAAAGTTTTCATTCGGATTATGGACTCGTGCTGATCATGAAATAAGTTTAAAACTGATTCTCCCCAGCTCCGTAATCACCACAGTTGGCAACCTATACTGACTGATTGAATATGTTCCATCTGCAGTCTCTCTAACACTATTACTGTTCATGGCATGCAACATAACCACAGGAGCCATAGTGTGCATGTGCAGAGGACATGGCTACAGCAGCCATACCGGGGCAGTGAAGCTGATGAGTGATGGTCCCACATCTCGTGTCTTTCTTTCAAGGCACTGTCTCTACCTTCTTGCATTCTTTCGTTATTTCTGTTCCCCCTGCTCGGTTACTGAGTGACACAAATCCCATTCTGTAATTCTGGCATTGTCTGGCCAACAGCTGTTACCTACTGTAGCAGAGAGACCAGTAATTATAAGTAAGTGCTTGCTGCTTCTTATCAATAGCTGTAATTATAGGGGAGACTCTTGAGTCGCTGTGTGTGTGTGGAAATCACTCTTCTGGACTGGACTGACACTCTTGTGCATCTCCATCTTCCGTAACCGAGCCTCGCACACATTAACTAATGACTGTGCGGCAACTTCAACTGCTGCAGGTTTTTGTAGGTTGATGCATCTAATTGTAAGTGCTTTCGGTGACAGATCAATTAGAAACAGTTAAAAGACTTTCAGGCTCGACAGTAGGTATTAGGGTTTATGACTTTAAGAGGTGGTTATTTTAGTATAAAGTCAATGGTAATTGCCAAGCAAATTATTACAAACTATTATCATTAGAACGCTGTGATTACCAGCTATTCCCCAAAGCACCAGTATAAAGCAGTAATCTAGTAGGTTTTTCTGACAGAACAAACATTAACATTACTGCCAATAGGAACACCATACGCTGATAAGCATGTCTCAATTGAATTGCTCTTTGGTCTCAGGCTTGACCTAAACTCCCCTATTCGTTACAGGAGCCAATCTCTCTGGGTTTGGGGACTTTTTTGCCTTTACAGGATGTCAAGCAGAATCGATCGACCATGGCCATACACATACTGGAGGCCTAAGATTTTTTTAAATAATGCACAGAATAAAAATACAGAAAAGAACATTCAACATTTGTGACTATTTGAATGACATTACTCTTGATTGTGTTTTTGTCCCATCGGCAGTTTGTTGTCCAACATAGAGATCTATATGGTGGTTAAAAGTAAATGTACTATATAGTTGCTCTAGCAATTGTTAACTCTGCCAGGTGGAGATTGAGATGAGCTTGATTGTGAAGAACAGTATAACTAAACTCACAAACTACATGACACATTTCCATTTGTTGTGATGGTCACCATTCCTCATTAGTACATTAGTGTGGCTTATCTCTTATGAGCAAACATTTTGGCTTTCCTTCTCCCTCAATAGATTGTTTAACCATGCCAGCTGGACAGTTTGGTTTAAGGAAGACATATACATAACATATCTGGCAGCTCCAGGGGTGTTCTTCTGAAACTGACTGTGCAGTTGACACTTCACGATTAAAGTAGTAATGTGCGTTTTGCCTTTTTCAGCACTGCAATTGTGTGTGTGCAAAATTGTGATTCATATACTGTACCTTCCTCTTCCTTTTGAGTGGAGATGGCCTGTTTTACTAAATTGACTTGAAACTGGCATCTCACTTAATCGATTGATATCAATTTGTGTTAAAGCACTACTTCAGCTGAATTACCCTGCTGCTGATTTAGAAGATGAACTTCCGTCTGCTACCCCTGTGTTCACACGAGGGCTGTCATCAACAGGCAGAACTGTTTGGAAGTAAAAAGGTCCCCATTGGCTGTTACATTAAGAACATCCAGCTGTTTGAAGACTTGGTTAAGGAACACTCAAATGCACACTGAAACACGTGTTTGTTTGTATTTGGTGAATTTAAGTTCTGCTTTCCCATAAAACGGCATTATGTTGATTGTTTCACATATACAGTAGCTTTCGTTTATCTCAACTGAAGCCTTTCATTGAAACAAACCTTTATTTGGAATACTTTGTAATACGTTTATTCAATACTTTTTTGTCAGCGGGTTCAATTTAGCTTATTAGTTTCTTATGCTTTTGTCCAACATTAATAAGCATTATTTAAATATTCTAGTCTGGCTTACCGGATATCAACAACTAGTATAGCGCTTCCGTTAGATAACATTGTTAAACTCCTCCTCTTCCTCGCTGTAGCGTACTGCTTATGCTCCACTCAGAAACTCAGATTGGGAGACAACAGAAAGTGCACGCATGTGTTTGATAGTATCCAGCTCATAATGTTGCTGTGCGCACACATGGCGCCGCGCGTGTCATTCACAGTGTTGGTCGGCATCTTTTAGAATAGGTCCATGGTCGGCCCTGAATTGCACTATACACGTTGTGGCTTCCTGGGCTTAGCGCCGCCCATGGCGATTGTGATTAGTTTAAAGAAATTAAAACAGGCCAGCACAGTTTTTCCCCCTATACTCTAAACGATATAGGTTTGTACCAGACCATACTAGCTGTTTGGTCTGGCTGAGCCAGACAAAGTGTCATCCCTGTTGGACCTACGGTTAGCAATGTCATTGTGATGAAGTGTGATCCAGGCATACTTGATGGATTGGGTTCCAATGTACTGTACACAGCCCGATCCAATTTTAACGTAACCAGTTAGGTGTTATACTCATATATTTCCACATTAATATACAATGGTCGCAGACACTTGTAATGAATGCATTACCACACAGACACACACACAGGTTAGTCCAATTTGAGACAGCACTGATGAACCCGCATTGACAAGGAAAAAAACAGGGGGGAAATCTGGGGAAAGTTTTCTCTCTTTGTCATTGTGACTCTTTCTACATGGAACTTGCAATATATTGTGTATCTTGAGTGTTGTGTGTGTGTGTGTCCATGTGGTAGGCCATTCTGCAGAGGTTGTGTGTAATCCCTATTGTTGCTGAAATGCCACCGCTGTTATTAGGGAAGATTTATGTGCTGTGCCCAGGGATGGAGTCAGAATGCCAGCGTGTGTGTGTGTGTGTGTGTGTGTGTGTGTATTATTACATTGCACTGGGGGATACACAATGCCAAAATGCATCCATGTTTATGACTCAATGTCAGATGTAGCCAACATTTTCATTTTCATACCAATAATTGATTTATGGAATAGCATACTTTACTTCCAATGATCCAATGTACATTTTAGAAAAATGTAACAGGTAGATATATATATATATATATATATATATATACAGTATATATATATATACACACACACACGGTGTGAATTTTTTTATCGCGCGATTAGCGCTCGTCATGGCCTAGCAAACGTTGTGGTTTTTTTCATGCTGTTGTATCAACTAGTAATGTTAGAACAACTGAAACACCACAAACTATACATATGGCTCGCAGGTAAGTTACTGTTAATTCAAACGGAACATGTCCTATAGTGTAATTTCACATTAAAATAATTTAACTGGCAAAACGGCTAAACGTCAAGTAAATTCTGACTTTTATTTTGAAGCCGAAACCGGAACCTAGCACTTCATAGCTCAGCTGCGCGACCCTAGTAGAGTCTTCCGTGTGTGACTCTGGGACTTTGCGGAAAAAGAACAGTAAAGAAAGCTTGTCATTTGCAAAGGTCTTACTTATATATATATATATATATATATATATATATATATATATATATATATATATATATATATATATATATATATACACGTTACGTAACACAGTTACCAACATCACCTATTTGGCCACATGTTCCAAGATCAATCCTTAAACAGATCAAAATGCATTTTTCCTAAGGCCCCCACAGTCCAGGAATGCTCGTCTGAACTGACCTGCTTCTGATCTGATTCTTGTTTTAGTAATTGTTGGCTGCAGTTTTTATTGGAGATAAAGTGTTATTGGCTATGTGTGGCAGTCTCACTCCTTCCTTTCTACACTCCATTGATATGACGTTTGCCCTTTTGAGTAGCCTGCCTTTCCCCAATAAATCCCCCAGAGCCGTATCTGTCTATGTTATATGAACAATGTGTTATACCAATAAACAAGTAAAATTATATGATATATTTTTCATTGGAAATAACGCAGTGAGCTGCACAGTGACCTACTGGTTACAACCTTTTAATATTGTGTAGTTTGCCCCGGCACTGTAGATCACACCCAATTACAAAAAGGAACTAACCGCATGACTTAGCACTGTTTTTACTCTGATGAATGATTTCGACCTCCCTCTAAAATGGTTTAGGCTACATCTCCATTCATTAGTCTGACATACAAAACTAGACACAATTCTAGACATATTGAACAACAGAAAACAAGGACACACTCACACAGACATACACTCACATGTTTCCAGGTAAGACTTATCTTGAGTTACAAATGGGTTTGGAAACTGAATATCAATGACATGATGTCAGAAGGATTGATGACGGGAAGTATCAACGAGGAAGGGTCGCTCTGTCCTATCAACAAGGTCTTTTGGTATTAACAACAAGATCCCGTATTCTAACCAATTGTGTCATTTGTCTTTCATCATATGTGTTCCTTCTAGCCCTGTATGTATGTGTGTGTGTGTGTGCCGTCTGTGTGGCTTTGTCCATCCATGTATGTTAATGTCCGTCTGAGTCACACAGGCACGTGTGTGTGTGTGTGTGTGTGTGTGTGTGTGTGTGTGTGTGTGTGTGTTACATGCGTGTTGTAGAGGGGCTGTCAGGTCATTTAGGCAGTCTACTCAGGGATTGCGCCAATGAATAAGCAGCACCGATGTTATCTTGAAACCTTCAAGAGGAGAGTAGATGAGAGAGGAGAGGGATGAGGATAAATCAGGCAAAATGGACACAAGAGGGGCTGACGAGCGAGTATAAGAAGGGAGGTTGATAAGAGTAGAGAAGAATGGAAGGAAATGAGTTGAGGCAAAAGGACAACCATGGGTAAGGAGGTTACAATGATTGCTGCAAAGTCTTGGCCTGAAGGAAAGCTCATTTACATACACTCATGTCCGCTCATCAGGCAACTTTTTCTTTTGTCCCCCTATGCCTTTATGTTTTGAGTCCCCGTTTTGACCTCTGGTGTCTACTCCCCTAACCCTCCTCCATTACTCAGACAAGCCTTCCTTCTAGGCATATCATGTCACATTCTTATCCTTACAGTTCTATGCTCTCCCGTCTCATCGTTTCCCCCCCCCCAATTCTTTTTCACAACATCATCTCCATGCTGTTTGCTGCATCAAGGTTTAACTGGTTAAACAGCTTTAGTCGTTTGTAATCAGAACAAATACATCTTAATTTGCCCAAATAATCGATCCACTGGACCCTGCGTCTGATGACCCCAGTATTATTATAATACCCACAGTAGACTGTTTTTCCCACTCTGAATATGCTTAATTTATTTCAATATTGTTTTTTCTACATTAGCTCTTATGGTATCTGTACATTCCTGATCACCTGATACCTAGTCTGGCTAGCCGGATATCGACAACTAGTGTAGCGCTTCCGCTAGATACCAGCATCAAACTCCTCCCTTTCCTCTTCCCTGCTGTAGCCTACCGTTTATGCTCCGCTCAGAATGTGAGACAACAGAAAGTGCACACGTGTGTGTTTGACACGGTTTGATAGTATCCAGCTCATAATGTTGCTGCACACACACGTGCACGCGCACAACCGGCGTGCCTCATTGACGGTGTTGGTTGGAATATTTTATAATAGGTCCATGGTCCAAATTGCACTATTTTGAATGGAAACGTTGCGGCTTCCAGGGCTTAACGCCGCTCAAGACGATTGTGATTGGTTTAAAGATGTGAAAACAGACCAGCCCAGTCCCCCTCCCTATATTCGAAACGATACAGATTGGTTCCAGACCATACTACTAGCTGTAGTTTGGTCTGGCTGTGCAAGACTGATACCTAACCTGTATTTGTATTGGTGCCTTCATAGGGACTTTAGGTCCGTTTTTTATACGTTTATTTATGGCGTCCCTGAAGGTTAACACATCAACATTTCACAAAACACTAAAACAGTTCAGAAATATACAATATAATATAAAACAGAACAACATTTCAGATGATGGAAAGAGTAAGACAAATAAGTTTTGTTTGTTATTGGACAGAAACCAAGTCAATTCAGAGTTTAGTTTAGCTGTGGGGAGGCTCTAAACACTTGGTTTTAATGGTGCAATGGATCACAGTTGCACTGTAGGGATCACCCCCCCATGGTTCAGCACACACTTAAACCATGGATTGGCTTTGCTATCAAACTATTGCATGTGAGTATGGCGTGGCTGATAAAATGCAATCCGGTAATGCGTTATAAAATAAAAATCCACTGTTTAGTGTGTTCAAGATGATTTGGTTACCTATCCAGATCGAAAAAAGTATTGTGCTTTGATGAATGAACATTTTGTTGTGTCAAAATCAAATTTCAGATTGATCCTAGCACAGAAAAATTAATTGATAAGCTAAATACCATTTTTGTTATTGTGACAATTATGTTACAACGGAATTCCATGACTATTTTAAGGCTAAAGGCCCGATGTGACGTATACGTCACAGCAGTATTTTGCGAATTGGTTCTATATAAAATTGTTCAGGAAATATAGTCAGACTAAGTTAAATGTAATACAGGACACACTATTACAGCATTATACTTGTTAAATGGGTTTAAACTCACCTTAACTCACCTTAGCTTTAACCTGTGTTAGCAGGGGTCTAACTAGCTGGAAAAATTAACACACAGTAGTCAAGAAGTAAAATTCTCATAATTTTGAAAAATATTGTTATGCATTAGATCAAGGTAGTATACAAAAGTTACTGAAGGGATTTCATTTAATCATTAATGTTGTTGCACTGGCACAAAGGTACACCGCACCCTGTGAGTTTGAATTGATACACATGAACCAATTCACTATTTTCAATAAAAGGAATTACAATCATTAAAGGTTACTCAGCGATTGTAATCCAGAACACTCTTTGTCAAAATCAGCTAATATCTACTCACCATCCGCTACCTGTCCGTTGTGACGCTGAGGTTGGGTGTATACACACAGCAGCAGCTCAATCTAAAAAGCTGGCTCATAGCCTGGTGCTAGGAGTGTCAAATATTGCATCGTATGAACATAAACAAGCGGTCGCCAAACATTTGCTGGAAATCACCTGCACTTGTTTTAATTTTTATCATTGCCATTTAACCCCCTGTTATATTTAATCTATTTTGAATTATTATATGGCAAATTTCTTCCATATCCATTGGATGTTACAAATTATTGGAAATTCCCAGTGCATGAATATGATATACCAGGTTGCAGAGCTAAAACAAATTAGATTTTGATTACAAAGTTGTTAAGGTATTAAGGTGCTGGGTATTTTTAAAAGGAAAAAACAAAATAAGAAAAACATCAGTTTTCAGTTCAGTTGTCCTTAGTAGTTTCCCTGTTGGGGATAGTCTGAAATTAGTTTCTAATTCCACACGATTCAGGATGTCACTGCATAACTTTCTGTTGCACAGCAATAGGCCATTATATCAAGCTGGATATCCAATACCCTCGAGTGTGGATATATCAGTAGGGAAGTGTCTTGCTGAGGCATCCTTTTTCTACCTATCAATTGTGCTCTCTTTCCTAACCTGATCTGTTTCTATTTCCCTCAAGCTCCTTCTCATTTTGATTTCCCTCAACACATGTCACAGCTTTTTCCCCAAAACATAATATTCATCTAACTACTACTGTATGTGTACCATTGTTCAAGTGAATCATGTTTTTCTAAGTCTTTTTATGTTCCAATCAATAGTTTTTCAAAGTTCTTGCTTTCTACTGCCACTTGCATTTTCTTTTTTCCCCTACTCCATCCCTTTCTACTAGTCTCCCAACCCACCTCTCCAAATAACAGCTCACTCTCCCATGCCAGCTCCGGGCCACCCTGGTATCCCCTGTGAGGAGTTGTAAACACACTGCATGTGTGTGTGGTCTTGTATCTGTATGACTGTGTTGGATGCCTATTGATGCCCATGCGGCCTCTCATATTCCAGTCTGAGTAAAATACCCTTTATTATATATATATATTTTGGCTTGTTGCTTGAATATGTGTACGATAAATTCATAATTATATGTATTTAAACAACAATGTTGGTGCACATATACATGTATGTGTGTATTTTTCTGTACCACATGACAGATATGGCACAGATAATGATGTCCCTTGTCTGGTTGAATTATACCATCAATGACAGTGCAAAACATTTCTGTATTCTTCACACTCTTGTCGCTCGGCCTTTATGCATTTCACCAGAGGACCCAGAGGGACGCAAATGCTTGCGTTCAGTTTAGGCTATGAGACACCTTAAACTGTGTCTGTTATTGATGAAAAGTAGGTGTTTTCTTTTTTTTTTCTCACCAATAAAATACAAATATGGCATGCAAAGCCCTGCAGCAGATCATCTATATAAATGGCAGAAGATAGGGAAAATGTTATAGAAGTGAATCTGATTGTTTTATGATAAATGAAAACAGAGGATATTTGAATCCAGGAACTAATAACACAACTCTTCATGCATGGACTTTGAGTTGTGCCTCAAAGCTTCTACTCATCCTACGTCCAAACCAAATGAACCGAGCCAAAGCTCAAAAAGACTGAACATATCATAATGGATGTTCAAAAAGGCTTCATTTTGAGGATCTGTAGAGACACCTTGTTGCAGTGGATTGCCTCAAACCAGAGTTGAAACGATCAATGAATTCATAATTTGATTGTAAGAAATCCATCTGCAACAGCAACACTTTCTCGATTTTACTTTCTCAAATATGTGGATATGAGTCTTATCTCTGTTTGATATCATTGTAAACTGAATATGTTTGGGTTTTGAATTGTTAGTATACAGACTTTTGAAGATTGTCTCCTTTGAATTATCAGAATTAATAGATGAATACAAAATACAAATAAAAAAAGCTGGTTGAAGCCCTACGCTTAACTAAAAACTGCCTGTAAGGGGAGCTAAATGACTACCTCAGAGACCAACTATTGTGAACTTTGACTTTACGTGACAGCGAAGACTTTTCATTGTCTCTCGTAAGTCCAGAGACATTTACTGTCCACATTTAAAATGAGTTATTGGCCCGTTAGTCCACACTTGTGACCTGAACTCTGGTGTCTGTGTGTGTGATCTATTGTTCTCCTGTGACACAAATCTACTTTTTTTTTAGAAAGATTTGTATATGGCATAGATAGTCAATGCAGTGACATAACAGTACATTGATGTGTAAAAGCCTCACAGGTATGCATACTGTGTTTGTCTCTCTGGAGTGCAACTGAGCTTTATTGGGACATGAGTAACAGCAGAACTTTACAGAGCATACTTTACTAGGAATAGTAAAACTCATGACTGATTCACTCTTTGTCTGCTGCACCATTGACCGACTGTTGTGTTAGGTTGGGGTGTGGGGAGATTTTTAATTTATTTTTACAGATGTTAATTTGTTACCCAATTCAGTCAAATAAAATGGTCAAGCATAAAAAAAGGTTAACAGGAGATGATGTGTAGTTTGGAATTGTGTCAATGAAAATATAATGTTATAACTCAGTCATCCTTGGCCTATTTTCTTCTTTTTCTCCACTCTTTATTTCTCTACAGTTCTCCCTTTTTCTTTTATTTCCCCTTCTTGCACCCCTTCTTCCTGCAATATGCAGCCAATGATTCACATTAGCTTTGATTTAACTGAACTGTCACTCAACGGACAAACGGCTAAACATACTTTTAATTTCTTCCAAATATTTTCTTTGGTGGTCCTTGGTGGGTATGTGTGTGTGCCAGAGAGAGAATGCCATGTCAGGGAAAACTGGTAGAGGAGAATGAAAACGAGATCAATACAACAATCCATATGACACATAACATCTGTCCAGTCATAACCTTGTTTCCCCGCCATCTATATGTCATAGCCTGTTTGTTAGATAGACACAAGCGGGAGATGCTGCCCTTTTCTGCGTCACTTCATGTTGCTGCAAAATTGAGTCATAATGTACATCCTTCCTCCGCTTTAGGGTATTTCGATCCATTGCGTCAACACGTTGAATGCACAGATTGAATCTTTACAATACGATAAATTATTTCCATTCTCTGCTATGACATTGGGACTTTCACCTCACCGATGCAATCACTGTAACTGAACAGACCGATTGCAGTCCTTTGCTCTCTGCTCTTTGGCTGTCTTTCATGCAAACCACAATAGGAATGAATGATTCCACATAGGCTGACTCACCTGAAGAGACGGATCTTCAAAGAGACTTTTTTATTTTGCTGCAGAGCAATTGATAGATAGATATATAGATAGATAGATAGATAGCACACACATGCACACACACTGCAAATGTTTATGTAATAATGCCTCATATAGTCAGTCTCCTTCAGTTTACTGACAAGGCGAGGAAAGAGCAGTGGACCCTTTCCAAATATGTGTTTTGGCCCAAGGGGACATATTTTAGTGTGGCACACTTAAGTAGTCTGAAAGACATGGAGGAGTCCTAAACTATGGGGTCACTGTCCGTCAGGCCCGGTTCCAGAAAGTCAGACTTGGGTGGGCCTGTAGAAATTTTAGGTGGGCACACTTTTCAGGGAGGCCGAAGATGCGAGCGCGTGTGGAGCGCGCGAGCCGAAATTTTTTGCCCTTGTAAGATCTCTGCGTCTGCTTTTTGGCACATTTACTGTGAATTGTGTAGAACACAATATGCAAATACACTTTGAGTGTTGCTGTGTGGGAGATTTGATTCTTGCATGTTTTTTTTCCAAAATGTTTATGAATAACATATAACATAAATTATATTTTTCTTAATCGCAGTATTAACTGTAGGCAGCCTGAGCTGATTGCAGAGAAAGCTTTGGGACTGGGCAACCTGGATGGTGGTAGTCCAGAGCTATATACTATACACACTACTTTCCACTATTGCCTCTGATGTCCAGCTGGGTGAAAATAATAGCCAGCCGAGGTCAAGACCCTGCTAGAGGGGTCTGGGGGTATGCCCCCCCGGGAGATTTTTTTTTACCTTTTTAAAGTGTAATGCATGAATCTGGTGCACTTTGAGAGGAAGATTAAGAGGCTACATCTGAGGAATTTTGTGTGAACAAATAATTTGGAGACACTGGGTCGGATGAATTAGAAGTTATTGAAGAAAGACACATGGATTTTCCATAGAAATATACATTTGAAATAAAATATTATGCAGGGTCCTCTGGGATGGGCTTGGTGCTCTTTTCTTTTACGGGACATATTTTTCTGTAATATAATGAATTAATTTAAATGCAGTGAGAGGAACGAAGCAGAATAACTCTGTTGTCCAGTTATCTTTTTTTCCACAGACAAGGCTGAAATAGGCTATAGACTACAGTATACACAGTGCATGGGCAACTGAGGGCAGCCCCATTTTCAAATATTTTTAAATAAACTCAATACACACTGTGCATGCCATGGATTTGAACGTGACGTGATCAGTTAACCTCGGATTACCTCCCAGATGAACTGATTCAATTGTATTCCTTTTATTGTATGATAATTTACATTTACATAATCTGATGTTGATATCAAACACACAAACTAAAAAAAAAAATTAGGGGGGGGGCCCCCTGGCAGTCGGGACCCTAAGCAACCGCTCATTTCGCTTATGTCTCGGGCCGGCTCTGCTGACCAGTGACCACTATAAGCGGGTGGGTAACTTGGAGGCAGGCTGTCCTGCCCACCCAATAATACAATTAGAAGAATGGTATATTCTTTAGTATTAATTAATTGTCTGAATTTTATTTGACATTTTCTTGGACAGCGAACGAACAAGTCCGTCCGATAGTGGGTCTGGACTTCCACCTAAAAAAAAATAAAAAAAAAATAAAATTTTTTTTTTGGTTGGGTGGGCACAGCCCACATTTGGGTGGGCACGGCCCACCCTGGCCCCTGGCTCCGCCGGCCCTGCCGTCCGTACACATTCAGTAGGCCTACACACAGACACACATCTGTGCCTTAACACAAATACAAATGAACCGTATCACGTGTGCTGCAAACACACATCCACACTCAACACAAGGACACTCTCTTCTAATACTTTAAGTGCCAAAAAGAGAGCATCATTTCAGTGAGGCATCTTTTTTATCGATCCATTTGAGAGATGATCTATTAAATCTGAAAGGTGAACCGACTGCCAGCCATATCCTCTTGTGCTCTCTCTCGGACACACATGCACACGCTATCACTCACTATCACGTACTCACACACATTGTAAACAATGACCCCCGTCTCATGTAAAGGACACTTGAGGATAAGGTCGTTATAAGTTTTCACCTTCAATTTACTGGATTTTTTTTAGATTCCCTGTCTGTTTTTACTCTGCGGACAATATAATGTCAGTGGAATTCTTCACGGAAAGATCAAAGTTAAACCACAGATGCTCAACAGTGTGTTAACTATGCTATACTTATGGCATATTGCAACATTGATAAATGGGATTTAGACTATGTGCTTAGTATTGTTTTAGGAGATAATTCAATTTTGGTTGATCGTTGTGTGTTAAACCAACTGAAAAATGATAAACCTGGAAGGGTTCACTACAATGTAGGAAATGCAGCAGATAACTAAAATGTGCTAAATGTTAACATGTTTATAAATGGAATGAATGACTTATTCACTTAACTTTTCTAGTTTTCTTCTGATTGGCTATATATTGAAAGCTTCCAATTTGTATGTATATCTCTGAATCTTATTCGTATTTAAGGTTAGTAAATTAGTAGCAAGGGGAAATTCTGATCTAATTATTAAAGCTTCTAGCATAATGATTGCAAAACGTTTTAGGCTCTGCATGATTAGGGTCAATGTACTTTTGAATGAACCAGTTCTAGGGAGTTCGCTTTTTTTAAGAATCCAGTAATTGAGAAACTTTTTTACAATAAAGCCTGGTGTACTTGAGTGGATTCATTGAAAATGGTTGTTCTCACAGTTTGAAGGGACTCAAAGCAGCATGTCCTTTGTGTATAATCACAGACCATTTTTTTTATTTTAGTTTGATTGCTTGAATACTTGGTGGGCTACTTTTGGAAGCTCACATTTTTATGGAAGTGGCAGTCTGGTGAAAGATGCCCATGCCAGGAGGGAGGTCAAGGCACCAACTCATTCTTCTTCCTAGACACTTCCATGTATCAGGCCTGACTGCATGTATCACACACCCTCAAGGTAGGGCTGTGTGCATGAGAGTGTGCATGTGTTTTTGTGTATAAGTGTGTTGGCAGGAGAAAGGGCGACAGACCCACCGAGATTACTGGAATTACAGTACGTGTGTGGGAGATGAAAAGACAGAAAAAACTTGAGCAGGTCTTAACATTTACTTGTAATACTGTTTTTACCTAGAGACTTTGTGTAACGGTATGCTGTCTTGACCTCAATTATCAATCTTTATATGTAATAACTCTTTAGGTATAGTTTGGGGCATTGTGTTGGTGATGCATTTCTGACATTTAAAAGCAGAAACATATTCCAGAATACTCACAAAATAAAACCATTGGTAATAATATAGCATGGTATAGGATTTCCAGCTATAGGCATGCTGTCTCAGATGTTTGCACTATATCATTGAGAGATTAATATTGCCAATGGACACCTATGAAGTAATGTCTTCAAATAGGCAACTTTTTGAAAGAATGTTATTTGTGCAGAACAACGAGAAATGGTTCACCAATTTTATTTAAGACATGTAATGAATTCAAAATAAAACTATTTCATATCTACACATTGTTAAACTTGTTTGTTTTGTTTTAGCGAAAAGAGCATTCCGCACCATTTGACAGTATACAGTATACCTAGAAATTGTCAGTGTTGTCCACAATGCTAACACACATAGGGTAGCCTTTTAACTTTAAATTGAGTTAAAACCTGGACATTCCTTTTTCGATTTGCAATCACAGAGACCACCTGCATCTCATTAACATGAACAGATTTATTGCAGGGCTCAGTTGTATGTGTGTTTTATGTTGAAGCTAGCAGAGGATGAGAGTGATACCATTCAACAAAAATAGAGTGAATGTGGCAGTTTATTAAATTTGTCAATCTTTGTCATTATAGATTATTCCTCATGACAGAAATAGCCTTTGTGTTGCCTGACAGGACGGTCCCAAAAAGGCCATCCATCAAAGGCTGTTTGCCTCTTTTAGGAATTCAAGGACATACAATAACAGATGACAGTATCAACTCCGTCATCCAAGGCAATGTATATCTTCTTGCATGATGGTCCACCTCTTACACAAACAGAATGACTTGGAATAATGTATTTTGATAAACCATTCCAAATAAAAACAAAGCCACTTTATAGTTCTTTATGTAAAGTGGTTCAATGACAGATTCTGGCTCACCAGACTTCATCATGATGATTACAGCAAATGGAGGAAGCGCTCATATAGAACTCCTGTTGAAGAACTACTCACCGCTGAAGATGAGAGTTAAATCAGCTTGAAGGTGAGAGCGGCACAGTGTGAACAATTAAATACTGACACCTCTTCTGCATATTTCACTGTCATGACATTGACAGTTGTCATAAATATACACAAAGATACACACACACACACACACACACACACACACACACACACACACACACACACACACACGCACAGATCAGTGGGTGTTACTTAAAAGCAATTACATCCTTGACATAGAACATCTTGCGGTGTCTTTCACACATGTTTACATTCCAATAATTGAACCCTGTACTTCTAGGAGACATATCTGGAGATGGATCAAATCTGTTCACTTCACTTGGAGCAGCTCGTTTAAAAAAAAAGGGAAAATCACGTCAGTCGTGTTTGCTGCATCGAGGCAGCCAGGCCTGAACCTGTGACAGCAGCATAGTTGGTTGAGCACCTAGAGCTGCCAAGCTGTCAGTTTGATGTCTGAATTACAGGGCACACACATCTGCACTAGTAAGCCCCCAGTTAATCTCAACAGCTGTACTTGTAGCCGGCCACAGTTTGACCTCATGGGAAGACATAAGGTTTGTAAAATTAACATGGCCAACTTGATATGTATTTTTTTTCTCCAACATATATCAAAATGTATTAAGATAACTACCACTATATAGCAGGTGTTTTTTTTTTGTTTTTTTAGCCATGCCAGCTGCAAGGAGAGCAACATTTTTCATTACAGCTCAATTTTTTTAATTTGTTCAATATTTTGTATTCATGAACAAATACTTAAACTTACTTTGTGTGTATTACTAATAGGAATGTTCACATTTTCATACATCCTACAAACCCAGTAAATCTCCCACATCTGATATGTCCAAAGATCTATGTGTCCTTTTGGGGATTGATAGCTCTTCTGTGTGAGAGACTCTTTTTCAGGAGTAGCTCTGCTCTTATGTCTGCATGAGGAGGGTTTTGCTCCAATGACTGTTTTAATTCAAAATTCATAATTTGTAATGCCGTTCACACATTATCCATTTAGCCTGGAACAATCTGTATTGCGGTATAGGCAGCCCACATTCAAAATTCTCTTGTGGTAATTTTTATAGATACAAAATTCAGGTACATTAGCAAACATAACCCTGAACAGGATAAGCTGTTGAGAGGATGGATGGACTTGTACTAGGGTGCACAGAAACAGAAGGCGATGATATGTAATAAAAGCCTCCATCTGGAGTCAAACAGGGGACGTTGCAGTTACATTTTTATCGCCAACAATGACGCCCACCGCTTTAGCTCTTGATAAAAGCTGCACATACGTCACTGTGCTGACAATCTGCCGTGCTGGAGCAGAAGCCTCTTGTGATACACTGTGTTGTGACGGTTTACAACCTGAACTGAAAGGCTTGCTTCCCCCTTATCAAATAGAAAAAATATATTTTCTGGATATAATTCAATTTTGTGGTTGGTTTAATGTGCCAATATTGAGAAATGTTGAGGTTTGCAAATGTAATATTTAAGTTTTTTCAATTTAGTTGTCCTTTTTACAGCCTTACTGGCTCTTTAGACACAGGTGTCAAGTTATTTATACCTGACATATTTCACCATCTCTTAGGTGATGGAGCCGACATGCAAACATACACTTCAAAAGCCATTCTTGGACACCTTTCCTGGAATCCTTGTCTCACTTACCTTTCCAGGAGGCAGCACGAGAAACGAGTTTTAAAGAGGACCTATGATACTTTTCGACTTTTATGACCTATAAACGTTGTTAAAATGATTTATAGTCATGTTTAACCATACTAGTGTATCAAGTAATTACGTACATGTATTTCGACGTATTCCCTGCTGACCGTCTGGGGTGGCTGTGCAGAGCACTAAAAACTATGGCAGCCAGTCGAGCCGAACTTGTTCAAATTTCCGGTATGTGTGTGTCACCAGATATTTTTGCCATGGTCAGGCAAGCTCCCAGGTTGCTATATATAGCAGGGGGTGACAACACTAGGCCAGTGCTCGCTTAGCTCAGCCGGTAGAGAGATCGTTTACGAAGCAGTAGACCCGCGTTCGCGTCCCGCCTGGGCTGATTCTTTGCAGACATTTAGAATCACGACTTCCCTTCGCAAGGTAACCGATTGGGTTTGCAGGAAGGGGGGGGGGGGCGGAGATGGCAGAAGCAAAGTGTTTACAGGGCCTGCTGGATCGCCAAAATAAGAGAAAGAGCTTCCCGAAAATCTACATAGTTTTTTTGTGATGTGATTCGTGCCAGGTTGCTCTATAGCAGTTTTTATCAAGAAATTAAGACCAGAAAAGTAGTATAATAGGATCTCTTTAAACATTTGAAGGTTTGATGTTTTGTTTTTTTATCCAGCAATCAAATGCCTGTGATATTGATACGAGTTGAGCTAAGACATCTACAAAATGTTTAGTAACAGGATGGAACATAGAGTGGTAAATGTAGGGGAGAACGGGGTAAGTAGGCACACTTTTTACTCTACAGAGAATTGCTCAATCACCTAAACATCTTTCGATAGTCATTCCTACATTACATTGAAGCTTAAAGTGTTGGCTTGAAATGTGTACCCCTCACTTTTTCTATCTTATTGTAAGAAAGAAGAAATTAATCATCAAAGACACCCTAACACATTGTGACAATCAACCCCATTAAGGGGTCGGTTGTCATACACTATGGGGTTGTTTGTCACAATGTTATCTTAATGGGGATAATCTTGAAAAGAAGGAAAGAAAGTAGAACTAAATTTGAAAATGCAATTGCATTGTCAAGTTGACAATAGGCCTATATAACTTACTGTAGCCTTGGCAGCTTGTCTAGTTTGGGATGCACTGGGTTGTTTTGATTTTGTTGCCCTTTTTTCCTTTGCATGCTAGCTGCCTTTTCCTGCTCTATTCTTTCCTTCTCTGGGGTGTCAGTGAGGATACAGCTTGACAATTTATTTCGTTATTGGGTTCCTTTTTTGGCTGTAGCCTTTGGATAACTTGTGACCAACCCCCCCAAAAATGTGACGACCAACCCCAACTTGAATGTTTTGCTAGCATCAATGCCAACAACCATCTGACAACTAATTAGCTTGCTAACCACAATCTAAACTATAGTTTACCCTTCACACTTTTTATGGGTAACAAGTGTTTTGTTATAAATCCATTCTGTAAAAGCCTAGAAGAAAAATACTGTGGAGCTAAATATTTTCAATTTGACATGAAAAACACAAACAGTCCTCTCACCTCAAATTCAGCAGTCTAACTCCAAGGAAGACTATGTAGGTGACCTCTTATCCCAATTCTGGATATTTATATACCAGAATTTCACAGACAGCGCCTTCTGGATCGGAGATATAACGATTGTGACAACCAATCCGTGTGACAAATTACCCCGTTCTCCCCTATATTTTGTATTAACAATACCATTGAACAATTATTTAAACACTCGTAATTGTAATTTACCTTTCAGCTTGTGTTAAAAAAAATGGAGTTGAACATGATTGTGTAATCCACACACCTGCCATGAACAGGTGTTCAGGCACTGATAAAACACCATCGCACACACACACACACACACACACACACACACACACACAGAGTTACCCACACAACACAATCCTTTGGACTCCCACCATCTCCTGTGGGCTTGATCACCTGCACTCCAAAACATCCGATAACATTAACATGCTCTCAGTATTCAGCCCCCCCCCCCTACTGTGTGTGTGTGTGTGTCTGCCTTTCGCTTATGCTCTTTTCCCTTCCCTTGCTTTGTTAATTTGTTTTTATCCCTCAGTTGTGAGGAAGAAACACATACTGAGGGCAGAATTACCATGGAGATGCACCCAACCTAGTCAAAGGCCCAACATAGGCATTGGCCTGATAGGATCTCTGGTACTCGATCACACACGGACAGAAGCACACATATTTGGCACTTGCATGAAGGCATACACACACACACACACACACACACACACACACACACACACACACACACACACACACACACACACACACACACACACACACACACACACACAATACAAAGACACAAATACATACACACAAATGCATGTTTGCACACATACGATGACTGATTATTCTTCCCTTATCCGTTGTTTCAGCCAATAGTTTATTTCCATTCCCAGGCCAGGGAATTGTCTCTAGAATGCTCGCAGTGAGAAAACTCATTCCAACGATCTGGGTCAGATAGAGGCATTTCCAATCGGCCACATACAATCCCGGCTCGGAATGACAACAGAACTTAAAAGTGAGTGATAGATAGAGAGAGAGATAGAGAGAGAGAGCCTCAAGACAAGATGAACGACGTACGATAGAGGAAAGGGATTTGATATCCACCCCGTGGTCTGCCAGACACATACTGTACATACACTGCTCTCTGTCTGTCCTATCAATGAATATTCACATTCCAAACTCTTTAAATTCTCAACTCCATCAAAGGTGCAAAGCTGGGTGCTTATACAGACCCATTCCTCCTTTTGTCACGCCGAGCTATAAATTGCTGCGCGTCTCTCGTAAATCTATGGAACACCACTTGGAGGGAAATGGTTTCTGTTTTCTCCGGTAGCACTTTGGCTTTGGGGAAATTGGTTCGCAAACAAAGACATGCATCAAAAAATATCTAGCCATTCCAAGGCTGAGGAATGGCTATATCCTTTGTGTTTGTGTGGAAACCTTGCCAACTTCAATACGAGGGAATACAATTCAATATCAAAGGCAAATAAAGAGCTTTATGTAACCGTGCCTACAATGCATCACAAACAAACAGGTAAATCAATGCACATTAGACCCAAAGTCACTTTTCGCATTTTCAGCCATTTTGAAACTGAATTTAGCTTACGCAATGCTGGTGCAGTACTTTGATACATCATGTTGATTGCAGTGAAATGTTTTATTGGAAAAACACAATAACGCCTTTGATCAGAATTTTGATGTAGCCATCTGCCAGTTTACTTTTCCTAGTGTTTGTTTTAGCTGGTACAATTGGAGGAAAAGAGGTCTGAGCAAATATTTGCTGCATCTGTATCTCCATCTGATACAGACAGCCCCAGCAAACACAGATGTAATCTTTTTGACAAATTAGATTACAATTTTAAACACAGATGACGATCAAATCTGCATCTTGGCTTGGTTGAACAGAGTGTCACCTTGGTTACCCCCTGACCTCTGAAACATCAATGGTGTCAGGAGTGAATCTCATCAAAGTGTGTGTGTGGGTGACCTCCGCTATTTACAAACAGCACAGTAAGTTGTGGCCGTACTCGCTCCCTGATATAAAGCATCACACAATCTAGGACCAGGGTGGATGATATGCTCCAAATCAAACAGTGTCGTTATCAGGATGGCTCATCAGCTAGCAAATCGATTGGGCGAGTGAGCTTTGAATCTAAGATATCCTCATGTTAGCAGGTAATCTGTGCTGACAATCAGTTCCAAACCAAGCCTCTGATCAAGATTTCCCTCTCCAGTTGTTGGGATGAGCAAATAAGTTGTCATATGGCCACATGCTCCCAATGTGTCCTTAGATGTATTGATTACATCCACAGTAGCATATGCACTTATGGTGAAAGTGTGAGATAGGTAAAGAGGAGGATGACAATAGAGATTATCTAATGGGTTGGGATAGTGATTGGGTATAAAAGGCTGACTCCTTTAGTAGAGAGGTGGTTTTAATATGTATATCATCTACGGTATAGCACAGATATGCTAATGATGCCTCACAGTGATCGATTGTATATGGCATGTGCTACGTAAACCGATACTGCCATCGAGTAAACATCACAGACATTGCAGATGATCAAGACTGGGACCAGACCTATTATTGCAATCCATTAATCCGATTAGAGGGACTAATCCTTTGAACCTTGAAGCTTTCCCTTTCAACTCTTCAGTCCCTAGCTGCCATTGCTCTTTCTAGCCATCTTCTCATCGACCCCTTCCCAACAAGGTTTTCCTGCAGTAGTTTTATTTTTAAAGGAATTATGCATGGGCAATGTATTTGTTGTAAGAATTTAAAAAAACATGTTCCCCTCCTGTGTATGACACCATGTGAACACAGACACCTGTTTAAATGTGCTTAATAACATGTCCAGTTCCATGTGTAGACCACACATGTGTGATCCACTTTAATTTGTGGCTGCCTATTTTTGGAGGTTGGCCCAGTGTTGAGACAAAACCACATTCTGCTTCCCTTGCCTCCGCTGCTGCCACCGCCAGACAAAGAATCTGGAATCCTGCCACTCGGCATCAGACAACAAGTGATTGTGTGAGTAGGTATTATCAACACAATGATGGTTTGTCATAGGGCTATGCTATTCTCAAACCACTAGGGTTGCAACTTTAGGCAAGAATAACTATTCTTCTACTAAATTGACAACTCAATTACACATGTGTGTTTGTAAAAGCTGAAAGCAAACACAATGGAAAGAGCTTTAACAATAATATACTAATTTGTTCTGCAAACAGTCACAGAGTAATGTCTATGATGCGAAAATCAGAAAAACTATTTAGACATGATGGCTTTAAGATTAATACACGGTTGAAAATAACTATGGAGACAGCGAGATGAAGAAATTAATTATGGAAAATTACAATTGCCATATTTATATTGGAGATTACATATTTACCTTTTTCTCACATGCCACACACCGTTAAGCATTAGCTCACCATTTTTGGAAAAACCGTTAATTTGCTTTTGGACTGTCAATCAAATATATATGGCTAAAGTCACAGGGTAGAGCTAGCTTATCATAAAGTAAAAAAGAAAAAAATATATACTGGCCCTGAAACCAAAGTGTAACATTGTTAAATGGCAGCTTTTTTTTTTGGGGGGGGGGGGTTATGTGGCAGACTGTTTATTTGCTATAAGAAGTAACTCTCTGGAGTATGCTGGTTTCAGAGCAACTACTTCCACCCACATAACCTCTGAAAAACAGAGAGTTTTCCAGTGAATTGCTGTTCAGTTTGTGGAAACATTAAACAAACAAGATAAAAACCTGTTTATTTTTGATCTTTAGAGATTTTGTTAACTTTTGACCAAGCCATTTCACCCTTTTTCGTTTGTGCTGGTAGCTGGAGCTTCTAATTTGACAGCATGACATGCATAACAGCACTTTCAACGTCAACAATTAGGTTTAATGCAATGGTAAAACCCTTTAAATGACAAGTGGCATTGACCTAGGCAGACAGAAAGACTGTGGGAGGCCATAGGAGAAGACATACATAGACTGAGGGATTTTGTCTGAAGAGTCTGCATTAAAGTGATGCACTTTATGATGCTAAATGGAGTAGGGAGGCTGTCAGTCTCTACCAGGTCGCTTGATTGAAAGGACATTGGATTTTATTGTAGTCCTAAAAGAGAAGTTTTGTCTCCTAAATCCTTCATCTTGGAAGGTGTTTTTAAACTTTGGAGATAGCTACCCGACTTTTGTGGTGGATTTATGTCTTTGGAGGGTGTTTTCATGTGGGTGTGAGGACACACTGGTGCAGGTGCATGCCCTACCAGTTGATATATGGTTCCAAATGGCTTAAAGTTAGATTACCTGTTTGTCTGTATGCAGTCTAACACAATACACTCAATGGATCGCATGCAGGTTAGTTATTGTTGGGAAGCCAAAAGAGAGAATATGTAATGGAAATCAACGCCATTACTTTATTAATGGGAGTTCTAATTTATGACGTGCATTATATCTATTACTGTATTCAAACTACAACATCGATCCCCACATACAGGAGAAAACCAAGTTTCACATAGACAGGAGGGAGGGGCAGACGAGCTGTATCGTGTTGGTCACTCCCTGGAGTGTTTTGGAAATCTACAGCTTGATTTGTTCCTACCTTGCGACTGAGGTCTTAGCCATTGCATCTTGTCACAGACAGGACAGCATCTTTGTTTTTCTTCTCACTCCCGGGTTGCTTATCTGCACATCTCTGTCTTTTCTAACTTTTGTCAATTTAGAAGTTTATCGTCATAAGATCTGTGCCTGAACTTCAGCACATTTTGTGTGTGTTTGTTTTGTTTATTTAGGATCCTCATTAGCTTCTGCATTGCAGCAGCTATTCTTTCCAAGGTCCTTAAAGTCGGGGTTCAGCTGCAAAAGCCAAGATAAAAAGCTTCTTCTTGTTTTTATGGGGCTCTTTAAAGGGGCCTGTCAGAAGTACCATTTGAGGGTGCAACACTTTCAAACTACCATGTACCATAACATAAATCTTTCTTTGTCATATTATTTTTTTTTTCTTAATGAATAGTACAGTTTACATGTCTAATTATCCTATATGAAGGTTAAACAAATATAAACCCAAGGAATGAATTGCTGGCTTAAATGTCATGAATTGCAATCATGGTACACAGGTATTATTCTCATTTTCTTGATGCAGTCCAGGAACCATCATGAGCTGTGTGGTTTCAATTCGTATCAGTTATACTGTATTAACAGGATAAATTGTCTCACTCATTCACTCAACTTTCCTTTGCCGTCCTCCTTGAGTTGTTGTATTTTCCATGTGATTAATTCGCCCGTTAATAATAATTATCGAATGTATATAGAGTCAATACAAGCTTCCATATCAGCGACGTAAGTTTGCTTGGCAAAATTGCGGCTTTTATTTTTTTCAAACTGAGTTAGATTTTTCTAGAATGTGGCTTCCTATAGTCAGACGTGTCAAAATTCACATTAGAAATTATTCTCATTTTTGTGCTGTTTATTCTTGTTGTGTCCCGTGTGCAAGGGCCTTTAGCCTGTATGGTTTTTGTCTCTATGAAAACTGTATCTGTCATTTTTCTAAACTTATTCAGGTTTACCTTTCAAAGAGATATTTCTTTAGGTTTAGATTTCCCCAGTTGTCCTCAAAATCACTTTGACCTTACTTTGAAGGAGACTTCTTGCAATATGGCGAATGAAGTTCTTGGCATCAAAAGCACAGTCCTCAGATAAAGACTTTTACTTCACAGGATATGTTCACTTAGCTTTTTCTGTTGTTTTTGAGTCAGGTCAGCTTTTATTTTTCTTCACTTCCTTCAACTCTGAAGGTTGACTTTGTGGAAGCACCGTAGAGGGTAGGTGCTCCTTGTGAGGAGACGGGTTCAAATAAGTACAACATGTATATTTACAGAGTGTACTTGGAATGATTTGTTGGTAGAATAACTTCCAGCTGTAAAATGCTGACACACTGCTTTTTCCCTTCATTAAAAACATCAACATTGTGCATGAGGCATGGCTCGGGTTGTTGGTCTGCCGGGTGGTAAGTCGACCACTTTCTTTTTATCAGAATAAATGTTTTACTTTGTGACCTTCTCTATATTTCTCTGCTGCTGTTTCAATACACCTGACATGAGACAAGTTGGATAGAGCATTCAGACTGGTTTATTCTGCAACTGTAACATGGTGGTGGGACAAACTAACACACAACCAGTGTGCAGAATTAACGGTGTGAGATTGTTTGCTACTGAGAGATACACAACATGCACCACATTAAGTACAACATAAACTTCCTCTGTGGCATAATAAAACATACAATTAAAACTATGGTTGCAGACCCAAGTTTAACAAGCATTTGAAAATAAACACATTTCAATTATTTACATTGTTACAAATTAACTGCCAGCAAGTATTTTAAGGAATACAATAACATTTGACACACACATGTAATACCCCCCTCAGGAGGAATTGTACACACTGCGATGATCGGGGCCTTTTCATGTTGCGCCATCATCAGTACTTGATCTTTAGTGCTTATTAGCACATATTAGCATACTAACATGCCATACCAATATGGTGAATATTGTCCCTGCTTGATAGCTTTGTCGTTCTTAGGATGTGGCATGCTGATGCATGGATAAGAGTTCTAGTGTTGTCATGGCATGCATTTAAAACAAGTGTCAGAAGTAATTTGTGGTGCACTAGTATATCAGGATGGATGTGTAACTGGCAACTGTAGGCAAAAGGAAAGTTAATTTGGAGTTCACCACTGTGGACATGCATATCACATTAGCAGTGACTCATCTGATTTATGTTTTTGTTCATTTAGAAAATACAATTAATATTCTTATAGTGTTCCTGCTACCCTTCGCAACATTATGTGTGTGAAAAAAGCACATCAAAAAATGTGATTAACTAAGAATGAACTTGGGGTATAGATATTACTTTTATAGGAAAGACTTTTATTAAATTAATTAAAGTAATGGTAGATTCATTGTAGATGGAGTGATTAAGGCAATCACTTTAAGAACATAGTGTAAATGAATAATTGAAGCTTCTATTTGACCCAAGGATAAGAGCATTCAGTGATTTTTCTATGAGTAATGGATGTATAAAAATGTTAAGAATTCACTGACTATACACGTAGGATATTACATCAGGTACTTCATTTTCTCCATTGTCGTAAAAAAAGAATGGACATCAGCCATCAAATGTCACGATCAGTTAGAGAACACAGCACCACTGGAGCATGTAGGGATTCAATGAGGGCATAGCATTTCTTTTGTTTAATATCTACTTCCATTTCTCATGCTTATGTGACCCTGAACATACTGTAGATAACTCTGCATAACTGCAGAACATTCAAACTATGGCAGTCCTTCATTTAAACAATCTGTGGCATTTTCAATGTGATCCAACACGTCTAGGCAATGGTAAAAATTACATTGTGCAATGGCTGGCATCTGCAATTCTTTCTAAATGGGCTTGTGCTTACTTCAATATTGAAATGGAAACCCATATGTCAAGCAGTTCAATTGTTCTGGACAATGTACTGTAAGCTTGATTTAATTTGACGTTTTATATCCACATCTCACATCTGTTATTTTCTCTGGGAGCAAATGATTTAACATGAGATATAAGCGTAGCAATACCAAGGTTGGGGAGAATAATCCAAACCGGATGCTTGTATAGACCATTTACTCTAAAATGCATGATAATGAGGGTGCTCGTGGTGTAGTGCATACAGGTGTTAATATAATATTATATAATAATAATAATTGTATTATAATTTGAATAGGAATGGTTCCTGTTCATCCAATAAGGTTGTGTGTGGTTTAGGTGCACTTTATTTCCAGTAATCTGGATTGGAAAAACTTCAGTGGAGGATTTTCATTCACTTTCCATTGCATGTGTTTGTGTGTGTGTGTGTGTGTGTGTGTGTGTGTTCACTCTGGCACATTAGTACTGTTAGCACAGCTGTCCAATCCAAAGAGACAAAAGAGGCGGGACACAGGTGTCACATCCAGAGCAAACCGCATAAATAATTATCGGACTGTGTTTGCCTCATTGTCAGTCTGTTTAATTTATAATTTTTTTTCAACAGTGACCAGATGAGGAATGATAAAGAATAGTAGACCAACTGTGGCCGGTAGAGAAATGTTGTGGCATTCATGCTTTAACATGATTACTGCCCCCATAAGGTTTGGAGGTTCCCTCCTGATAGCATGATTATTACTTCAGGGGCTATTAGTGTCCCTTCCCAGTCATAGCTACCAATGCTGGGAGCATTCATTACTGCGGCTTCAGACTCTGACTGTACCTCCAGAGGGTAAGAAGAAGCAGAGGTTTGTCATAGGACAACGGCCCATGGGGCATATTGTGTTCCAACACGTTATCATTATTATTGGGCAGTTGTCCTTGTGAAGTTTAGTAACATCGGTCCCTAGAGGCCTTTGATGAGGTATTTGAAGTAGATAAAGGTCATAATCCAGCAATGCAATATAAATCAATTCTCCCTTGTGAGCTGCAATGGTTATGTAAAATACTGTATGTTATCATTAAATTGTACTGTCCATGAATGTTGCCCATTTTTACGTATTTTCTTCCAGGATAAGTTTAAAAGACGTTTTCACACATGTTCATTTGTCCCAGTATATCAAACTCTACTGTTAAAAGGATTCACCCAGCTGGACATTGGACGCAATAGCAGAAAACACTGGGTGTATCAATGGTATTTAACAAGAGGGGGAATGTATCTGTTTTATGTGCAAGGAAAGTGTTGCCGTGAAGAAGGACTTTCACTTTTATTTAAGAAGTATTTTATTTATTGGAGACTTTGGTTGTATGCAGCAGTTTTTTCTTTTCTATACTGGAAAATACCTTTAGGCTGCAATTCTGCACATTTTTCCTCTTAACTGAGAACCGTACCGTACAGAACAGAACCGTGACTTAAAAACCGAGGTACGTACCGAACCGTGACTTTTGACCCCTAATAGTAGGTGGTAGCTCACTTCGACTTGGTCATTTTAAAAGTAGCTCACAAGCTGAAAAACAGTGGCCACCCCTGGTGTAAACTAAGTAATAAAAACACTTTTAAGCAGCATAAAGTTGTTTGTAATAATAGTTGAATTGTTATTTATTGCACTAGAATGCATTCCTTTTAGCTTCAGATTGAACCTAACAAAATGCCTCTCTGGCCCACAACATGTGACCCATTGTGTGTGTTCACACCCGCAACACTACATTGTATTTAGAGCTTTCGTTTCATCCACAATCCTCGACTCACATTTCTCAGCGCTTTCATTCATGGCACATTTGCCATTGTGAGTTACCAAAGAGTTACCTTGAATCCATTTTTTTTACACATCCATTAAACCTGGAGTGCCCTTCTGCCTGCGGTACATTGAGTCTGCTAGATTCTCTTTGTCAGGTCTTCAGTGACCCCATCACGGCCACAGATGCTCAGACGTTTGTCTCTCCGCTTGCCAATCGGCAGTTATCTCTTCTCTCTCTTCTCATTGAGGAATGTTCCGATGCTCAAATCGCCTCACCCACGCCAACAGGTGTCACAGTGGAATGAACTGTGGGGAATTGAGTCCAAAATTGGCAAGACTGTGAAGGTGGGGGCCGGCAGATGTGTGAGGGATAGATTGTGTGTGTGTGTGGGTTAGTGTAGATATATATTTCTGCATGGCATGCTGTGTGTGTGCACTCGCGGATTTGCCATAGGCATTTTTTTTTATATCATAACCACTTTCTAACCCCCTACAACCCCAAACCCTGCTGAGACAAATGAAACATTTGAGCCAAGCACTAGAGAAAGCTGTTTTTTTTCCTGTTCTCTCTCTCTCTCTCTCTCTGGTTGCAGCTAACAAGGCAATTGACAGGGTGATATGTGCACCATTTCCATTCTGGCATTTCATAATGTTAAACACCAGGGTAATCAACAAGCTGCTTTCCTTCCTGTCTGTGTCCCTCCCTCGCTCCCTCCCTCCGCCGCTCGCTTGCTCTCTCTGTCTCTGCTAGCGTTCATTTAACACATCCATATTGGATTTCCTAATGCCTACAGCCAACCAAGTGCTGCTCGCATCTGGACCGCTTTTGTAACAGGCGAGCCCAATTTGTGTTTTGTGCGTGTCCGTGCACCTGAGCGTGAAAAAGAAAGAATGGGAATGTGACTGTGACAGCGGTTTTGTGTGTGTGTGTGCGTGTGTGTGTGTGTGTGTGTGTGTGCGTGTGTGTGTGTGTGTGTGTGCGTGCGTGTGTGTGTGTGTGTGCGTGTGTCTGTGTCTGTGTCTGTGTCTGTGTCTGTGCCAGCACCTGTCCAGGCTTTTGTTAAACATGGGCATGTGTCCGAGGAATTAAATTGAATTCGGAGTGCATCACCGGAGACATAATGTATGCATAAACATGAGAGATTTTTTTGTTGCGTTATACTTTATATATATTTATATGGATGGCATTACCATACGCATATGGGTCATTGATTCAGGGAGACAAAGAGGCGAGAAGTACATATGCATAAATAGGAGTGTGAACAGGTGAGAGACATTCAGAGAAAAGGTTAAAACGTGTGTATATACATTTGTGTCACAGTCGGTGGTCCTCTACCTTCCATACATACACTGCCTACTTGCCTTAATAACTCTTGACAGTGGCTATTATAGTTGACCCTTTTTTTCCACCAATGAAAAATACAGATGCAAATGTTCTGACAAAGAATTAAATGTCTCCTCTGAGTCTGTCGCAGGAATGAACCTTCACTTTTCAGTGAAGGTATTTAGAATCCTACAGTTTATTTATCCGCCTCGTATTACTGGGAATCTGGATTTGAGGGTTATGCAATTCCAATCGTGCTTTATTATTTTTGCTTCCCTGCCTGTCAAACTGTCAACCCGCTCTGACGTTTGACGAATGCGAAAATGAGGCACCGAGAAATCCTCATAATTTCGCTAAAAGCTACTGAACTTCTCCATGAAAAAATGTTCCCCTCTTTTGATGGTTTGTAGATTAGACCGGGGAGTGTGTTATTAATGACTGACATTACACCCAGCCGTCGCTAACTGGATTATGGTTTAATACAGCTCAATTCTTCTGTGCTATCCAGCTCTACTCCTCCTCTTTTCTTCCCCCAGTCTCTTCATTTCCTGCCCTTTTCTTAACTGTTCTAGGGAGTATTTTGACGTAGCGTTTGCATCTGTGTGTTTGTGTGATTTTCCAGTGTTTTTAAATGCAGATATCAGGCTCCTGTATAGCTTTGTGGGTCATATGAATTTGCAAGCCTTAGGACACGAACACACACATTTCTGCACGCATCACGCCGACTGAACAATGTGTTCAGCGTTGGCTGAGTTAACGATGGATAATAAAAAAATATGATAATGACCCAGCAGGAGGCTGGGACTGAATGTTCCACCATCAGAAGATGAGGGAAGTTTAAAGGATCCTATTTTGACAACTTAATTACTTCTAGCTGGGATATGACTTTGCGTTTTTACTTATTAACCCCAGTAAAAAGAAAAGACAGACAGAAAACCCAAAGAAGGCACAAGGGTGTATAGGAAAGAAAAGAGGAGATTGTTTCGAGAGGCTTTTGTAGTCGGGACACAGGGAGAGGCGTCGGCTTTCACCATTGGGCAGAAATGAAATGAAGAGAGACAGACTTGAAAGGAGGGTGAAACAAAGACAGAATGATAGTGACTGTGAAAAGAGTTTGGAGAATAAAAAGCTGACAGACTGGGGGATAGAGGCACTACTTAAGTCTGTATCTGGGCCAATTTCTCTTTTCACAAATTGGGGGTTTCTCTCCTTCCCCTCTCTCCTCTAACCCTCGTGTAGCCCCCCCACCCCTCCTCTGTTTTTAACAGTAGCCAGAATCATCCCTATGTCTCTTCTCTCACTTTGCCACTTTTCCTTTCACACCTCTCTCCACTGCTTGGGGATTACAGCATTGGTTTATGGAAACAATAGGCCTAACACGGGGCTTAAGTGGCCAGAACCAAACTAAATCAAACATTTCGCTGACGGGAGTGCGGCAGTAATCCTCCCATTTTATTATTGCGTTGTCTCCCCCCCCCTCCTCCCAACCCCCTCCCGCTCCCTTTCCCTTGTTTCTCCTGTGTGCATTTGTCGAGTGCCTTCCCTTCTTGTATGGCTTTTAATCAGGGCTTTGTTTTGAAAGTTGGGTCCACCAGCGGCACTCCTCTCATATTTGAGAGGGCTTTAATTGGCTTTAAAACACTAGTAAGCAGTGTGTTTGGTTGATGGAGAATGAAAGAGGGTTAATTGTAAGCTCAGTGTGAAATACTCGCCATGATTACTGTCTAATAGCAAGCACGCATAGTGGTGGAATTACCTGCTGTGTAAAAAAGCATTCTTGGTCAGCATGCCTGGATGGGTAAAAAAATAAAAATGTTTTTTCAGAGAACACACTGAAAATGTGTTAAATCGACTAGTAATAGAGTGATTAAATCAGGGAAGCTGATGATGAGATATTAATAGTGGTCATGTCTTTTTGTTGTTTTTAAATAGCACTGAATAAACAGACATGTTGGTAGAAATTAAAGAGGATATTATTCAACAGTGGTTGGACTGCTTTTTCCTACCAGCATCGTTATGGCTTCTACGTGAGGCCTGTAACTGCTTGGCAACTGATCTCTTATGACTCAGTCATCATCATTGTGTGGAGCCAAAATGGCCTCCTCAAAGCAAGACAGATGGTTACCAAATTGGACCATGCAGAATTCACCATGTGCATTGGAAAGAGAAAGAGAGAGTGGGACACATTTGGAAAAGGACAACAAGAGGGAAAAAAGATGGATGTTTGTAAACTTTTTTTTCCCCATTTGATTATTTAGTTTTATCAATTTTAGACTTTCATTTGTGCCCAAACAAGACAATTTAGATGAACATTAAGAACATATATGTACTGGTTATGAGGAGGTCAGTTATGAAGAGAGACGGAACAAAGGATTCAGCAAACACACAAGCGAGGGAGAACAAAGCCAAGCCACGGAATCCCTCCAGGCCACTGTGTGAAGGCTAAATGTGTTCTTCCTAAGTGGGAGTTTGAACACCACACACACACACACACACACACACACACACACACACACACGCACACGCACCCCCCCCACACACACACACACCCACACACACACACACACACACACACACACACACACACACACACACACACACACACACACACACACACACACACACACACACACACACACACACTCTCTCTTCCTCTCATTTTGCATGCACTAAATACTGCTCCCTTCTTTCGCTTACTCCGTCTCTGTACTCTGTTCCTCTGTCTCCTCCTAGGTGACAGAAAGGCATGCAGACAGGACGCTGTAGTGGCTGCTCTGCATGTGCTGTGATAACAAGGTGTCAGGACTCCGTTGGGCTAGATTTGCACTACTGGAGATTTAGCTGCTCATCGGATAACATCATGAGATAAGAGAAAATCCAGCGACAGAGGGGAGGAAAAAAGGGGGAAGGAAGAGGGCCACACACAGACACACTTATGCTAGAATACTAAATGACGCAAGGAGACATGTATGGATACAGATACACATACCCAGTACAGAGAGATGCTATGCAGTAAAGACACCATGAACAATACAAAAACAAGATTTCAAATTTTTTTTAAGGGAAACCAAAGAGCACAGACCCATGTCACCAGAAGTTTTCCTGGCTGGGTGATTTTAACGCCTCATTATTAACATTCAGTGTGTTTAGATCCCGGAGCTTTGGATGGTATTTACCCCTGTACAGGAGGTTCCGGTACCAGCTCTCCGTGAGGGTCCGATTCCTATCAACCTGAGGGTATTACCCGTTCAAGAATAACTAGGAATAATTAAGCTGGTGGCGAGGAGACACGCCTAGCTTTTTCTAACTGCCTTCGTCCTGAGGTCTACCCTGCTTACACTGGCCCAGCAGCAGGACCGAATAGCCCTCGGGTCCTACTACCACACCAGTCGCCTCAGTTAACGGCAGCTCTCCTCTAACTGATCCAGGCTCTTGGTATGGTCGCTAGGATAGGGTTTTAATGGCCAGGACAGCAGGCCATAAGGGTATGTTTAGTTTAAAGGGCTAGAAGTAACCTATAAGAACCATTTGTAGATGTAAGAACACACTTTACCTAGTACATTACAACCTCTAAGAAGGTAAATGATCAAATGTCCACAATGAAATCTTAAATGTAAGATTAAATTATGCTTTTTATTGCTATTAAAGGCAGGCATACAGCTCAATTCAGATTCAAAAATGTTTACTTACATTGATTGGTTTATTCTCCTAAAACATCCTACTCTATCGTCTAATCTTTATCCTTTAATGTATAAGAGCTGAAGCAGGGAATAATGATGTCCGTTTCGAAGTGGAGAGGCAGAGGGGAAGTCACTTGGCCTAGCAACCTCGCCTTCACCGTTGTCAGGGAACTGCGCAGACTTTGTACAAAGTCTCCGAAAGTTCTCCTGAGAGGAGAGGGGGAGTCTCGCCAGACTCAGCCTTCCGATCCTTCCAGCCATCCGGTCTTGATTCACCAGTCAACAGTGTGAGCGTTGAAACAAAGAGTTCTCTCGAAATGTCCTTTTCAGCTTTGGGGAAGTGGTTAAGCGCTCTTGCAGTCGGTCCTCGATGATTCAGCTGATTTAAGGAAGTTGAGTTTTCTCTAAGTCTTGTGATGTTGTTGCCGCTCTGTCTTTTTCTTCGGTCCGTAGCTTGCTTATCCCGGGGTGGTCGATCCGAGGTCCAGCTTGCTTCCGTCCGCAAGGTCCGACGAGGCTTAACAAACTTTTCTCCGCAAAATCATGCCTTTTTATACACAACATTGAGCAGTACAGCCCTCAGTTTTTTCTAACTCTTCGTCGCCCCTATTTTGTAGATTCTGATAGGTCCAGACATATCCCTGTGTGTGTGTGTGTGTGTGTGTGTGTGTGTGTGTGTGTGTGTCTATTTTGTAGATTCTGATAGGCCCAGACATATCCCTGTGTGTGTGTGTGTGTGTGTGTGTGTGTGTGTGTGTGTGTGTGTGTGTGTGTGTGTGTGTGTGTCAACTCAATTCTGATACACTCTTTTAATACATTCTAACACCTCTACTGTTTCTTAAATCAACACAATAATCAATACTTCCATCAATAATAGTTCAATCAACCATTACATGGCAACATGATAATTCATTACATTTTTAATCTCTTGCTTTTAGCTTGCATAAGGTTACATGGTTATAATACTCTTTGTGCTTCACATTGAATGATTATATGATTCCCTCAAGTGCTGGTATTTTCTCAGAGCCTTTTCCTAGGCCTTGAGAGGCAGACTGATAACATAGCCTTATTATGGCTTTGTACCAGGTGGTGTGGGGCAGTTAGGGATTCAGATTACTTGACAAGTGCCAGTGCTAGGTGCCAATGCATGAAGTATGCCCCCACCCCTTCCTTTTCAAAATCAGATTTTTTATCTCCATCAATTTTAGAGTTTTAGGGTTGATTTTCTCTCTACAATCTCTCTGAACATTGTTCTTTTACCGCCATGCCACCATAGTTGCAGTGAAAGGATACAGAAGTTAATGGAAATGCTCATAGACTCTTCAGATCCGCCTCCATGTATTACAATGAGCTCAGAGCAATGAGCTAAAAGAGAAGGATTGATGATGAATCATCCACATTCTGCCCTGGGTTTGGACTCTCAGGCTACATACAGACTGTACCTTTTTTGACGTAGATTGTCTGAGCTGGAGGGAAATACCCGCAGACACTATTAAGGGCCCGGAAAAGTACTTCACCTGATTTGCATGCGATTCAGATTAAATAATATGAATTATTAATATGCAGTTGTAGTTGCAAAAATGCTTGAACAAAAAACACCAAGAAAAATAAGGTGGTAGAGCACAGTACTCAGTTAAAAAAAACACTTTCATAAGAACTACCATTTATTTTACGGAAATTAAAAAAATATATTAATTGTTTAGTGTGTAAACAATACAGAAGAAGTTCACTTAGTATCCCACTTTTTATTTATACAACTAAAATTGCTATACGTGTTATCCTAATGTATTATTGGCTACAATAAGTGTATCCAAATGCAACCATGACTACAAATACAGATTACAGTTGTTTTATTTGTTCCGTTTTTTCCTGAACACTATGCATAGGAACCATACCTGTACCATGGCTTACTTGCCATATGGACAGTCTCCGTTGCTACTATAGTGTGGATTTTAAGAATGTTTGCATTGGACATAGAACAAAAACAAACACAACTAAACAAGTAGTTGTCATTAAACATCATCCAGCATCGCGTATATTCATATTATCCTCTGGAAATTGCGCTGAAGAGCTCAATCCAATCAAAGCCCTTGAATAATGAGTTTCAATATTACACTTAGATCAACAGTGAGATTTGGGGGATTTGATAGTGAACCTCTGTGGCTGTAACAACAAACACGGTGTGCACTGTTCCTTTAAATGAATGCAGATCATGATAAACAATATCCCATCAGCTTTGTTGTCTTCCATTTGAATATCTCCTGACGGCGTGGGGGGACTAAAGGAAGCTCACCTGGGATCAAGCCACCAGGCATTGAGGCAGCTGTTCATTTAAAAGATAAATTACAGCTTCATTTACAAACTGTAATTAATACTCACACCTTCCCATACGCAGTGGAGAGGGGACAAGAATAAAATACTCCACTCCACACTCCATGGGAACTGCTCCATATTTCAACGTATGTATCATAAAAGTTCATCTTTACTTTGAACGTGTGTCAAAGTGGAGAGCATCCCAGGCAGAGTTAGAAACACATTGTGTATGTTCAGTATATACAGTAATTAAGGGAATAGGTATTTCATTTTCTCGCCGAGACAGGACAGAGAACATAGATTTTTGCCTCAGGCTCTGAAGGATTCTGTAATGCGGTGGATGAAAATTACCAAGAATGCAAGAATATGTGAGGTTAGTGAGAGAAAAGTAAAGGGGTGGTAAGAGCGTTTTTTTTTGTAAGTAAACAGGAAAAGTGACAGAGTATTGCAGAAGATGATAGAATAGTTTCCAAAATAGGCTTTGATGTGTTGCATACATATATTTTGAGTAAAATAGTGATTATCATCCACCACGGGTATAATAATAATTCAGAGGTATATAGGCCTACATACATATATATATTTATTTTAGTTTTTTTCAAATCTAAAATAAGAAAAGGGAAGGGAATACTTCATTAACCTTGGCATATTTTTCAGAGGATTCAGCAAAAACTACCTAGGATACCAGCCCACACGGTTTGAAGACACCGACAGAATAAAAAGTATGCGAGATCTACTTAGCTGTGCTTTAAACCTAAAAAAGCAAATGTTACTTCTTGACACTCGGCTGAATATGTTTTTGATTTGATTTGATTTGATAAATCTTTATTGTCCCCGAGGGGCAATTTGTTCTGTATTCAGTAGTATAAACACAATGTCACACAACAGACAAATAATCATACTAAATACAAAACACAGAACATAAAAAAAAAAAAAAAACATTAAAGCATAAAAACATATGGGAGACATCATGGAATATAATCATTTACATTGCTTTAGAAAGACAAAGCTACTGCCCTAATTTGTATAGGAAGCCAACAGCTGAGGGAACAAATGATTTTAGATATATGTAACTTATAATACGGCTGTTCAATATATGTGGACGTAGATGATTTTTGGTCATTGCATTACCATAACGTATTTACTTTTGCCAGCTAGAGTGTAAAAGGGACTCCATATTTGTATTTTGTTGCTATTTACTTACCCATAACATTCAATCATCTCTAGTTATTCACTTTTTAATCACATAATATTGCCGCCAAAAGTGTTTAGTTGGTCCACCTTAAAACTATTTATATGATGTGAAAATACAGACATTGTCCGGTACACGCACACGCACACACACACACACACACACACACACACACACACACACACACCAAACACACAACAAACACACACACACACACGAAACACAGGTGCAACCAGCAAGGACTGGAGGATAAACTACGATAGCTGTAAACAATACATGGTGCTGGAGGGTATGGTCATTGCGGCTCCCCCGTTCCGCTGTATTGTACTGATGGGAAAATGTCAGCTGTGCCATTCAATCATCTAGCCAGCAATCATTTAGTAATCATTCCTCATCAGCGCCCGGCAGACGCAAAAGGAAAAGAGGAGGTGGAGACGAAAAGAAAACGAGATGCCGTGTGAATATCGCAAAAATGGAGGGATAGATAAAGAATACGAGAAGAGACAGAAGGCGCGGGGGGGGGGGGGGGTGAGCAACAATAGCCTGCCATTGGTAGCTGAAGCGTGGATGTCTTTGACAGTAGACAATAAACCCAGATGGTAGCTCTGCCTTAGTTAACTTTGATGGATATTTCACATTCAGCATCAAGGCTGAGCAAATTACTATATCACCTACAATAGATGGTTAACCATCATTTACCGTATGGTTCTGCCCTAAACGCTTGCTGGGGAAATGCAAGTGTCTCTTTTATTGAGCTAAATACGCTCACAGAGGGTTCTTGAAAATCCATCAGTGGGATTATGTACAAAGGAGTCAAGTGAATTGCCTTGAAATTGCTCCCCATCTAACATGATATACTTCGTATGTACCCCTGGCAATGTGTTTGTATGATGGATGGTGTTACTTAAACATGAGTGTAGGTACAATTACCGTGGGGACATTATTTACAGTCTTGAGGGTTGAATGAGTGGATTAGGCGCTTTATCTGGGCAACACACTCTGTTTTACATGGATATTGGCTGGTCATTCTGTGCAGATGTAAACACCATTATGTCCGCATTTATCAGAAGGCTTAAGCTATGTGTTTGTGTTTGATCTGCACCATATACATTGAGGTAGAGAACCCTTTCAGTGATGTCAATCTCTAAATTGGGTTAAATCTGGTCAAAGCTACATTTTTACCCTGGAACAACCCACCAATCCCATTGCACAGTGACGATGCAAGGGAGCTATGGCGATTGTTTGTAACCATTGCTATATTTCACACTGATTGGAAAGGCTCAAAGGGGTGAAGCTTGATGCCTGCACTCCCTGTTATAAGTCCAACATGACACAAAGCCATGACTTTGGGAAAAGATGCTGGGCTATCAAATTATTACCATTCTGTACTAAGGATGTGAAGGCAAAGCTGTCCTTACTGATATTGACTGTGATTCAGTCCTATATCCATGCCATCAATACAAAAAGAACAAAGGAAAAACACCTGTAACAGTCTTTGAAAGGGAGAATGGGACACACAGGTAAATATCTCTGCTAGTTTTGTTATGTACTGCAATAGGGGATCATGGAAACTATCATCTTGGTGGATGTAGTCTCAGGAGAGCCAGCAGACACCTACCCCATCAATCATACTAACTGACAAGGGGTGGATAATTGATTTCCCTAATTAGATACTGGCTAAATTAATAAATAGATATGAGCATGCTTTTCAGGACTTCCATAACAAATGTCCTAAAATAAACAAAACAAGTTATTTGATTACCACAACAGCAGTATTACCCTATTGCTGTTTTGAATTCAGTTTTTCTAAAATAGATTCCTGTTGTTTTCCTTTAAAATGTTTGTCGCCTGCATAATGACAGATATTAACTGCTGACACTGACTGGCCTTTCATTCTTTATGCTTAGTGTAGGCTCATTTAGCTGGAGATGCATACTAGCTCAAACTAGCAAAGCATACAACTCAGACAGTCTAGGGTAGACTTAATAAATAGATAAAATAAATAGCGAAGAAACGGGTTGTATCACATCGGACAGAAACAGTCACATTACTATATACCCCCCAACTGCAATTTAATCATTCTGAGAGTCAGGAGGGAAGATAAAGATTTAATTATAATTGTATTTTCTGCAGGCATCCGATATCGGGAAGGTCAGATTGAGATTGGCACTGGTGTTCCGGTTGATCTGCTCCATTCCAATGCGACTCTCTACCGGAATAAAAGGTAAGAACATACCCAAATATCTCCAGTGTAACAGAGACAGATACACTTGGGTATATGGTGTTCTGATAACACACAGGGGAAGGAAGCAAGACAGCCGAGGGACAATGCATTCCTGTGATGTAGCCTACATAAGAAGACAGATACGGAAAATTGTCTCACATACAAACCTGTAGTTGTTTAAAGGTTGACAGTATTAACCATGTTTTAAAACCTTTGGAATTATACTATTTATCCTTTTAATGTAGTTGGTGTTGTTCCATTAGTAATCAATGTCTAGATTCTCCACACAAAAAAATACATACCTTTGTGTAAGTAGTTACAATTTTACAATTTAGGCATGCATTTAATAAGACTAGCGATTGTGTATGTGTGTCTGCCTGTTTGCAATCAGACACACATGTAAAGATAAAATAAGTAGATGAAGCGAAAAATGCTAATATATAGTAAGTTGCAGACTAAAGTGACATTAGATTGCTCACACATGCTAGCCTACATGCAATACTACATGCAATACATACGCACAACTCAAATTCTACAGCAGCAAAACCTTCAGCATGAATGCATGGCACGTGAGCAACGTCAACTATAATGACAATTTTAAGCGAGGCCAACAGATAATCCTTTTGGTATCTACACGCCAGTGATCTCTGCTGCGCTTGCAGATATCGGAATGAAATATAACACTCCAGTGGTATCCAAGGAATTAATTGATTTGACATGTTTCAACTGTACTGTAGGCAGCATGAGACTCTTGTCTATTAAGGCGTAGAAGCATGTCATGGGTGATGTGTGAAATCCTAGCTCAAAATGTACAGGGCGTGTGTCACAAGTTGGATGCAGTGCAAGGATAGATTGCATGGAGAAGACATGAATATTTGACAAGTCACAGATGGAAAATCCAGCCTTTTCCTCCCCTTTTCCTATTCCCGTGAGAAAACCGGGTTCATGGGATGGAATCAAATATTAAGCAAGCAAAGGAAGGGTAGTTAGAAGAGCTTGAGTCAAACATATAACGACTTGTGAATCAATTTGGTTTGGGACTCGATTTAATTGATACTTGAATGCATGAATACTTGACTTTACTAGAGACTTATGAGCAGAAAAGCTGCAGAGACTTGTCTTTGTGGCCTCTAAACATCGATAAATGCTATATTTCTTTTTTGGAGCTCTGCATAGCTGCCATGAATAATGAATACGATATCTAGGATAAATGCAACTTCTCCGTAACCAAATGCACACTTCCAATTGCACCTGCTGGCACCATAATCAAATGGAGAAACCTCTAGATGTAGATATGAATAAGCTTATCAAAACGATTGACGTATTTTCGAGTAGCTCCATAATTTCTCCTCCTCTCCAGCATATCGCCTCTTCTCCTCCCTGCAGCCCTTGCAAATTATTCTGAAGCACTTTTTATTTTTTTGCACACCTTATTTATGCGCTAGTTCTACTTTTAGTTTAGTATTAATATGTTCGATTTTGTGTGTATATATACACTCACCGGCCACTTTATTAGGTACAGCGGTTCATTTTCTTGTTAACACATATAACTAATCAGCCAATCACATGTCAGCAACTCAATGCATGTAGGCATGTAGACCTAGACGGGACAACCTATTGAGGTTTAAACTGAGCAACAGAATGGGGAAGAAAGGGGTTTTAAGTGACCTTGAACATGGCAATGTTGAGGGTGCCAGGAGGGCTGCTATGGATATTTCCGAAACTGCTGATCTACTGGGATTTTCACTCTAAACCATCTCTAGGGTTTACAGAGAATCCGAAAAAGAAAAAAATATCCAGTGAGCTGCATTTGTGTGGACGTAAAATGCCTTGTTGAAGTCAGAGGTCAGTGGAGGGGCATACTGGTTCGAGATGATAGAAAGGCAACAGAAACTCAAATAACCACTTGGTACAACCAGGGTATGCAGAATACCAGCTCTGAATGCAAACCACGACCAACATTGAAGCAGATGGGCTACACCAGGGGTGTCCAAACTTTTTTCACTGAGGGCCACATACAGAAAATTCTATGAAGGGCCAGGCCACTTTGCAAAAATAACACATTTATCAGGACATGTAGCTGCTCTGATGTTTAGTTTCATAGTGTCTTCGTAAATTGTAATCCTTCTTCACGGCAACACTTTCCTTGCAAATTAAACAGACACAAATCCCCTCAGAGCCGGACCAAGCCTTCATGGGGCCCTAAGCAGAATTTGATTAGGGGCCACCTCTCCAATGTTAGCGCTGCCCAAATCATTGACTATTGTTAAATGGCATTCAGACATCCAATTTTTTCTGCTATTGCCTCCAATGTCCAGCTGGGTGGAAATAGTAGCCAGCCGAGATCCCGACCCTCCTAGGGGGGTTATGCTCCCCCGGGAGATGTTTTTTAACTTTTTAAAGTGAAATGCATGAATCTGGTGCACTTTGAGAGGAAAATTAAGAGGCTTAATCTGAAGAATTTTGTTTGAAAAAAAGATTTGGAGACACTGTGTCAGATGAATTAGAAGCTATTGAAGATGGACACATGGATTTTCCATAATAATATTAATTTAAAATAAACTATTATGCAGGGTCCTCTGGGATGGGCTTGGTGCTCTTTTTCTTTATGGGACATATTTCTCTGTAATATAATGAATGCATTTAAATGATTTAAATATTAAAATGGCCATATTATATTATATTTTAAAAATGTGCCGCAGGCCAATCAATCAGTTTGCACCCCTGCACTAGTGGGTTAAAAAAAAAAAAAAAAAAAAAAAAAAAAAAAGTAAAGGACCATATTTCATTATACTTTTAAAATCGGCCGCGGGCCAATAAAAAGCAGGCGGCCCGCAGGCCGTAGTAGTTTGGACACTCCTGGGCTACACCAACCCCACTGGGTGCCACTCCTGTCAGCTAAAAACAGTTGCGACATTCAGATGGCAGGTTCAGAATTTGGCGTAAACAACATGAAAGTATGGATCCATCCTGCCGTATATATATATATATATATATATATATATATATATATATATATATATATATATATATATATATATATATATATATATATATATATATATATATATATATATATATATATATATATATATATATATATATATAAAATATAGGCCTATATATACATATATATATATATATATATTTATATATATATATATATATTATATATAATATGGCCTATATTTAATATATATATATAATTATATATAGGCCTAATTTTTTTGTTAAATTGGCATCAGTCTGATCAGAAACAAGACATTTGAGGGGATGGATGAAAACATGTTTTTCACTTCTTGACATTATGGAATTACTGATGCTCTCTCTTTTTCTATACATCTGTTTTCTTCTGACATTTAAAATGAAAGCAATGCTTTGATTTGCACTGCTCTCAATACAGACAGTGCACTGCATGACACCATATTAAATGTAGTGTTGCTTCAACATAAATGTACATTCTAAGTGACCACTGCCATTTGTTATAATGTTAAACAACAATTGAGTTAAGTTGATATATGAACACAAGAGGTGCTAGATGAGCTTGAGATCCAGTAATGCATTCAAGTAAAGCCGTTTTAAGTCTGATCCCTCATGGACTGTGCTGCCTAATCTTTGAGCTTTTAATGAAAAGCTAAAGTGATAATGATTAGTGAGCGTATAGTCACAGTGAGGACTTATCCTGGTTTAATTTGACCCCAGGAGCATTAGCACTATATTCAAAACAGACAAAGTTATCAATGGGTGTTCTGCAAAGTTGTGACTTTGTTACATTGAACTATTTGTCACATGCAGATGAACATTCACTATTAAATACAAACTAAATGCAACATGGAAGTATCAGCATAGAGACTAGTTTGAGAGTTAATCCAATTATTATTTAATACAGTGGGTAATTTTGCAGTATTTTTGAATAGCATTTGGTATGATAGGGCTATTTAAAAAAAAACATACCTAGTTCCCAGTGTATGATACATTGAATGAATCAATGTTGCAGCCATTCTTATGGCATACATGAGGTACGGCCACTATCTTTTCCTACACCTGCTTAAATCCAGTAACTCTGCAACCTGTGGAAGTTGGAGTGTTTCGCTGTTTTAATGTTATGATAATAGGCCAAGGATTTATCCTGCTTTGAGGAGAATAACAAGGCAGCCACCTCCATCAAATACCGTGCCGCCTCCAGCTCTCGACAAAACTCTGAAGGGTGTCTTCATGGAAAACAAGATCTGCACCTGGTGAATTGCCGTCATTTGTATCTGCAATTGGGGCATTACGCCGATTTTGGCTAAAAATTCAACACTTTCTTCAAGTTTTATTTATGGTTTGTAATGGTAGCCTAGCGAATAAACTCAGTATGTTGAAACTCAGTTCAATAATAATAATAAATTATGAATTATTTTTATAATTGTGTGAATAATTATACTGGTCCAGTTAAACTCTAAAGACTAATTGTGAGGCCTGAAAACCTTGTGTCCTATTGGCATGAGGATCAATGGAGGGTATTACCTTTTATAAACACTTCATGTACAGTATTTTTCTGTGTGTATTCAGAGAATGTCTGTGTGCATACAGTATATTATGTGACTAAAGTGACAGTACCTTGTGAGGGTACTAAGTGGCATAATTGCACATGTTACCTTTGGCAAGAGGGTGCAAACAGAGTGTAGGGGAGTGCCAGGCAGGGACGGAAATAGCCATGTTGGAGGTCAAAAGTGACAGAGGGAGGCATGAATGAATAGTTACTTTGAGGTCAATGTTTAATTGCAACCCAGTCTCATTCTCTGCCTCTGCTGTGTATTTAAGTGCCAATAATTAACCATTGATTGGACAGGCTCATAATGAGCAAATATTATCATAATGATTTGCTAACCAAGTGTGTAATATATGTACTGTAGACATTACACCTGGACACACCATCAATTCTACAACAACATCTACTATTTGAATGCTGGGTCTCAAATAACAGCCAGCGTATAGGCTCAATACATACCAAAAGAATGAATAGTTACTTTGAGGTCAATGTTTAATTGCAACCTAGTCTCATTCTCTGCCTCTGCTGTGTATTTAAGTGCCAATAATTAACCATGGATTAACCATGGATTTGACATTTTCTTTTGAAAAACAAAATGTCAAATCCATACTAATATACATTTCTACAGAATTATTAGGTATCAGCAAAACAACATAATTTAAACAGACCAATGTCTCTGTTGCTCTACAGTACACACCTCTTCATAAACCAGCAGCAACTGATTAATAACAGGCTTCATTTGCAAACTGTATTCAAATGCCTTTCAAAAGATGTGCTATGGTTTTAAATATTATTAAAGCGAAAAAAAAGTGCACTCACTTCTTATTTGTGATAAGTATGTGGATTTACATACATTTCTGTTTGATATTGTGCCGTAAGCACTACTGGATTGGTGTTGCAGGGAATTTGATTGTGAACTTCTTTTGCGTGCAAGCATAACTGTGTTGACTGTAATGCATGTGCCTGTTTGTGTCCTTGTTTTGTTGTTGTCTGTATGTGAGAATGGGTTCATGTGTATACAGACAGTAAGACCAACAGTTAATCCTCATTCACTCCACTGCTGTACAGTAGGGAAAGACACATCCATATTTAATAGATTTCTATCCATAATTCACCAACCAAACCTCAGAGCCCTACCAGTGAGAAACTCTTAATAGGTTGGGACACCTCTCCTGTTTTCTTTTTTACTCAAATTCAAATTCAAATTCAAATTCAAATTCAAATTCAAATTCGCTTTATTGGCATGAAAGTTTAAAATAGAAAAACAATGTTGCCAAAGCAAAGTATCAGTAAGATACAATAAGTCCAATACATCAGACAAAACACATATGACAATTATATACATTATGAAAATTATATACATTATGAACATTATATTACGCGTGTGTGTGTGTGTGTGTGTGTGTGTGTGTGTGTGTGTGTGTGTGTGTGCGTGCGTGTGTGGGTGTGTGTGCGCGTGCGCGCGTGTGTGCCTCAATCATTCACTGTCCCTCAGGTTGTGGCATGTTAATATATACTGGGCAGCAAGATGTGCCCGGTCTCCTTCTCCGAGCAGTATTTTTAATTTGGAGAGGTCGTTCAGTTCTTTGAAATCTGGTACTAAAGAGCTGAACCTGTTCAAATACAATTGTCTTGTGTCATTTAATTTTGTACATTTTAGGAGAAAGTGCATCTCTGTCTCAACCTCACCTGTCGAACAGTGACCACATTTTCTGTTTTCTTTTGGTTGCCATGATTTTTTGTGTCTTCCTGTTTCAATTGCCAGTTTGTGGTCACTGAGCCTGTACTTGGTTAGGATCTGTCTCTGCTTTCTATCTCTGACAGTAGAGAGATATTCTGCTAATTCATAACTTCTTTTAAAGCTGCAGTTGAGAGTTTCAGCCGTTGGGATCCCAACGGCTGTTTTCCCAACGCTCTACCTGCTGTAGCTCCTCCCTCTGAACGACAGCTATGCGCGTTCATGTGAATTGAGTTACATTGACAGGAGACAAACACCATGTCCGATTCCGAGGTGATTAAACATTAGTAATGATAACTACATACGTACATATTGAGCATACATTTTAATCACAGACATACCATGTATGTTAGCTTAAAATCATTGTAAGTGTGCTGGTAGGCCTAACAAAAGTAGCTGTAACAGCCAGGCAAGATAGCAAACTAATTGTAACAGAGCGGAGAGGTGTGTGTGTATCTCCTACTATCTATGCTCCTGCTCTGACCGCAGCTGGGAGGGGCTGCTCGGGGCTGCTGCGCGAGGAGCGGGCTGTGTATCAGTGCTCCCGCTGCTCGTTGAGAAGAGGTGATACTTGCTTTGGCGAAAAAAGTCACCAATAACACCAGAAAAAAAAGCTAGATTTGTCGCTTGTCGCTGCCAGCGGACGTCCTGCTGCTAGCGGCAGGCAGCCTAGGGGCAAAGGGAGGAGACGAGGTCGTGGTCGGAGAGGTCTTGATGTGATAGGGCAAGAAGACAAGGCCGGTGTACTTTTTTTCGAACTCTCTCCGTCTCCCTTTCAGCAGTTAACTTTTCAACATTCGTCTTTCCTCGTTTTTTTGCTGTCTTAGCGGTGTTAGTTGTTGGTATCCTGGGAATGGTAAATTGAGGGTTCGTTTGTGAAGACATTGCTACTCGCTGTCCGCCGTAGTAGCCTAGTACCAAACAGTAGGCTAGTGTCAGACTGCTAGGGTCGTGAACGCTCACGCAACTGACGCATCAACGTCGTTGCCAAGGTCCCACAGCCAATAAGAACGGAGAATCTGACCTCGCTCTGATTGGTCAAAATTAACGGTAATGAGCGGTGGCAATTTTGGGGGGCAGCACACAGAGGCAGGGGGGAGCAAAGTGATAAAAATATATTTTCAGACCACTTCACCTACATATAGCTGAATGGCTATTATGACAGTTTTGCCAAATATTACAGTAAAAAAACTCTCAACTGCAGCTTTAAGGGCGAGATAACATTCCAATCTACTTTGGCTTTTAGTTGTTTCTTCCCAATGGTCCAGATAGGTTTCTTTACATTGTGCTATAATTTGCTTTACTCTGATTACTGTTTGGAGAGCAGTGTTGTTGTGAGGCTGGTCAGAGTGTGTCTGAGAGGGGGCAGTTAGCCTCAGTACCAACTGACATAGGGGACTCTTTTCTGGGCTCAGCTCTTGGGTTTGGAGGGCTTTGGAGTGGAGGGTGTCTCTGGGGCTGGATTTCAGGTGGTTAAAAAAATTGAGCATTCTCTTTTGAATGTTAATTATAAGTGGGAATCTGCCTAATTCTGCTCTACATGCATTTGTTGGTATGTTTCTGTGTACATGTAAAACTGTATCTGCAGAATTCTGCATGTAGAGATTCTGTTGGATGTTTGTCCCAACGAGTATAGCTCTGATGACTGAGTGGACCCCATACTTCACTACTGTACAGCGCAATGGGCAGGATGACACCATCAAATATTTTAAGCCAGATTTGTTTTGGAATTTGGAAATTATAAAATTTTCTCTTAATTGCAAATAGAGCTCTCTGAGCTTTTTCTTTTAGTGCATTCACTGCCATGTTGAAACTCCCTGATGCTGTTATACCAAGGTAGGTATAACTCATACTGTGTTCAATTACATGATTATTAATGGTACATTGATGTTTGTTCTCATGACACATGGGGCGTTTTTGAAAGATCATGATGTTGGTTTTCTTCATGTTTACTGCCAGGGCCCAGTTCTGACAGTACTGTTACTCTCTCTCTCTCTGTCTCTCTCTGTCTCTCTCTCTCTCTCTCTCTCTCTGTCTCTCTGTCTCTCTGTCTCTCTCTCTCTCTCTCTTACACTCACTCTGTTTCTCGTCACATCTCTATGTGGTGTTGCTCTTTGTCTTAATGTTTTTCTCTCTCACACAAATAGCCTGGCTTCAACATTAATACACCCCTGATGTCCAAAGCAAGTCCAGTTTTCATCAGCCATTGTTCTGGTTCAAGACGTTTCCACAACCCATTCACAAAAAGAGTTCCCTGAATCTAGCAGCCAGTTAATCTGCAGTCCTGCCAAGGTGACCTTTCAGACTTGTCTACAATCTGTTACAAACAAGTACAATCCTCCACACCACTTTCCTTGAGGCAAATAAAGCACATATACACAGAAGGCTTGTAACAGGTTTTGAAAGGACATTCCACAGGTGGATCCATAGAGTGGCAGCAATACACTTTGTTTATAATGCTGACACCTTTTTAATTACAATATCTGGAAGGGACACACACACACACACACACACACACACACACACACACACACACACTCACTCACATGCACACACACACACACACACACACACACACACACACACACACACACACACACACACACACACACACACACACACACACACACACACACACACACACACACATGCTTGATGCTCCCAGACACACTATTAGATTTTAAACTCTTCTGCCAAGGTGTAAATGTGACACACTTGGATGCATGTATTTTAGATACGCTTCACTACCCTTCAGGTCATTTACATGAACAAGTTTTGGTGGTTAAAAAGGTGTCAAGGGAGTTGTAAACATTACCTATACTGATTATCTATTAGCAGATTAATCAGTGCACTAATTAACTAGCTATACTACCTATTAAGTATTTAATATATCGCAGTTACCCGACCATTTTAATGATCCCCTCCCTATCACTGTCTCCAATCAAAAAATGTATAGTCGCTATGCAGCCATATTAATCATGCATAATAACCCCATCTTTATTTTCAATCATAAACTTTTTGTAATATGGCAAATATCCTATTAAGAATTTCTATTCTCATGCTTCCACCCCCACACCATTGTCCTCTTTCCTGCTCCTGCATTTTCCTCTCCAACCCACTCTCCTCCCGTGGGCTTTGGTCAGTAATTATAGTGGATACAGGTTCTATTCTCACCTTCCCCTGGCTCAAGATACCTTTGCAGACCGACCAACAGTGTCTGCACACTAGCACAGGCTGTGGCTATATGATTCACCTCACTCTGCAAATAACATTAAGGATCCGGTATCCATCTATACAAATTCAACCATGTCTGCTTGAATACTATTAAATTCATTTTGCTTTCATTTTGCTTTCTCTTTGTGTGAGTTGTCTCACTGCTTACTGCAAATGGCTCCCCCACTATGTGCTTCTCTCCACCTGTGTGTACCTTTATTTCCTTCTAGGTTCTCGTGAAGGACTAAGACATTCAATGTGCACATTGCAAGGTAAAAACAAGTGTCTTTTGCATACGGGTCATGTTCATTTGGCTCTATCAACATACGACTGATGAAACTGTGATCTGAATTACTTCAGTGGGGAACTGGCATGACAGGCCATTGTGAAATATGATATATTCATGATTTGCAGACAAAGCCTCCCAGAGTATGACTACTTGCATTCCCGCTGTGAGTGTGTTTATGCATTACCCCAGATAACATGGTGGAACTCATTGCAACATTTCTACCCCAGGTGTGGTGGGAATTACACAGTTGAGTGTGTGTGTGTGTGTGTGTGTGTGTGTGTGTGTGTGTGTGTGTGTGTGTGTTTGTGGATTGGTGTGCTGTGTTACCGTACACATTTCAAAATCAAAATACAGTACAACCTGACTAAACCATAGTGACAGCATTTTATATCTGGCACTAAGCTATAAGGTATTGAGTACTACACAGGCATTTCCAGTGGTATAAATCGTTCAAAATGAGTGGAGTCACAGATGTTGACAAATGTGTCACTGTAGAGTAGTATGGGAAATTATTGAGGGGGAACAGTGAGTGACTTGAGGAGAGAGATACTGTACAAGGCTCCTTTATCATAAATGATGGGTTGAAAAGCATGGCAAGTAAATTGTTTTTGTTCAGCTTAAAACACTGACATTCTGAAAAGCTTAAAATTTCTAATCCCCTTCACAATCCAATCCAATCAACAACAGTGCCCTTCAGCACACAGCTCCAGTTTGGTAAAACGTGGCATAAGCACAGACTAATGCCAGAGAGAAATGCACCTCAAGCTGATCCTTACTATTGTAATGATAACATTAATTTTACTTGGAATCTGCATGTAAAGGGAGTACAGAAATACAACCGTTGATGTGATTTACTTCTCTACAACCCAATGGTATTTGTCAGAAGATGATGTTGGTAATGTGTCTGATTGGAATAAGTAAACAAAGCACAGCTCAATTTACATGAGCTTGGATGAAAAGTTTAGGGGAAATATATGGGAGATTATTCACTTTTTATAAGGCTTTATTCATCTTAACACACATCCAAGTTGCACAAATAAGCCCATATATTTGCAATATACTTCATGTTTTGCAAAATGTATATTATTATAGATAAATTATTAAAACACTTTCTAATAAATAGTTGTAGTCTGTGATTGAAAGAATTCACTTGCATGAAGGTTCGAGTCTGAAAGAAAAATATTCTTCAAAGGTGGCATCTTCTGATTTGGACAAGAAATTAGCTCAACTTATATGCATTGGTACATTCAGGTAAACACACTGCAACAATACACATTTTCAAATCTCCAATTCACTCACAAAATGTGTACAGCATGCAAACACTCGTAAACACACATTAGACAATCTAATGTTGTTCTCGGACATCAAAAAGTTACTTCAAAGGGTTTGGCTCAGAACACTTCCGCCTATGATACCTGCTTAAACAACCCCCCAGAGTGTTGAGTACACAGGCTCAGATTGACACTTAAAAACACACGGTCTATCACCGCAGCAAACATACTCTGATTGGTCCCACTGTAGAGCCACTGAGAGGAAGAGTAAAACAGTATAGGCAGAGAGAGAGAGATAGAGAGAGAGGAAGAACGTTTTCCATTTGGAGAATACATTTAATGGTACATTTATTATGACTTAATTTGCTTCCTTGGCACTTGCTGCTTACACATTGGAACCCTTGCTTTGCGGGTATACCCTCTAACAAGCTTTATAGGCTCACTTCCACAGAACATCACACCGAGCCCTCCTGGAATAGGCTTTTATAAATAGCCAACATATTCTATGTTGTCTTTCACAAAGTCAGCAAATTAAGAAGTGGCAGAGTAAAAAAGTTTGGGGACTCCACTAGTCGACGTGGAACTATACAGAATACACAACCTTTGTTCTTTTTCACACAGTCTATGCCCTCTAGCAATGCCAAAGGGGATGAAGCCAGATGCTTATACTCCTTTGCTGAATGCAGTAATGGACTATTTTTGATCGCACACAATACCATAAGTAGGCAAACACACAACTCACTTGTGATCGTATCTGAAAGGCAAGAAGGCAGGGAATAGAGCCCACTATGTGAGTCTATGAAATGAAACAGGATTAAGTTGCCTGTCAGACTGATTCCTACACACATGTCACACTTTCAGCCAGTTGTGTCTGGTGAAGATACAATCTCAGGACAGCAAGCAGTGGCCACCAATCACGAGTAGCTGACTTGTTGTGGAGGCTAATTACTGTTTCAAATCATACGGTACAACTCAGTCACTGCTGCAGGCCACCTCAACAGTGTTAAAGCATGGGACCCAGGAGAAAAGTAAGAGGCAACGTCCCAACATGTAAAGCCTGCAGCTCCTATCTCATGCAGGAGAACACGGTGAAGCCAGTGACAACCCATACAGGTCAGACTCTAAATGGAGCAGCAGCTTTCCTATTGCATTCTTGCAGGGGCTGATAGTGTACCATAACTCATCAAAAGTAGTATTCCTCAAGTAGCACTAGGATATACTGTCGGCTTTTTTAAATAATGTAAACAAACAGCCAACTGCCATTTCATGCATAACATACCTTATGTTGATATTCATCACATCAGGATCTCCCATACTTTTAAATATAATCGAGAGAAAATATTTGTGGGTTATTTTTCTGTTCCAGAGAGAAGCTTGTTTTATATATGCAGAATAATGAAGTCGAGATCACTAGTATGCAAGACCTGTTGGATTAAGTTCACAAAATAATTATTGGAGAAACAATATGCCTCCCGAACTTTCTGCCACTCAACCTGCTATCATAATGTTGTTGCGCTGTTGGGAGCCCCCAAAACAAGTTGTGAACAAAAGTAAGTAAGTAACTTTACTACTATTTACTTTATCACATATACATTTGACTGGTAGCCTGTGTAGATACAGTATAGTAAAATTGGTGTCACATGAGATCTTTTGCGTTTCCTTGTTAGCAGTCTGGCACCTGCATTTTGTTTTATTAATTGTAGCCAGTCATGGGATGTTTAACAAAGGCAAGTGAAAACAGAGTAACAATAGTCAATACTGGATGATAATGTGTTAATTGATATTCCCATCTCCACTTGTTTGTTTGTTTATTTATTTGTTAGGGACAGTGCATATTCATGAACAGCTGTAACATTTACAGCTGTAAAAATGCCAGATTTTAGCAAAAATGCTAGATTTCATCTGTTGTCCCTGGCATGCAAAGAAATACAGGTTAAAAAATGAATACATATACAAAGGCACAAATAACACAAGAAAATAAAAGAGTTTAAAGGTGGTCACAGACTTGGTTTTCTTTTATCCACTGTTTGAGGTGTGTTTTGAAGGTTGAATAATTTTGTGAGTCTCTTATTGTGAGTGGGAGAGTATTTGAATATTTAGTTCCTTTGACTGACAGAACAGTTTGTCCAAATGTAGTACGTCTGTATGGGACGTCACAGTCTCCTCGGGCTGTGGCCCTGGTGCCAGTCCCACTCACAGACTTCAGCTTAATAAAGTCTTTCAATGGTGGAGGAGCAAGTCTGTGGACAATTTTATATATAAAACATGCATTTTTAAAATAAACAAAGTTATGAAAATTTAATAAATGATGTTTATCTAAAACAATGCAATGGTGAAACGAAAATGGCTTTTTGTCAAAGATTTTTTATGGCCTTTTTAAAAAGGGATTGTATTGGTTTAAGTGTTGTGACAGCAGCAAGTGACCATGTGGTTATACAGTATTCAATATGTGAAAAAATCATCGAGTGTAAAAACCTTCGAGGGTAACACTTTATAATAACTATCCGTTGTAACTCGTTAATAGATCATTAGTAAACTCTTAATTAATGATTATTAGTGATTTGTTAGGTGTTTGTTAGCAGTTTGTTAAGGATTTATAACAATGGTAGATAGTTAATAGCTTAATAATTGAATCAGTTCATCTGGGACGAGGCTGAAATAGGCTATAGACTATACACAGTGCATGGGCAACTGAGGGCAGCCCCATTTTCAAATATTTTTAAATAAACTCAATACACACTGTGCATGCCATGGACTTGAACGTGACGTGATCAGTTAATCTCGGATTACCTCCCAGATGAACTGATTCAATTATTAAGCTATTAACTATCTACCATTGTTATAAATCCTTAACAAACTGCTAACAAACACTTAACAAATCATTAATAATCATTAATTAAGAGTTTACTAATGATCTATTAACGAGTTACAACGGATAGTTATTATAAAGTGTTACCCATTCGAGCAGCATTAGTAGTCATGAAGGATCTTACTTGTCTGAAATTGTATATATTAAAATGTACAGTCTTTGTTAATTGTTTGATATGTTTTTTTTAAAATTTTAATGTTGGGTCCAATGTTAGGCCCAAATATTTAAACTCATTAACTAAACTACTAAAGTTCTACACCGTCCAGGTAAACGCCAGACTGCTGGAGGCTGGTTGGCTGTTTAGTGAACATCATGCAGACTGTTTTCTTTGCGTTTAGTTGGAGACATGAATCTTTGACCCATCTTTGCACTTGGGTCATGGCTGTTGTTAAAATTTGTGAAACTTCATGAATATTCCTGCCCTGTGTAAAAACAACTGCGTCGTCAGCATACATTTGAATGTTTACATTTCTACACACTTCCGGTAGGTCATTTATATACATAGTGAATAAAATAGGTCCCAAAATACTCCCTTGTGGGACCCCTGTTGGACAGTCAAGGTAAGAAGATATGTTGCCAGAGATGGACATGCATTGGTTTCTAATTGATAAGTAGGATTCAAACCACAGTAATGCTTCCTGGGAAAAATTGTAACAAGTTAATTTTGAGATAAGAACACTATGGTTGATGGTATCAAAAGCCCTCTTAAGGTCCAGGAAAACAGCACCTACACAGGCATTCCTATCAAGAAGGCCTTTGATTTTTTCAACCAAAATGCAGTTTGCGGACTCTGTAGAATGGTGGTTACGAAACCCAAACTGCAATGGATGCAGGGATGTGTGGCCATTATTTAAGTGTATATTCAGTTGTTTTGCGACCCACTTCTCTGCTATTTTGGAAATTACAGGTAGAATACTGATAGGTCGGTAATTTGCCATTTCTGTTTTATCACCAGATTTAAAAATTGGGGTGATAACAGCAAGCTTGAGACACCATGTTCCCGAGTCTTGCAATATTCCTCAACTGGAAGAACCAAGAACAAATAAGATAAGATTGACATGCCTGTGTAGAGTTAGAGCCTGGTCAGTAGGGACACCTCAATTTCTTGCAGAGGTTTTACGATGTCAAGCTGTAGGCTACACCCCAAATCAGCCACAGCCGTGGTGGCTTAAGGCCAGGACACACCGGCCCGATAATCGCCGTCGTAGAGTCGTGAGGGGACGGGGACACGAATCTGTTTGGTGTGTGCCATGAAATCGGTCGTCGTAGATGTCGTCGGGCTTCTTTTGGCGGCGGGCAATCTTTCAGTTGGAGCAATTTGATTTGTGGAGGGCTAGCGAATCAGTGAAGCCCGGAAGTGAGGCGGGTAGCACAAATAGCTAACAACAGTTAGCCATCGTTTTAATGTGTTTGTTTGTTTCGTTCAGCGAGTACTCACATGCATCAACCCTTGTTGACTGCTCGACACCATGCTCGACACTCTCTGCTAAAAATGGTGCTCTTTATGGTCCATAAATATAAATACGTATTTCTATCTATGTTTATGGTCTAGAGAGCCGTCCCATCATTTCCGGCTTCCGTATTTTTTCGGGCCACAATACAGATTAGCACCGCCTGCTGTTATGGAGACATTACGTCCCGCGCAAGCGCAGAGCGTACGGAAAGTCAGCAGTCGGTTTGGTGTGTTCTTTGCACTTTTTCGGCCGCGACGGGAAGACTGGAGCTCCCTGAATCGGCAGTCTCCATTTTCGGGTAGTCGGACTGGTGTGTCCTGGCCTTTAGAGGTGCAGAGATGAGGATTTATGTTGTATTTGTGTTAAATTGTAAGAAATGTTATAGTATGCCATCCAATTTTGAATAGCGCTCAGACAATTGGCTAGGCAGAGTGTTTAAGTTATGTGGTTTACATCAAACATATAAGTGGAAATCATCCGCTTAGCAGTGGTAGTAGATACCTTTTTAAACTGGCCTTGCATTTGTGCAAGGGAAAGCATGTTGAGGAAGTGAATTAACCAACATAAACAGTGTAGCGTCTACCAGCAGAGTATGATACAACAAAACATTCATGTATGCTAAGCTGATATTGCAAACTCTTGAGCAAACACACAGCAAACATTTCTCTTTCTGTGATGTCACAGAAAGAGAAATGTAGGGTTAGACAGTGAGACCATAAAACACTCTTTCTGCCTTTTCTCAGGCTAGGATGATCCGATTTCAATTTTTTTTGCACATTTATACTTCATAGGATCTCCGAGTTCAATACACCTTCATATTCCAACCGGTGAAGTAGGCCTTTAAGCTTTAGCTGCTAATGTCTCACTATGATCAACAGCTATTCTAATGCCAACACAGTAGATTTGCGGACCAAACAGCTCATTATTTCACCTCTACCTTATTATTTCCTAAATGACCACAGTAATTATATAAATGTCCTTAGTGATAACTATAATTTAGTCCATCTCTGCCACATTCCTTACCGTCTTACTCTTCTACCTTCACAGTAACGGACACAGGCAGATCCCCGATAATACAATAGAGAAGTGGCTTGAACAACTGCAACATGCTAGAAAACATGCAAGCAAAGAAAATCAGTAGTAATCAGATAAAGCTGAATACAGATAGAAGTGGAATGGGAAGGAGGTGTCAAGACAGAGAGAAAGAGAGAGAAATGAGCTTCAGGAGGATAAGCAGGATGGCAAATTATAATGATGTAATTGCTGCATTATGTACACTTGAGCTCAAATGTACGGCACTGTTGACATCCCTTTGCATAGCTGTTTGTTGCACTCTGTTACACAACATTAGCAGCTTCAATAAAGGGTTTTTTGTTTTATGAGCGTATTGCACTCGCAGAGACAAATCCACATGCACACATTGGCGTGGGAAGTTCCCAAAACAAAAGGACCATACAAATGATAGATGTTAGCAAACCCATACATATACTGTATGCACAATATATTAAATACACTGCTTTGTGAATTATACATTGGCAGGACTATTTGCAGTGTGACATTCTACCAACATTTCAGGCCACAGACACATGTGTAGAATGCTTGGATAAAAGTGTGTATGCAGGACACACACACACACACACACACACACACACACACACACACACACACACACACACACACACACACACACACACACACACACACACACACACACACACACACACACCTGATCACACGCACATGCACACACACACACACACACACACACACACACACACACACACACACACACACACACACACACACACACACACCACAGGGAAACAATCATTCTTGGCTCAGGTCAAATGAGAAGCTCTGGTAAAAAAAGAAAACGTCCTCAACATATTTTAAGACAGAGTTAGGTAGAGATAAAGTGTATTTATGTAACACAGACATACTGTATATTATTAAGAATGTGCCAGTTCATTGACGGTGGCTTTGACTTGAGACTGTGGATGTTTAACATATGTTGCCCTCATTCCATCTCTTTGGCCCTAGTCCTCGTTATATCCTATATCTTTATTGTCCTACACCCTTTTATTGTCATCATTATTCAGAGTAGTCTCTGACCGCATGCCACTTTGTCTATTGATTGTATATATGAATCTTCTGCTGCTAGCTGGTTTTTCAAGGGGTACAAGCAGGTGAACAACATCTTCTGGTTAAATAGATAATGGTGACACACGATTGTCATTGTGAGGTGAACAGAGGCCCAGGCACTGTTTGAAAGTGTGTAGTAGGCATTAAGCAGAATATAAATGTATGCCACAGCAACTACTGTGACCTTGTTGGTCCTGGGATGTATATACAGATTTACCCAATTGGTCTCATAAGTCATACACTAATTTAGTTGTTACATTATAGCCTAGCATATTTAAGGAGACATTTTTATCATAAGTTTAAACATAAAACAACTATTTGCTCTTTCTGAACCATTTATTTGAAGAAAAATATTGCTACTGCTTAACAGTATAAAAGACAAATCATTAGCTTGGACAACTATAGATTGCATTCCTGTCACACAATCACATTTCAATTGACCGTGCTCAGCCATATCCCCCTTAGTTGATCGTTGCTACACTTTGAAAGTTTTCCTTGAATTCTCCCTTGTCGGGTTCTTTATAAGTGGCACATTTGACACTCAAACCTTGATTTCAGACAGAAATTAACAACATCTGCTTAACATATCTAGCATAAAATCATATTGAAACACCAGACCAACACCAAATACATCACTGAATGGTGATGTCAGTGCTGTTGTGACCATCCTTAAAAGAGAGACATGAGTCATACCCCATCAATGACTACTTGTTACCATGTGTCCAACACATTTAATACACACACCTGACCCCACTTTGTACCATACCTGAACATGAATAACCCACTTCTGTAAAGCTATTTTTTCTTCCACCGTAGCCCGTATCGTCAACCACAAATGTGTTGAAGTATGCCATTGACAAAACTATAATGACACCAAACAGAATTGGCCTGTCTCCCTGTCTAACTATATAAAATAATCCAGTGTATGAACGCTCAGCTTGATGTTCCTTCAGGCCAGTGTCACAGGCTCCACTCCATGCTGCCTTGTCATTGCATATTAATGACTCTTCACACTAAGTGGCTGCTTGAACACTGCCTGTTTCTCTATTCCTGTCGACTCCCATTTGTTGCTTGCCACCTTTTTGTGCACCTCTTATGTCAAAGACACACTCATGCAACACGACAAGCGTCACACACTAATATAGCTGTCTTTTAACATCAGGACTGCCTACCTGTCATTAACAGCTCTGTACCAAAGTGTTGATAAGGAGAGATGCAGAGAGCTAGGTGGGTGCTGGGTCTTTTTATGTAACACAGCACAGTGTTTTTCTTATTGGAATAAAACATTTATTTATTTTCGAACGTAGTAGCCCATTCCGTTTTCCGTCTTTAAACATTTCATTGGATAGGGGTTAGAAATGTAAAAAAAACATGTGCTGACCTATACAAACAAATGTTTTTTTTTTTCAATCGTTCATTTATATCAAGCATTGACATTGACTAAATTTCCTTCTCCTCCCTTCTCTCCTCTGTATTTCTCTCTTGGGTACGCCACTCCATACTCACATATCCCTGGTGTCAGTCATGCCACCTGATACTCATCTATCCACCCATCCTCTGTGACATATCTCCTACAAACACTCTACAAAGTATAACTCTAGCCTCATGAATGAGTGTCCTTCCAATTGTTAACCTGCAACACTTTTTCACAGCTCTATATACTCTCTCTTAATATTTTCCATCTAATTTTCTCTCACCATGTTTTGATAAAACTGCTTAAAATTGCCGTGGATAAAAACACAATTGCTTGTCATTTTAAAGGGACTCTTACCGATCCTGCAATTGAGAATTACAGCACTATCGTACCATCCCGCCTCCCTCCAATGCCCCCACACCCTCATTCCATGCTTTTATCACTGGTTTCACTTCAGAGTTGTCGGCCAGAACACCACTTATGGCCAAAGGCGTCAGACCATAAGCATGAGACTAGGAGAGGAGGAGTAGGGTTTTATCCGCTCTTTATTTTCCTTCTTTCACAGGCACAGTCGCATATAGATGGCGGGAAAAGAACAAAGGTTTAAACTCCGCTCGTGAGGAGACGTTACAACAGCTGTTGCGACCCGCAAATCGCAGCCGTTAATAACATGCAAACTATATTATAACAGCGATCGGGACTGCATGTACATACTCACACACGGGTGATTCACATTTAAACTCAGATAAACACGTTTCCATGTGGGATGATCGCTTTCTGCGGCAACGCTCACACATCTGACCGAGGGAGAAGAGAAAGGAAACTAAACAGGCTCTCTGGCCGACTGACGTCACGGCCCTAACTGACTGCTATCCACACTGAACAAAACACATTTTAACACACTGTAAGAAATAACAACACTGTAACTTATGAACGTTGGGGCCTTTTCTACAATGGTCGCTACTCGCTACTGTCTGCCGTGGAATCAAAACAAACCCTCTAGTTGAGAATGCACAATACAGAAGCAGACCGCAAACAGACAGGTCTGTCGGCCAATAAAATCGTTCGGTCCGAACGATTTGATTGGTTGAATTTTATATATATATTTCATAATATTATGAGATTGAAATCATTGTGTGTTTTTACTCCTGGTGGGTCTGTCTTATATTTTAGAGTGTCATTACCTTATTAATACCATTTTAACCTAATCCAAAAAAAGTGTAAAAATGCAACAAAGGTAAGAGTCGCTTTAATTGAATACTAGTTGCTAGTATTACAATTCAATGAGCAATCTTTTGAATCACCTCGATTTTGCTCTGTTATGTTTTTATAGTGATGATCTGTTATTATTTGATTTATTTTGTCATTTAAAATAGTGATGTTATAATGTATTCCATCTCTGCCAGACTCCAAAGTGAGCAGTTTATTTTGGCACCGGCACTGTGAAACTGCATTAGGAAAGACAATTTAGTCCTCCCTTTTTAAACACACACATATGGACACATCTTAAATATTACACAAAAAGTATATATGTTTGCCACTGCAAGCATGTGAATGCACGCACACACCAAAAGGCACTTTGTTACAGGTGCTCTCTTTAATGCTTTAAGTTAGAGATAGGGAAAGCTTTTCTGTTCAAAGCATTTTTATATTGGTGTGTATGTGTGTGCATGAGAGGTGCTGTACCTATCCTAAACACCAGCCATTTGATAAATGGGCGGAGAGAGGCTGATGTGAGCCAATCAATCAATCAGACCTTGGTCTCTGGCAGGCAAATAAAATAAAACGTCCCAGGTGCATGGGCAGGAGAAATATGGAATGGACTGGAGTGACAATGACAGAAGCATCCAGACATGAGCGACGGGAATTCACCCAATACACACAGTTATGCATTCAAACTAAAACATGAACAAACACATGCATGCATACACAAATCTATAATCTATACCTGTTCTGACGCAGTAATTGTTGTTGTTCGCCTTTGAGCTTCAAACTGCTGTCTGAAATCACAATTATGTAATGTAACATAACTCCATCTTCTTCTAGAACTAAAGAAAACACAGTAATGTAGCCTAATGAACAATTATCTGTGCTAGACATAACGAATCCTACAACAACTATATAAACAGTATATATACTATATGTATATTTGTATGATATCAAACTAATCTTAGGGAACATGTGCTTAACAATTAATACAATTAACAAACATGCCATATTATTTTTCATAGGAATGCCTGTTTGCAGTGCAGCTTTAACTATTATTGAACCCAACTCTGTGGGTAAGGCTTGATTGATACTCTCTTCAGGGGAGGCTTCTCTCATGTCTGAAGGTCAGGCCAGGGCCTTTGAATTGTGCAAAGGAGCAGGAGGGGGCTGTGGAAACGTGCTACCTAATTTTATAGTGACAGGCCAAATGTAATGAGGTATTAAATTGAAGTGGAGACCACAGCCAATTTGTACTTTTAGGTTCTTCACTGAACACCTTTGGGGAAAGTTCCTGTTGGCAGCAGTTATTGATTATCCAATGCCCTCATACCTAGTTATCCTTACAAATCGAATGCATTGCCTGATATTACAATGACTTACAATTAAAATCACTTAATGCTTTATGTGTGTAACCAAGATCAAATAGTAATAATTAACTTATTGTACGGCAATAATAGTCGTGAAATTATAGTGGGGAAGCAGGGAATGCTGGTGTGATGTATGGAGCGGAAGAGGCAGGATACCATTGTTGGGACCGGCATGTACCATTGTTGGAACCATCATTTACCGTTACTGAGCGACACATGCCATGGTATGTCAGTGGTCGCTGTTTTCGACAATCTCGGCCTCTCTAAATGTGTTAACCTTATTTTTAGACCTTTTAAGGTAACAGCAACAGATGAGTTGATTCTGTGGGACAGTGGTACACTGAATTGGCATTTAGCCTGTGTTGTTTGTCTTTATGATCTAATTCATAACACGCATTGTGTTAAGCCTAATTCATTCAAATACACCGCATACACTGACATACATTAACCAAATCATTTAACATTATGTACAGAACCTAAATACAAGTGATTCTTGAGAAGTGGGACAAAACAGGGTGCAATGTTGAAAAAATACAAACCCTATGTTTCGTCAAATTAAATTACATGTTTATATCCAACATATACTAAGCTACTGAGCTAAGCTTTGACACAACCTCCCAGCTTTTGTTTTTTTTACCGTCATTGGCCTATCACCACCGTCAGATGTCAACTCCGTCAGATTTCCTGTCTGACGGTGTTGACATATTTAACATTTCTTAAACATAACAAATGGAATTGATCTAGTAGCCATTTGTTTTTTCTGTTGATGTTAGGTACTAGTATGAACTACTTCAGGAAAATAAAATTATCAAAACATTTCAAATAACTTCTTCAGAAATTGTAAGTCGTAGTTGACATATCATGGTTGTGACACAGGACTTTCAAGATTCAGAATGTAAAATATTCTAAAACTACAACACTTATCAGAGCATGTCTGACTCTAATGTACTCTGCAGAGGTATAATTTGACAAGAGGTCCTTCAAAGTGAAAGCTGCCCCTTATTTCGCCTGTTTTTATTACATTTTACATAATGAAATGTTTGACAATGTTGACTTATAGCAAAGTGGTCCCACCACTTAGAATCCTTATAAAACATGAATGTGTTGTAGAACAACTGTTTTCATTGAAAGGAGAGATTATTTAGTGTTGCTTTTGATGAAAAAAGCTCTTTTTAAGTACATTTTTAATAGGGTTTATAGATTGAAACCTTCTCTGAGGACACAAGTGTCATATATTTGACATAATAATGATACAATTAAATTTAAGGGGATAATTGTGCTCCAGACATTCTATTCTTAATCCCTAATAACATCTACAATTTTAGATATTTTTAGTTTTAAACATAACAGCAGTTACATGTGGAAGACAGCCTTGTGTTACATAGAAAGTTTCTGATTTGCATGTTAATTATGGAATTGCCAACACACACACACACAATGTACTACAATATTATGCCTGCGTAAAATAGACTAAATCTGGTGCATGGTGAATCACTGTAAGTGATGGTACATCTGTTGTTGCATTAAGCTAAGTAAATTATAACAATGCACTTTCTTGATACATGAAATTAAAGCAAAAGAAGCATGGATCAATAACACACATACTAAGGTATGCACACAGACTAAGGACCTATAGGCACCACATATTCATTGACCTGCACTCAGGATAAATCTTTTAGATGGATGTATTTTTTTCAGCTCAGATGTGTACATACTGGTGTCAGCGCTTCGCTTTCAATTGAGAATATTTTATATGTAATGACTCACTGTCCTTGCTATGCTATGCAGCATGATTGAGAACTATGTATAGCTCTCATACCGTTGCACACCGCAACACATAAACATGCATAACCTGTCCATACTTAAAGAGACATTGCAAGCTAAGCATGCACACGCATATACTGTATGTATTTAATATGGACTACATGCAATACGTACATGCATTTGCAGAAAACATAAGTTAATAGGCACGGCATGCTTACTCTCTCACACACACAGAAAATAACAGTCAGTATTGTACACATTCTGATTTTTATTTAAGAATGTTTTCTGAATGTTGCTCTTGAAACAGTTTTTCACCAGAGTTCCAGTCCTATCAAACTTTGGAACCCATCCTTGAAAGCTTCAAAACAATGTATTCTAGCCTGCAGAAACTTCAGCCTGAAAAGACAGGAGATCTGGAAAATATCTGAAGTTTTTTTTTAAAGGAGGCAGCAATCTACTATTGGTCAGAACAACTCTGCAGCTAGGTCCGGGAAATAAACCCTGCTGACATTTTTACCTTGTCTGACCAGATTTTTTTAGGCCCTGTTCTCACGGTGAAAACGTGACAGTTTTCCCGTTTTTGGTTTAAAAAAAAAAACCCGTTCAGACACAATTTATCTGACATCTTCACTCGTACACATGTTTTCAGAGGAAACGGGACGAAATCGCTGTAGTATGCATGCCAGGCCAGCAGTTGGCGGTACAAGGTAGTAGTAGATAGCTTTTCCGGTACAATTTGATGCATAAAACCTTACTGAAACCGAAAATTAATGCCACTAACGTTCATAAAGCGGTTGGTGTAAGCTTGGGGTTACAAGTATTGTAAATGACAAGCTTTCTGTCCTCTTATTTCACCGCATTGAACTCGTGAAAACAGAAGACATGCTGATAGTGAAGGGGCTTTGTGAGCGGCTACTTTTCCTGTTTGGCGTACTTCAAAATAAAAGTCAACTCACGTTTGTCCGGTGAAATGCTGTTAATGTTTAGCCAGTGAAAGGCTTTTACTGTGAAGCCGTAGCCTTAATGCTCCTTTTGTTGAACAGTAACTTAACCGCTGCGCGCTGAACTATGCATAGTGTTTTTTTAATGTAGAGAGAGCCGTGTACACAAGTTTATTTTGCTAGAAAAAGCGGCAGAGCACAAATCTTTCCCCAGACAAAGTGGCGGGTGCATGGTATCAATAACTTACTAATAGACCTCAGACTAAATTGGCGAGTGTTATAGGCCTATTTAAGCCCTGCACGTTATGTTGTCTTCTAACTTTATAACTCGCGTGTGGGTATTGACAGCAAATGTTATAGACTATGCATACGTGAAGTGGAGCCGTGACGTCAGCGTTATCTGGGGAAATGTTTTCGGTGTTCACATGAAACCAAAACCGTTGTGTTTTCCAAAAAATCCTCCCTGGGAGTAGATCTCAAAAACTTGCGGTTTCATGCCTGCGTTTGCTGTTTTCATGGACATGATATAGTGCAACCGCAGGAATTTTTCCGCGTTTGCACCGTTTCGTGTTGCCGTGAGAACAGGGCCTTAATCCTATACACACAGACATAAACACAGTGAGTGACACATGGACACATACTCATTCATCTACACATACTGTATGCAGAAAGCCTAGAGTGTATATCTTGGAAATTGACTGACATTTTATTTGATACATTGTAAAGTTTGGTTAGAATTATCAACACCCACACATACACTTGCCTGCACACACAAGCACACATACACCTAATGTAAAATATCAAGCCAAATCACTTTGGTTACAGTTGAGTAGTCATGTGGTGAGAATGTAAGGTCTTGCATGAACATTAACCAACAGAAATACCAACCTAACTGACTGACCAACACAGTAGGAATACTTTTTGCAAGAAAAACAAACTTCCCCTATTAACCTTGTTTGATGAATTTGTTCCAGAATTGCATTTTTTTCAAGAACCAGTAACATCAGATCATTCAATCAATCAATCAATCAATGAAAGGTGCTTCTATTTTTTTCATCTCATATCCAAATATAAAATAGATATAATACATATTACATACATAATACATACATTGTTGCAAGCCATGCTCATACTGACATTCCTTGTACAGATGTACAATGAATCCCATTGGGCTGGATGCAATCAGACAAAAATAGAGCTGGACAAAGTCATAGACGTTGCTGTTGTAGAAGTCAGCATTGTACTCTCGCAGAGGGGGCTAGCGGACAAGCGTGTTTTATCAATTGCAATTCAGCCGTGTAGTGAGAAAGGGTTTCTAAAGTACTAGATTTTTGGGTTTATGCATATGTTGCATCTCCTTTGCTTTTAGTTCCATTATTACATTATTAAGATGTTTAGTCAATTGAGTGTTAACTTTTAGGTTTGCACCTGTGTCAAGTTAAGAGTACTGCAATAAAATGGTTTGTGGGTTGTACAGTCCTGGCTTTTGGCATTGTTATGGCCCTTTGTGAGATTTGTGATGAAGACAAGAAATACAACAACGTTTGACCTTTTAATTCCTTAAATAACAATGCCCTGTTTTGTGTACAGACCTTTTCCCTTGTTTATGTCTTGAAGACTACCTTTATTCTAATGTTATTGTTTGTGCTGCTGTGTTGTAATTTTAGAGTACAACAGTAAAACATGAACCCACATCCTCATTCATAAACTTTGACCCAGACTATGATAATAGTTCCACCCTGCAAACACATCAACATAAATCCAGTATAACCCCTACAAAAAAGCCTGCAAACCCAGTATCACGTCTAATACTGTGAGGAGGCATACGTCTTACTGTGTGTGGTTGTCTGTGTTTGTGTGTAGTATCAGACAAGAAGCGATATCTCTTTTTGTCTTGACATGGAGCAACTCCCACACACACACACACACACACAATAACATACACGTACATACACAGACATACACAGACTTGGGCATGTTTGTGTGTGTCCATGACAGTAACTCATCCCAGTCTGATTGGCCTTAGTCGAGGGGCATTGTGGTCAGCAGAATAGAAACTGCTTACTCGATGCTTTGTGAGGTTTGTTTTTTGTTTGTTGCAGATATGAGTGACAGGAGGGTAAGCAAATAACCCCATGGGTCGCAGGCCCAGAAACAGTGAAATGATATTGCTTCTGCAGTGCTTGTGTGAGTACAAGATAGAGAAAATAGTGACAAGTAAACAGAAAGACAAAGTACAAAGTGATACACAAATGTGTTGATTTTCATTGTGTTAAATGTGTATTGAATTAGAATCCAACCTAATTAGTTGTATGGCATTAGGGTAATTATGACTTAAACCTATGTAAATTACAATGTGTTCAACATGTATAAGCTTCTCTGACCTGTACTGTACAGTAAATCAGATGGCAGGTGTGGTATCTGGGAAAATATTTCTGTTTATTGATATGTTGAGCTGTTAATTATTGGGGAAGTTAATCAGTAAAATAGGAGAATAAAAAGGGAAAATCCAGTTTTAAAAAATGCATCATTTGTGTAATGATCTGACCTCTGTGCTGCTGATTTAATTTAAATCGTCTTCTTCAGTTTAAACATTTCAGTCTCACACAGGGGAAGGCCATTCTACATAGTGTATATTAAAGGTGTTTACGTCAGACACATGCCACTTATTTGGAACTGCTCATCACCCTTTTCTTAGCTCCTGCATATTCTAGCCTACCTGAAAGTATGCTTCATCTCATTTAGAGTCAAGTAATTGCCCCAAAAGTTTAAATATTCATCCTACTCATAAAAACATCAGCGTTTTACTGCAGGGAGAGGGCAAGCTACTGTTTATGCAAAAGCCTTCTGTTCTCCACTGAAATTGTACATCTTTAAGGGTGTATACCACTTTCTGTGAATCGTAGTGTGTGTCCATGTGTTGGGGGAAATTGGCACATTGTGTAGTTAAATTCTATTTTTGAATCACAAAAGAAGCAGAGTGGAAAATGGTAGACATGTCCATAGGAAACGTTTCAAGGAAGGGGATAGTTTTTGAGAAAGTAGTCCCCATGAATGTAATTAAATTTGAGCCTTAGGTGCAAATGCTTTGCGATGAAAATAGTGGGATATTCATCGTATATATTGGCTAAATGTTTGGTACTTCGGGTCACTGGTGTGCAAATACAAAATGGTAATTTCTCATTATTACAAAAGCACCTTCAGCTGCTTCTGGTTGTAGGTTAAATAAATCAGTCCACCAACCTAGACACACAAAAAAAAGGAAAGTGATTTTGTTTCTCATGCATTGTAAATGAATGGCTATTTAAATGCAGGTAATAGCCGCAAAGATTCAAACAATGAAGAATAATTAATAATGATGAGCATTATATTCAATTAGTGCAATTGTCATTTTTAAGAAACCACTACTGTAAAGGTGTTAATGAAAAACACATTTTTTTCACAATAATTTTTGTAACTGCAACATCATCTAAGTGTAACAATTCTCTATACTTTATGGTGTCTGAAACTGTGAACGAAATGAAACCGTTGGCAGGGAATCAAACTGATAATAATTAGTTGGTGAAGAAAGTGTTCCAGGGTTTGATGGGGGGAGGTGGGGCTTTCCTGTATAATGATCAAGGACAATAAAGGGATTGTAATAACTGAAACAGATATTCACTTTTTTTTACTGACAGTAAAACTAGTGCAATGGCAGTTACAGTTATGTTGACAAGATGACAAGACGAATGGTAACAATTGTGCTATTGTTGACAAAGCTATGATGCCATGAAGGTGACAGAGATGGATAGGATGATTATAATTAAGAGACGAGAAGCAATTGTTGCAAAAAGAAACAAAAAAAACATCAGCGATATGATTATATTCCCGAGAATGATAATAATTTCAATGACAATGACAGCTGTGATGAGGGCACGCGGCAGTAACATTGAAATACAATTGAGGCAGCCACGGCCAAGCATTACTCATCTTATAATGTAATGAGAACGTGTGGTTCTAATGCTCAGTGCTTAACCTCACCATCAGGCAAGGACAGCAGCACAGGCACGAACTGACAAACCTGAACCAAAATATGCATTGTTTCATGTATGCACTGGCTTACAGACACACTCACATACAAGAGTAGACACGCTAATGCCAATATTAATGATGCATGTGAGTATGCACTCATGGGTGCAAATGTATGCATGTCCTAAATGACTGCACGGAATATCAAGGTTATTATCTCTTCCTCTTTTTCACTTTTTCTCGCTCTATTATGTAAATCCACATTAAATATTCCAAATGAATTTAGTTTATGTTGGGGCAATTTGAAAAGATGTACAGCAGATGGGAAAACTACAGTGGTTCCCAAACCTCTCTTTTGCATTCTCACTCACTGTGTCCCTTTTACCCATCCTGAATTCTAACCATCCCATCTCTCTAATCCCATTTATTTATTCATTAATGTATATTCGTTAACATAATCGCCCTTTATCCTTCCGCCTGTGCTTTTTTTCCCCCTTCCCTCAACCAGTCGGAACAAAATTATTTTAATTAACAGAATCCACAAAATGGAGTACATAAAGCTCGTTGGTGAACAAATGCACTTGGGGCGACTCCGAATATTTGACGATTCGATCAAGGGAACCCGATTTGGACTGCCAATCTCACAGTCGAATACAGTTGCAAAATGTGCTTATGAAACAATGATTATTCTATTCCGGCTATATGGAGGTGCTAGATGTCTTATTTTACATGGAATTGCTTGGTTTTCCCCACAAAAAATCATGATAAATCGCCTATCGTGGTATGAATAATACAATATATATAATATATATATAATATATAATAATATCAATCTCTGGCCCTCACATGATGAGAACATTGGACTTTGCACATCACCATAGGGTGCAACACACACAACTAGTGGACCTCCCATGCTACTGCAGCCTTCTCCATAAGAAAACAATAAGAAAGACAAGGCAAAGCTGTTTCACTGCTGATTATGTTTGGAGTCCTTCAGTGTCAGTAATGACCATGGTAGTCAGGGGGGATAATATGGATCAATGAGCAGAGGAAAAATAATTTGTTGATCAGTCAACTATAGGCAAGATTTGACAATGAAAATAATGAATGTATATTGTTCAAATGGGCTGCGCTTTATCACCAATCCTGTTTGTGATATTTATGGACAGGATATCAAGGCGTAGTCGTGGTGGGGAGGGGTTGCAGTTTGGTGGTCTGAAGATCTCATCTCTGCTGTTAGCGGATGATGTGGTTCTGATGGCATCATCGGCCTGTGACCTTCAGCTCTCATTGGATCGGTTTGCAGCCGAGTGTGAAGCGGTTGGGATGAGGATCAGCACCTCTAAATCTGAGGCCATGGTGCTCAGCAGGAAACCGATGGATTGTCTACTACAGGTAGGGAATGAGTCCTTACCCCAAGTGAAGGAGTTCAAGTACCTCGGGGTCTTGTTTGCGAGTGAGGGAACAATGGAGCGTGAGATTGGCCGTAGAATCGGAGCAGCAGGGGCGGTTTTGCACTCGCTTTACCGCACTGTTGTGACGAAAAGAGAGCTGAGTCGTAAGGCAAAGCTTTCGATCTACCGGGCGATCTTTGTTCCTACCCTCACCTATGGTCATGAAGGCTGGGTAATGACCGAAAGAACGAGATCGCGGGTACAAGCGGCCGAAATGGGCTTTCTCAGGAGGGTGGCTGGCGTCTCCGTTAGAGATAGGGTGAGAAGCTCAGTCATTCGTGAGGAACTCGGGGCAGAGCCGCTACTCCTTTGCGTTGAAAGGAGCCAGTTGAGGTGGTTCGGGCATCTGGTAAGGATGCCCCCAGGGCGCCTCCCTAGGGAGGTGTTCCAGAAGCGTCCAGCTGGGAGGAGGCCTCGGGGAAGACCCAGGACTAGGTGGAGAGATTATATTTCCACGCTGGCCTGGGAACACCTCGGGATCCCCCAGTCAGAGCTGGTTGAGGTGGCCCGGGAAAGAGAAGTTTGGGGTTCCCTGCTGCCCCCGCGACCCGATTTCGGATAAGCGGTTGAAGATGATGATGACATACTGCAAGATACAGTCCCCTCCATAAGTATCGGAACAGTGAGGCCAATTCCTTTAGTTTTGCTGTAGACTGGAAACATTTGGGTTTGACACCAAAAGATGAATATGAGACAATAGCTCAACATTTCAGCTTTCATTTCCAGGTATTCACATCTGGATCTGATACACAACTGAGAAGATATCATTATTTGAAAAGGAACACCACATTTTTAGGTGAGCAGAAGTATTGGAACAGATAGACTTTAAATACATTAAAGTGAATAAACTGTAATATTTTGTTGCAAATACTTTGCTTGCAATAATTGCATCAAGCCTGTGACCCATTGACATCACAAAACATTTGCATTCTTCTTTTGTGATGCTTTTCCAGGCTTTCACCGCAGCCTCATTCAGCTGCTGTCTGTTTTGGGGGGTTACTCCCTTCGGTCTCCTCTTTAGCAGGTAAAATGCATGCTCTATAGCGTTTAAGTCTGGAGATTGACTTGGCCAGTCTAAAACCTTCCATTTCCTGCACCTGATGAACTCCTTTGTTGTTTTTGCAGTTTTTTTGGATCATTATCTTGCTGCACGATGGAGCATTTTCCAATCAGTTTGGTTGCATCTTTCTTTAAATTGGCAGACCGAATGTTTCTGTAGACTTCTATGTTCATTTTGCTGTTGCCATCATGTGTTACTGTGTTGTTGTCAAGATGAACCTTTACCAAAGTGATGGAAAGGCTAAAGTTTGGAGAAAGAAAGGATCTACTCATGATCCCAAACATACAGGCTCATCTGTGAAACACGGTGGAGGCAATGTCATGGCTTGGGCTTGTATGGCTTCTTCTGGGACAGGCTCATTATTCTTCATTGATGATGTAACACATGATGGCAACAGCAAAATGAACTCAGAAGTTTACAGAAACATTTTGTCTGACAATTTAAGGAAAGATGCAACCAAACTGATTGGAAGATCCTCCATCATGCAGCAAGATAATGACCCAAAACACAATGAAGGAGTTAATCAGGGGCAAGAAGTGGATGGTCTTAGACTGGCTAAGTCAATCTCCAGACTTAAACGCTATAGAGCATGCATTTTACCTGCTAAAGAGGAGACTTAAGAGAGTAACCCCATAACACAAACAACAACTGAATGAGGCTGCGTTGAAAGCCTGGAAAAGCATCACAAAAGAAGAATGCAAAAGTTTTGTGATGTCAATGAGTCACAGGCTTGATGCGGTTATTGCAAGCAAAGGATTTGCGACAAAATAGTATGTTTTATTCACTTTAATTTATTTAAAGTCTATCTGTTCCAATACTTCTGCTCGCCTAAAAATGTGGTGTTCCTTTACAAATAATGATATCTTCTCAGTTGTGTATCAGATCCAGATGTGAATACCTGGAAATGAAAGCTGCAATGTTGAGCTATTGTCTCATATTCATCTTTTGGTGTAAAACCCAAATGTTTCCAGTCTACAGCAAAAATAAAGGAATTGGCCTCAGTGTTCCGAGACTTATGGAGGGGACTGTATGTTGCCTATTGGAAAGACAGCAAAATGTTTTCATGTGAAGGAAAAGCTGTCTGACAATATATATAATTCACTGTCAAGTACACATTTGACGATGGAAATGAGGCACTGGGGGATTTCAACTTTTGAACTTTTTGAGTGCTTGGTAAGAATGTCATGATGGAGATGTACGTAAGCATAATTAAAAGGTGATTCGACAAGGTAAAACCATTAACAGATTTGTTCATGTTTGACCTGAGTAAGTCTTATATCTAAATTCTACTTTCTGTGTAAAATGATCACATTTCAGAGACATTTGTAGCATTTCCCCTTTGAATGATGCTACAGTCTCATACTTAAGCCACCGAAAACAATAGTAAACTTCTCTCTTCCTGCACAAAGTATTGCGGTTTTGTTGCTGCAAGCTGTTAATGCCGATGTGTTTGACATGTACTTGAATGTGCTTATTAAACAGCACTAAACCTTGGTGTTCACTGTCATTTAGGTAGGTTTAAGCTATCTTCCAAAAAGGTGCTTCAAAGTCAATTTAGTCAAGTTCAATACAACTTGAAGGCCTTGTTGTGATTATATTTATTGATTACAGCTTTCCCTTTATTTGTTTGGTTGTTTGAGTTTAGTAAAATATATGATTCTGCAAATTAGTTTTTTGCTTTCTTAAGTGTGCTATAGGCAGGAGGCACATCCCCTCGTATCCCCATGTAAAAGTGATCCATTCATACGCCATCACATTGGTTATCCATTTTAACTCCTGGAAGGCTTTTTCCATTAGTCTGCCACTTTGCCTTAGCAACTTGTATCAACTTGCATCATTCTCTAATGCTCGGAGTTGATCTGGTTGATCAAAAGACTCTCAGCTGGATATAAAACAAATAAAATGAATAAACTCGTCTCTGGAGCAATGTTTTCTGTCATAAATAATATTTAAAAGTAGGACTTTGATGCCTACATCTGTAGCCAATGTTTGCGGCTGTCGGGGGCTGTTGCCAGCGCATTTGTGCCATCACCCTCTTGAGGGGCCCAATCGGGGAATTTGCGACGCCACTGTGTGCATCTGAGCCTGCAGTTCAAAAACCCCAGAGAGGACCTGGCCTCTTTGCCTTCAAATGCTGTGGCTTACTTGTGGGGGGTAAATTCATGAAACCATATACTCACATCATTAAAACTCACGGTAAAGATATATGCACAATCGCACTTGTCCATGAGCCTTTATGGATTTCATTAACACACACACACACACTCTCTCTCTCTCTCTCTCTCTCTCTCTCTCTCTCACAAGGCTCTGTTAAGCATTGTATCCCAGGGGATATTTGACCTTATAGGAAGCTATACTTTCCATGTCCTCTTGGCCCCTTGGCTGCAATGGTATCAGCCAGGGACCAGTAGAATGATGGTCCAAGTCTCTTTGATGTGTCTTACTCACAACAGCAAGGGACGGTTTCCTGGGGCTATGACGAGGAGCCTTAAAGGAAGCAATGCGTGAACAAATCTAATTCTGACAACAAAGCTTTCACAAAGCAAAACAGGTCAGTATTGAACGGCAGCGGGACACAGTTTACTATTTACCGATTTCCAGACAAACCATGTAATTAATGGATATTCATTCATTTAAACCCTTTTATTAATCTGCTAAAATAAGGAGAGGCACACAAAGTCATCATTTCATTTTTCATCTAACCTTTGTTTAAACTCGAGAGATCTTTGAGGAATGACCCTCATTTACAATGACGTCAATTCAAACCAAACAAGGCAAAGCAAAACAACAACACAATCATGTACAATGCAAATACACAACAAGCTGATGAAGAGCCAAAACCATAGCACATTAATCAAATTTAAGATGACTAAACAGAGCTCCAAAGCAACAAAGAACATAACAGATGAATCTGTGTTATATGAATGTCTTTATTCCCATCCCATTCCAGACATACTGTAGCAACTGGTACAAATTCTAAGAAATTTCGACAAACTCAAGTGTACTCTCCAAGAACTTGAAATATTCCGACCACTTATATTTAACTTCCCTGTTTTGCATGCCTTCAAAACATTCATTCTGTTACTTCATTTCCATTTGCCCACCATTTACACCCTCAGGCCACTTAGCTAACGGAATAGTCTGACAGACAGAAAGACAGACAGGTATCTTGAGCACAGGTTTGACATTGTGGATCAGCAGAGCTCCTGGAGCTCATATCTCTCCTGTTTGTGAAGGTTGGGCTTTCCATCCCTGGCCTAGAGATATGCTAGCTTTGTCTGAGTCACTGGCTATGGGGAAGGCTGGATAGGATTCTGGAATACGTGTGTGTGTGTGTGTGTGTGTGTGTGTGTGTGTGTGCACTCATGCATGTGAGTTTATGTCCAGTCGTGCTTGGCCTTGGGCCACTGGCTAGCTGCAGCTCAATCTGCGACTGTCACACTGCATTGGAGTGGGATGGATGATTGACATGTTTGTGCCTGTGCATTGTTGTTTGGGAGCATCTAGTGTGTGCACATCTCAACATCTCACAGTGTTGCAGGCAGAAGTGGGACAACTGTGTGTGTGTGTGTGTGTGTGTGTGTGTGTGTGTGTGTGTGTGTGTGTGTGTGTGTGTGTGTGTGTGTGTGTGTGTGTGTGTGTGTGTGTGTGTGTGTGTGTGTGTGTGTGTGTGTGTGTGTTTGAAGAGAGTACCTGCTGCATGACACAGCAGGACAGAAGTGAGCAGATGGAATGTTTGATCCAGAACATGGCTGAAGGTTGGTGGGGTGGGACAAACACACACACACTTTCTCTCTCTCTCTCTCTCTCTCTCTCTCTCTCTCCTCTCTCTCTCTTCTCATGCTAACCCACTCACTGACATACACGCTGGCAGAAAGATATAAAAACAGCACAGTCTAGCACAATCTATTATCACTGTGTTACAACACATTAGAATTCCTTTTCAAAATGCCTTTTCCCGTACCAGTGCTATATAAATGGTGAATCTTTGATCATGTGCCAGGTATATTTAATGCAATGATACTGCTCCTATTGCCGTACATGTTCACGGTGAATTCCAATGTGCGTTTAAAAGAGAGCCACATCATATGGAACTTGTCATTTGATGCCTGGAGCACACACTTGCTAGGGCACGTTAACATAGCATGAAGCATAATAACATTGGGAAATCAGTGTGATGTCTTTCATGTGTTATTTTACTAAACAATCTCTCCAGCTGCACCTGGTTTATAAACGACATTCTGATTATTTTTCATCTGAACAACACTTGTTTTATAGTCCAATGATGCATCTATCGAAGAAAGTATGCACCCAAGGAAGAGTAGCTGAGACATTCCAATGTGACTTTGTGAAATGCAGCTGGCATCATTGAATACAGTAGCAAAAAGTGATAGAATGGATACTTTTTTTCTGTTATTTAAAGTGAAAGTCTCATGTGTGTATGTGTAGTGAATATGTACATGGGTTCATTCATTCATTAAGACTTTTGACTCTGGGGTGAATTGCTGTTTCTGACTGCAGCAAAGTGTTGGTGTGACCCCCTCCCCCAACATTCCTCTGTTTGAGCCAAAGCTGTTATCTGTGTTTTTATGGTTGCTTTTAGTTGCTCTGTCCTGACCCAAGACAGGATGTCCCACATGACTCCTGTCTCTTCTGCCATTGGTCAGAAGTATTTTGCTGTTTTTGATACAGCGAGTGAGCTAAACAGCTCAGGCTCTCTTTTGTCTCTGCATCTCCGAGAGGAGTGGTAAGGCCAGCTCTCCTCTTCAACCACCATCAGAGGTGATGGAATGCTCACGCTTGGCCTACCAAAAAGGAGGCTAGCTCTCTTCTCCACGCAACACCCAACAGACTGGGGGTGCCAGTCTACGCTCTCCTCTTCCCCAACTTCCAGCCTGGAAGGGGGACTCTCCACTGTGAAGGCCCTGCTGCTCCTGCTCTCTGCTCAGCCTTGCTAACCACCCCAGACCGGGGGTAGCTCAACCTTCTGGACCCCGACTCTCTGCTCTCCCTGATCCGAGCCCTACAGCACGGCCTGTCTATACAGCCGTGAAGGTCCTCTCAACCAAAGAGGAACAAGGATCCAACCGGCTGCTCCAAGCAACCCAAAGAGGAACCAGAAGAACCAGGGGACAGACCAAGCTCTAACCAAGGCCAGACCCTTTAAGAAGAAGAGGAACTACCAGAGACAACAACGCCAGTTAGCCCGCCGCTACTGAAGAACCAAAGGACCAGTTCATCCAAACTGAATCAAGACCGACCCTGCCAAGCAAAACCCCTGTTCCATGCCAAAGCATCCAGAACCTCGCACACTGCAACAAACGCTGTGTATCATCATCTGGTATCGTATGAACTTCTGGGCAGTTAGCTTAGCTTAGCAGGAACACATGGCTTAAAGGACTGTTAACTTGGAAATGTATATTTACTGATTTTGAACTGTTCATTGTTACTTTGTAATTGGGTTTACAATACTGTGATATTACATTGAACTTATTGGTTAGATACCCAAACATGTATGTTGATTTGAATTAACCTTAAGGGGGAACACAGAAGCCTCAAGCTTCCCCCCCCCACAGACAAAGGTTTTTCACACTCACACACACACTCAATTTGCATCCACATACCTGCACCCCCACACTCACTCACACACACACACACACACACACACACACACACACACACACACACACACACACACACACACACACACACACACACACACACACACACACACACTGTGTGTTTAGTTTTAGTGGTTTTTAAATGTGTTGGATTTTGTTTACTTTGTGTAAATAAATTACATGCATTTTCTTTTGTAACCAGAAGTTTCTGTCATTCATTTGTGTGAATATTATTGGGAAGTCCGCAACCAACAAGTACAAGGATTCTGTAGCCTTCAGTGTTAAGATCATATTACCAAATTTATAATAGTAATTATTTGATTACATTATTTATGGAAATGATCATTGAGACTAGGATTTATTAATGTTGATTAATTTAACTGAACATTAAAGTAATCGACATTTGAGAATAAACCATTGATTAAACGAGACAATTTGCTATTAGTTTTCCATTCTTAAATGAATGGTGGTGCCCCTTTTGAACTTTAATAAACTATTAAAGTATTATTAATCATCAGATTAATTTCTAATAGCAGAATTAATCTGAAACACCTGTACCCGCTACATATGCATCAAAACCCACAGCCAGTATCAACTAGATTTTATAAATATTTAATTTCTTCATTTGATTACAATTATTTTTTTTTACAAAATGACTGAACATCATTTTCCAATGGGGTTTTCAAAGTTGTCAGGTTGAACCCCCACATCTTTGCCAGCAGGAGATAAACATTGCTTGTGGGAAAAGTTTCCCCATCCTCGAGAGTTAAATCCTCCAGGACAATGTTGAAATAGTTCTTCTTTGTGGCTTCAGACATATAGGGAGCTGTCCTCCACCCGAGTCTGGCCCTGTTGCCTAGCTGCAACATCGCAATGTTATCCTGATCCTTCAGCTTGCTGATAACCTACTCTTTCTTACCCTACACTTTCGCCTTGTACTTTCCGGGTTGCCTGGCGTTCAGAACAAATGGCTCAGTAGGGTCTCTCAAGACACACCTTCTCCTGGCTGTTGCCCTGCTGGATTGATTTCAATGGTAGCCGTACAATTGTTGTAGAGGCACAGAGAAAGACCTATCATGTGCCGATGAATATTCAAAATAATAAGTAGTTAATGTAAGTGGGATTATTTATTTGTGTATTGATATATGCTCATGTTCATTTTCTCATGCACACACGCACACACGCACACACACACACACACACACACACACACACACACACACACACACACACACACACACACACACACACACACACACACACTTTATCCGTTCAAATCACATTGGTAGATATTCTGGGGGAATGTATTGAAACATGTGTTTGGTCCCGATAAGGGAGCAGTTATCAGTTTCTCAATGTAACCTGCCTTTAACCACTCATCTTTGTTCCACACATTGTGTATTTCCATAAAGAATGCATTGTATTTCCACAGTTTACCAACAGGGCAGGAGGGAGGAGGGCAGATTAACATCTCTTTCTTAGGAATAGTTCCACACAGAGCCATATGCCATACAGCTAAACCGTTTGTAATGCTGACAATTTTTCCTTTAAGTCGTTAATCTTCTATGTTACAGGTTGAACAATTGTAATTGAACATGTTACGCCTATATGACATACATTCCGATATGTATGACTGTTCTTTGTTTTTGTTTGTCAAACGTATTGAATTAGACCAGCATGGTTAAGATACGTACATAGTCAAAAAGTGACATTGCAGTCCATTTTGCTGCATTCATGAATTAGTTAGAGGATGGATAATATAATAAATATATGGCAAATGTATTCTTTAGTTTGGGTGACTGGGAGCTGCATCTGGTGGGGGTGAGCTGGAACAGTACTGCCTATGTAATGTGTGCATATAATATTGTGTGAATACATCTGTGACCCCATCCAAATGCTGAAGTTGGTTTGCAGTGAAGTGGCAAATTGCATACCTTGCTATCATGCTACGATGACACACGATTCAGGAAGCTTTCTGAAGATTATTAGGAAACCCGGAGACTGTTGGTTCTGATGGTGAATTGTTGGTACATTGTGGTATTACATCGCTTGAGGTACTGGCCAATAACTGTGTGTACTAAGTTGTAAGGATGGGCATCAAAAGTAATCCACTATCACAATAGTGTTGTGGGCATTTTGATCAATGTGCTAACAGTGCTGCGCATCGTCACACAGTCCACTAAAACAATTATTGACTACTCCAAGTGGCCACTAGGTGCAGCGGCATTGGCCTATTAATAACATATTCCTTGGAGGAAGTTGCATGCTTGGAACGGTGACTAATGTGACCTGCAGTAGTACTTTTTGCTATGGCTACAAATTAATTTGACTTTTTGTGGTAGGTCTTTGGAAATACCTCATTAGCCTTTCCTGTCTGTTTGTTCAAATTAAGCTGCAACCTTATCACCTGAGAAAAAAGGCTATGTCTTTGTTTTTCATTCAGAGTTTCTGCCAGGTAATTTGTGATCTGAGGCCTGTTATCAGAGTGGACTTTAATTGATCTGTCGGTCTTATCTTGTCTGTACAGCTAACTAGTAATAACATTGATTCTTCATACTTTCTTTGAGTAGTGTGAACATGGATATCATTGTGGCCTGCAGTGTTGAGGGATGATTTGTATCTAAGTCAATGCAAAAGGATGAGACAATTTCACATTTTTAGTCAAAGCACCTCTGTGTTGACCTGAAAAAGGCTGTTGTCTCAAAAAAGCCGACACTGTCCCTGACATTGCACTCGTGACGGGGTGTGTATGCTTCTCTCATTTAGCAATGTGCCGAATAAGTTGCTATTTTTCTCAGAAGGTTTTTTTTTATATCTTTCATTCTCACGAACACACAGGCACGGGAGCAAAGTATGGTGAAAGGCTGAGAGGGTAAGTTGTCAACTCCAAGAGTCGCAGGGGAAATGGAGACAGTGAGAGACTAGAAGTCATTAGGAAAAGCAATATGCCACTGAAATTGCATCATCGTCCTTGCATAATAAATGCCTTCTGTTTGTTTTTTAGGGGGAATGCAATCCCGACTGTAGTGGGTTCAATTCAAGAAAAATTATATTTAATATAAAAAGATGGTCCTAGCCTCTGCGGTATTTTGATTTCCAACGTATTCATGTGTTTGGGGATATAACCTATTTACCAAAATAAAGCAAAATTCCATGACAGGGAATTGAATCTTTCGAAAGTGGTTTCAGAGCCAAAATGAATTCACCTCTGACCTTTGCTGTGACATGTATTTGTCTATGATAATGCAACATTGTATCACTATTCAATTATGTCATGGTTGCAAAAGTTTCATCATTTGTAATGAAAACATTGTCACTATTCCAGCTGCATATGTCTTTTGTAACATTCTGTATTTAGAGTAATAACTATCAGATGTGTCTCCTATGTCCCTTGTTTATTATTTGCTTTACTTAATTAGGTTAATTAAAGACCAAACCATTAATATCATATAATGAAAACAATTGTATCTTAACATTGAAGGCAAAAAAAATAAAACATAAAAAATCAATCATGGTCGTTGGCTGCAGTCCAATATGTTTTAACATGATCGGCTAGGGGTCCTTGGATCAGCCTACAATACAGCAACATACAATCATAATATTGCTCCTTGCAGGTATGTAGTTTTCCCCTCTCCATTAGGATCGGGATGGAGACCACATCAAGGAGGTTGCAACATTACATCATAAAACTAATGGTAAGAGAAATCACAATGGCTCTGTTCACATGGCAAACAACATAATGAGGGTGAAATGATTTATTTCCTTTTGCACTGCCCTGAAGGGACGCAAGTAGAATCAACAAGTTATTGCCCAGATGTATTAGCAGATATTGTATTTAGAATTTGTTTTGTCACAAAAAAATGGAAACAGTCCGGACATTAGTATCCTAATTACATTCTTAATAACATTATTTGTTTATAACAATGGAAATTGGTTGCTGTAGTTGAATGTCTGCTGTCTGCAGTACTGCAAATGTATGTCAGAATGCAATACTGCAAGAACCACGACAAACAGCATTGAGCAAAATTGCTTCATAATTTCCTGCAAAACCTCCAGAAGCCCAAACATGCAGTCTTGTAAGCAATAAAGGCTGGTCTGAAGGAAATTATTGGTACCCTAACCTGTCACTCTTAGTTGTCTTACTATTGCTAAAACACAGTTTTGGAAACATGTGCTCTTTGTTGTTACACACACCAAAACTGAAAACATACTAAAAACACATTCTAAACATCTCTTGCAAGAGCAAAACACACATACTTCACACTAGATTAATGTAAATGTACACAATGAGCACAAATGCAATGGGTAAAAAAACTAATTTTAATTAATTATGATAGTTCATCAATAGTGTATCAGTACCAGTCACATTTACTCTCTAGTACAGGGGTGGCCAACCAGTCAGAGACTAAGAGCCACATGTTTTACTGTGTTACTGCAAAGAGCCACATTGTACACACGGGTACACATGAACATCCCCCCATCCCTTCCTCATACATGCACACACACACACACACACACACACACACACACACACACACACACACACACACACACACACACACACACACACACAAGACCTCTGCTCAATCAGATTTACTGTAAATGTCACAACCAAAATGATAATGCAGTAATGGCCTTAACTATGTTTCACCCGTTTCAGTTGAATTTTGTATTATTATTATTTTTTAAATAAATAATGCTTGTGCATGCTACCAGGCCCAGGGGCACAAGGGCTCAAGGGGACCCTAAGCTAATGGCGCTTTTCCACCGCATGGTATCAGCTCGACTCAACTCGACTCGACTCGCATTTTTGGCTTTTCCACCGCAATTTCATGGTACCTGGTACCACGTAGCGGCTGCTTTTTTGGTATCGCCTCGCTCTAGGGTCCAAGCGAGCTGAGCCGATGCTAAAAGGTGACGTCGGCAGACGGCCGGCCACTGATTGGCCAGAGACTATTGTCTGGCCAATCAGCGGCCAGAGACTACCGGCTTCATTCTGTTGTTTATTCTCCCCAACTCTCCGGGACCTTTGAGTGTATTTACGCCGCGTGCAGCCTTCTCTGGCTCTCTTTCATTTGATTTGCATCACAGATCCGAATTTATTTTCCATATATTCGCTAAGCTCACCCAGTGTTGGTTGTTGGGGAAGTTACTTACATACGAGAGGAGACATGTAGGGCAGCTAGCAGCTAGGCTAAATAGTTGCCAGCTGGGACAGACATGATAGCGAGCGATTACATTACAAGCCTCGGACTGAACTGATTACCTCAATAAAATATTCAGGCTGAGACACGGCTTGCATTTGAAAACACCTATCCTGAAACAAGCACTAAACAGTCAACTTTATCATGCCCGTGTTTACGTGCATAGGAATGTACGTGACGCATCCCTACAGCTGACTGTGTGGCAGAGTCACACATCGGGACAACAACCATCCCTTTTCATGGCCCGTAGCAATATTCTTCTACTTCTTTTAGCAAACAGATACAAGGGGGGTATTTCTTAAACATTTTTCATCCGTGTTTTTGGCGGTTGGTTCAGTTAATAATGCAACAACTGCTCGTAATTTCTGCTTTGCTACTTTGCTCCGGAGTAGGCTTTCAGCCCCTTACGACGACCCCGCCCACGTTCAGCAGGTACTATTTGCGGTGGAAAACAACCCGTGCTGCTACCAAACCAAGTTGAGTCGAGTCGAGTTGAGTCGAGTCGAGCTACATGTGCGGTGGAAAAGCGCCATAAGGTACTGATCACTTTACATGTCTTATAGTCAAAGAGCTCAGTCACTCATGTCAATAAAAGGTTCCAAAAAGGAATAGCCTAAATATAAGGAAATAAATCATCATGGGCCCCTCAACTAGTAGGTGAGAAATACAAAAGCAATTGTAAAGCAACAGCATTATTAGCTCTGTCTTAGGGGCTTCATGAGGGGCCTCTAAGGCCCACACACATACAGGAATAAACTTTCTATGTGTAAATTCTATACTGTTCATAAAAAGTAGCTATCCACCCTTTATCTGTTGAAATGGGTCTCTCCATCATATAACATGGGTCTGCAGTCCAATCTACTGTTTTTGCAGTTGCAGAGTAAAGGATGCTGCCTGCTTAAGAAAAATCAGAAAAATAATGTTCCTTCTGCAGCTCAAGATTTGATTTAGCCTCTAAATGTTCCTCTCTAAGTGCATCAGATTGATGCATTTTACTTTAAAACGGTACACATTTTCTTCCAGTGTGCAATGCCCCCTGACAAGGACCAGGGTCCCTCCCACAGTGTCCCAAAATCATCTGGGAGACACTGACTTTCTTAATATGTTTTTTGCCAATAATTGTATGTATCCGTGTGGAAAAGTCAGTGTAACTGACTGGATAGGTAGGAGTGGGGGGGCCCTTTGAGAGTCTTGGTCCAGGGGCCTATTATCTCATAATCCGTCGAAGAACCAACTGGTTTCCACAATCTTTTTAATTTTCGCATTGTTTATTAAAAAAAAAAAAAAAACGGGGGGCCCCACACAAGGACTTGAAACGGGCCCCCAGATCGTTAAGGCCGCCCCTGTGATAATGACAGAACTGGACTCCTGCAGTACTGAGACGACAGGCCAGTCATTTTCAACAATGAACATTGTGTGCACTGCCTCACACACAAACTCTCAGTTCAACCAAGTCCACAAACAAAGATATAACAATTTACAATAGCGTTTTTCTCTTACTATGCATGTTGCTTAGTGGGACTTACTTTTAGCATGGAGTGAGCTGAAGTGGCGCTGAAGATTTGAAGCCTTGAAATGCGCTAATGACGCCTGGCATTTAAGGCAGAATGGCTTGGTATAACGTTCAACAAAAAATATAAACTCTCCCACTCTGTTTCGGAGCGAACTTGACACAAATTGTTTAGCCTACTCACGGAAAACCTCCCTCCAAGCTGAGCGGGCAGTTTTAGGTTGCGTCCACACCAAACGTTTGCGAACGTTATGTTGCGTCCTCAATTAAACATTTGCGAACCTGCAGACACATACACATTAACAAAATAAAAAATGAAATAATGAACAACATGTAAAACGAACGTAAGAGCCGCATGAAACGTTTGCGAACATGCACACACATAGGCCCACACAAAAAAAAGTATAGAAAAAAAATAAATATATAATCACAAAATTTGATATGAACTGAAGAGCCGGACGAAGCAAGGCCGCAGGTTGGCCACCCCTGCTCTAGTAGATAGATGCAATTATACTATATTTTATTTAAGTAAAAAAACTGTATGCATTTTTTATATATATATATATATATATATTAGTGCTGTCAGTTTAACGCGTTATTAACGGCGTTAACGCAAACCCATTTTAACGGCGTCAATGTTTTTATCGCGCGATAAACGCTCTTCATGGCCTAGCAAACGTTGTGGTTTTTTCACATGCTGTTGCATCAACTAGTAATGTTAGAACAACTGAAACACCACAAACTATTCATATGGCTCGCCATTAAGTTACTGTTAAGTCAACCTGAACATGTCCTAAAGCGTAACTTCACATTAAAATCATTTAACTGGCAAAACGGCAAGTAAATTTTAACTTTTATTTTGAAGCAGAAACCGGAACCTAGCACTTCCTATCTCAGCTGCGCGACCTTCACTAGTCTTCCGTGTTTGACTCGGGGACTACGTGAAAAAAGAACAGAAAAGAAAGCTTTTCATTTGCAAAAGTCCTACTTATAACCCTTCGCCCCCACCAAAACCTCCATGAACGTTAGTGGCAGCCGCCAGTCATTAATTTTCACTTAAATGTTCGCTATCAAGGGTGACATAAGCCTCAGCTGCAGCAGCGGCATACCAACCACCAGCACACAAGTGTATGGTGTGTCCACTCCACAAACAGTCTGAAATAAGTCGTGGATGAACGACTCCCAAAACATTTAGGCAGCAACCACCTTAATACTAATGTGGTTTATATAGGCTAGCCTATGTTGTTTTATGGTTTGGTTTTTAAATAAAAAAGGAAGTTCCAATTATGTTTGTGTATGCTGTTCTAGGGGTGGGAGGGGGGATCTACATTGTTGTCTATTTGCACTGAATTGGAAATCATGATATTTTAGAAGAAATACACTGAATTACAAGGGTTTAGAGAATGGGTGTGAAAAGAGCATTACAATGAGAAAAAATAATGGGACAAAAAGAAATCAAGGGACATTTAGACTAGAATAGATAAAAATGTGTGATTAATCGCGAGTTAACTATGACATTAATGCGATTAATCGCAATTAAATATTTTAATCGCTTGACAGCGCTAATATATATATATATATATATATATATATATATATATATATATATACTGTATATATATGTTTATACTGTGTATATATACACAATATTCTGAAATACATTAAACCACGTATGTTCCATCAACCCTCCTCTTTTATTCGACCACAAAACAGCATTTCAGTCCTGCACATTGGTTCAGCAGCTGACTGCCAGCTGAGACCTCTGTGAAGCCAATTCCAGCCAATTCCCCTTGTCAACTTCACCTTGTGAAGCCAGTGACCCAGCATGTCCAGCCAGACAGACCCCCTGAGAGCTGCGGGAGGGTGCCAATAGACTGCAGCTAATGCTCTGCTGTAACACCCTGATGCATTCTATTGTAGAAACCATCAATCCATCATGTGATTGTTATCAAGAGTTCTTATTGTTCAATGTAGAAATCCAGTCTGAATTCCACCTGATATATAAAGGATTTTACATTGCTCAAATCTATGTGATTGTTTACCATATGTCGTACCCGAGGCTGATTTATCTTTAGCAAAACTGTCCCATTTACTGATGTACACACAGGTATCAGTAGTAGGTCATCTTTAATCTTTGGTGAGTATTCCAACCCTTATTTGCCACAGGCGCTTAAATCTGTAAGCAATAATATCAATACTGAAACATGCCTCATTCCCAGTGAAGACTAAAGCTTGCAAGTGTGTATTACGACTGTCCAGTTGGGTCACTCAATAGAAAACGCATACAAGCAAAGTGATGTAATGGATAGTTGTCACAAGGCTTACTATTTGGATCCACACATCCTGGAGAAAACATTTTATGGACAAAAGTGGCTTAACATAAAAGTACACAAAATTGCTCACCCACTGATCCACTGCTCATGAATACTCAAAAAGACATGGAATCAAAAGCTGTCTGAAGGTATGATTTCATCATGGTGGTGTGTAGGGGAGTGCCTTCAACATTTCTTGCCACATATCTTTTGCACACTATGCTACACATCCTCTTTATCCAAGGATACATCTCAGAAATTATCCTTATGAACCATATATTTGTCCACAGTTATGGCAAAGGTACACATACCATTAATTCACTTGCATGCGTTGTTATTGATTATTGAAAACCCAAATAATAGTATCTCTCTATTTGAGCTGTTGAGTTGAAGGGATAGCATGACATTAGCAGTTAGAGATTGATACTTTGCTTGAGATGAAAATGCCTTGGCTCTTGGCTCTTTACACAAAGGACCTTTGTAGGTTGAGGGAAAAAAAGAGACAGGAAGGTAAAATGAGATTAAGATATTGTGACAGCTGTCATAGCCTTTTACAGCAAATGACTGTGTTGCCTGTCTTACTAAACATACCCAAGAGGCATGACACATTCTCAAGCTAACAGATAGCATATGACTGTGTGCATATGCATGTGCATTGAGGGTGTACTATGAACATCCCTTCTTTTTGAGACTGCATTAATGATCTCCTTTAAACAGGGTAAGAATGGGAAGAATGAAATCATACCTGTAATTCAAACAAATGCAATTCAGCCATGATAAAATGAACACATCATCTGACATTATATTATTTGTAGTTATTTGGTAAGTATTCACAACATTTAAAAAACTAATTGTAATGCAAGGTACAGGTTGGAAAAAACCTACTACCAACAGGGTACAGTAGATACAGCAGATACTGGATCTTGAATAATGTAAACTACTACAATGAGACAGCGAACAAGCACAGGGGCAGATTGACATGTGAGTCTTATGGTTTAAGATCAACTTGCAGGCAAGATCCTTCTGATTGATGTCTGTCAGTTATGCAGACAGTGCAGATATGCCACCTGCATTTCGGAGGGCAAACAAAAGAGCTGTGTCGTAGGGTGGCAGAATAAAAGCACTCATAAGTGATACTACTATATGTGGCTTGAAGAGAGAAAATAAAACACCTGTACGAAGCCAGTGGTGAGAGCATGTGTGGGATCATGGTTATTAGTGAGTGGATTGACACCATGCTGAGGCACTGATGTTCAAGTATGCTAGCGCAAACAGCAAAATGAGCTAAAAGCCATCTCAGCGAGCATAAACAACAAAAACAATAGTAAAACTGGTAAAATAATCCATAGGCATGCTTGTATAATCTTAAAATAAAATGTATTAGGATCACAGTCTATTGGCTGCATTTGTTGTATATTTAAAGAGGAACACACCTAAAATGTACACTTTATATCCTACATAGAGGAGTATCAAAGATGTTGACATGGTTGACATGATATGATACTAAACCTTTTATGACTAGAGTAGAGAGCACTGCAGGATGGATTACATACGACAAAAGAAACAAATCGCTAGCATGGTCTTAAATAAATTACAGACACTGATGTATAGGTGCTTAGATATAACCTTTGAGGATGTGGCCCTGTTGTCTGTGAATATGCATGCACACATATTTGCGCATGTATGTGCATGTGTGTTTGTATGTGTATCTGTAAGGATACACGTGTGTGTTGGTCTGTTGAGGTGTGAAAATGTCAGCCTGTCAGAGCAGACGCATCAGTGAGAGCAGGTGTGTTGTGATAGACAGGTGTGACATTTAACTTTAGTTTTTATAGCGGAAACTCCATCCATCTCTGTCACACACACACACACACACACAAACACCCTCACACATTATACTCTTGTATAACTCCTTCAAAATAGTCTACTATTGAATTTCTCAAATTTCCACTAAAAGATTCACTCTATATCTTGCTGGCTACATTCTTTATTTCAATTTACAGGGACAACATACACATCCTTTCATTCATCATTGCGCAAATAACTACCCCACGTATGAAGCTGATGTTGTTACCAATAGGTTTTAGATAACTAGAGGTGTGCAATGAAAGGATGACTCAAATGCTGATTGTCTCCATAAACTTGCATGTGCACGTATAAACTCAGTCAGTCAGTCTCTTCCCCAAACTTATTTCTACCATCCCTAAGTGCACTCCCACAGGTCATCTAGAATTATTGTATGTGCCAGCGCTCTCAGACCATCCAACCCTGAATTCTGCAGTATATAAGGCATGTTACTGACAGCAGCCTTACCTTTCTCCAAAATGTGGTTATTAATGTTCAGACAAAATTAATGCCTTAGCAATAGAGGGTGATAAACATTATTTTTGGTCACAACCAAACATAGCATTATTTTACTCTGACGTTTTGAACTGCAGCAGTAGCAGATCTTGGAAAGATGCAAACAGCTGGGCCAGAGAATGCTGTTGGCACACACTACATTTCACACTGGCAAAACATTGGAGACTGTTTTCGGTGACCCTTGGAGGAGTTGTGTTGCTTCCACCTTGCTAAGGGCAAAGCCTTGCACTCTATTCAATAAAACTGGTAATCAATCCCAATCAAATCATGTTGAGCACCAAATTAAAACAGAAAGCAGTGTTGGTGAGCGTCAATGGTTTCCATAAAAGGGCAGAATGGAACAGTAAGTAACAAGAGCATCATCCTTCAAAAGTTTGACGAAAAACATTATAATCTCCCCACATTAGTGAACCCTATGCTGCTCTCGAGCTTTCGATTACATTACATGAGCAGACAATGTTGCCTTGTCTCATAGAAATGTAAAACACTATTTATATGTTGATTTTTCTGAGCATGTCAAGGCATTCTTCTACATGTGGGCTTACTAGTTGAATTGAAAGTTGTTCCTTAACCTTCGGAACAACAGTTGACAAATTTTCCTGAACCATTTCCACTAGCTGTTCTGAAGCCTTGGAGTTGCCAGGCCTGATGAGGATCATTGCCTGATACAATCAGAAGCTCCAAAACAGCTTATAGTGGGCCCTATGCAATTAATTAATTTGCAGTCATCTCAGTTCACTTATAACAGAGCAAACACAGTGTTAATCGTATATCATCTGAAGTCATCCAACGTCACAAATGTCTTAAGACTTAAACATAGTTAGAGCAGACCTCAAGTGTCCTGGGGAGTATATTCCAGGTACGTAGTGCATACAAACTGTATGCTGCTTGTTCATGTTTAGTTTTGTCTGTGGTGACTTGTCCCAGACCGCCTAGGAGGTCTTTAAAAATAATATGTTGGCCCTATACCTTACAGTTATCCAACAATACTATATAAAACAAAATTACAAAGATGTAGCAAATGTATAGATCTGAGAACTAGATATATGTGAACATTCCTGGTCATAATGAGGACATATTGGCAGTATAGCCTTTTGAGTCAGCTGTCTAATTGACTTTTTAGACTTCCAAAGAAGGCTTTACAGTACAGTAATGTCAATTGCATGGGCACGTTTTTCTAAATGATGCTGACACATAACTACTTAAACTCTTAATATATCCTAAGTTGACAGTAGGCTGATTTTGTAATTGTCTTAATGTGTCTATTAATGTTTAGGTTGGGTATTTTAGAGTACCAATATTTATATTTTGGACACTATCCAAGCCAGATATATTGGTGCCGTAAAATACCCAACCTAACCTTTAAGTGTTAAACACTGAAGCTGAGCACTCACTTTTAATCGTTCTCCATTGGTACCAAAACCAATCATTTCAGTTTTACAATATGTTGGCACATACAATCATTGATTTGAGCTATGTAAATACATAGCGCTTGCATAGGTCCACAGTTACCCGATGATAACATCATAAATACACTTGTCTGTTAATCTGCATAATTATAAAAAGACATTAAGTTGTTTTCCTTAATCTTACATAGTCATACCATGTGTCGAGCATGGAGCCTTGGGGAACCAGCTGTGTAATTACTAATTGCCACAAAGTCCCCAACCTTCTAGTCAAGCACTGTGCCAGAAAGTCCAACCCAGTTTTTCAGTCAGTCTAGTAATATGTTGTGGTCGACCTGATTGAGAGCTAATAATACCGTATATGTTGGTCAGTTTTAAGTGTCCAAATTTGAATTAGCACTGGAGCACTTTAATTGTTTTACCTATGTAACTGTCCATGTTATGTTTGTGTGTATGTGATGTCTTAAACCGTGTAACGGAAGCTCACTCCGCAAAACAAGTTTACCCACGGGTACAAGTAAAGTAACCTGATGCCAACTAATTATTTTTCTTTTTAAACGAAAGTCTTCCATGGTAACTTTCCAAATCTGACTCATTTAATTAATTAAACTGACAGGGTTGGTGTTGGACTGTATTTGGTGCCACCAGTGAAGTACAAGCCAGAGTCTCAGTTTGGAACAGTAAAGCTTGGTTGGACTGCTGCCGCTAAGACAGCTAAGCCACTCAGATGCTTCAGCACCAAACCTGACACCACCATAATGGGAATTATAGAGGGATAGCACACACATCTTTGCTGTAGGGGGGACAACGTGGGCTAAGAAGGATGATGGGTGTAACATCCCTGTATTTGAGTGTAGGGTAAACACAATGTACATTATGTCTTCTAGTGAATTTAACACATGTTTAAGGGTATGGCATACTGAGTCCTTATTTTCTGTCCAAAATTGTCGCACATAAAAAAACTAAATACATTCTCACGTTGTCTCAATCACGTCTACACACTGCCTCTGCCATTTTTTGTCCATCAGAGAAGATCTATTTCCTGTTTTATTTCGCATCCTGCACATACAGACTCGGCGCGCAAGAGCCTTTAGAAGGGGAATATAGTATATTTTTATAATGCTGCTAACTTCTGATTTCTCTTAAACTTATCTCATACTTTCTTTTTAAACTACTCATCCCAGGATTCCACATGTTCAACATGTTTGAATCATAGATAGTATATACAATGGATGTAGCATCCGGGCTGACCTCAGTTATTCCAACTGCATCCAGTCGTCCTGGCCTATGCGCGTCGCCATCTTGTCAGATTTTTACTCCGTCTCATTTCCTCTTACCAAAAAAGGGCAATAATGAGATGTTGGGTGGAGGGACATACGCCCATCTAGCTGATGTATACCTGCGAGGCGAAGTGAAGGCCAGTGGGCGGCTAGCTGTCACTCAAGAGACCACGCCCCTAATTATTCATACATTTTAACCTCCAATAGAATAAAAACTAGCCTGCTAGAACAAAGTTCACCCCCTCAGTGTTGTCAAGGAAATATGACCTAAACATACAGACTAGAATGTTTTTTTGTACCAGGCCTTAAAATGGTTTAATAATGATGTGAAAACGGTATATTTAACATGGGGGTCAATGAGAAATTGCTCTGTTTTGAAACCTGCCCTTAGTGGCCACTTGGTGAACTGCAATTGTTGTCACTTCCGCATTGGATGCTGATAAGACTCGCTGTGGTTGGGGCTTGGTTTGAATGCATTAGTGCCCAGGATTAAGGTACCTTCATATTTTAGGACAGTAAAACTTTTATAGTGATCAGTACATTTTGGTGGCTCGAAAGTCCGACACATTGGCACAGAAAGTACTAAAGGGCTGAAAAGGTGACTCTAAAAAGTAATTAGCTTGTGCACTTGTAATTGTAAAAAGTCCCTCTTAATCGAATTAACTAAACCTGCACATCACAGACAGCCTCCCACAACACTTTCAAAGAATACAATGGCTCCACTACTCTGAGCCATAGGAAATAAGACGATGAGCACAACCCCAAAAATGTATGGTAGAAGAATGGGACCAAAATAATACTCTGGTAGCAGGGATAAATGACAGATCCCACCAGGTGTGAACATTTCATGTGTCTACTGTGGTGTAGTAATGGTATGGCAGGGACATTCTGGTGCAATTTCAGCCCTTTAGGACTAGTGGGGCATTATTTCAATGTCACAGTGAACCAAACAATTTATTTTTTCATTTCATTTAACTTTTATTTATCCTCGAGAGACCAATTGAGGGGTGACCCTCATTTACAATGATGTTGAGTAAATAAATTCCAAGGAACAACAACAATACATACACAATATTCAATGCAAATACATCAAATACACAACATCAGGTGAAGAGAGAAAAAAAACAATTGAAACATTTACATAGTGGTGAAGAGTGGCAGCAATTCAAATGAAATGGGTGAAGCTTCCCGGTCAAGGCTTTGTAAATAAAAATATGCCAATGTGCATCACGTCTCTCTTTAAGGGAGTACCACCCAACCTTTTCATATAAAAGACAATGGTGTGTGTCATAAGCATCTCCTGTGATGAACCTTAAAGCAGAGTGAAAAACAGAGTCTAGGAGTTTAAGACATGAATGAGATGCATGCCGGTAAACCACATCACCGTAATCAAGGACAGACATAAAAACTGCCTCAATAATCCTTTTCCTACTAAATAAAGGGAAGGTGGTTTTGTTCCTATAAAAATAGCTAATTTTTTGTCGTAGTCGACAAACAAGATTTTTTATATGGAAATTAAAAGTGAGTTTATCATCTAACCAGATGCCGAGATATTTGTACTCTGTGACTCTTTCAATTAAAAATCCATTCTTTGTAAAAATATTAAAATCATTAAAAGTTGTAGTTCTTGCTCTGGAGAAACACATATATTTGGTTTTGTCTGTATTTAGAACCAGCCTGAGGTCCACTAGACAGTCCTGCAGGGTGTTAAAAGAGCTTTGTAGGTTCTGAATAGATTGGTGCACCAAATCGGAAATGCAATACAGTACTGTGTCGTCAGCGTATAGATGGGCATGACAGTTTTTTAGCGATGAAACAATGTTATTTATATAAATTGTGAAAAGAACTGGACCTAAAATTGAGCCCTGTGGGACACCATTTGTAACAGTTAAGAACTCAGATTGGTATCTTCCGAGTTTAACTGACTGCTGTCTATCAGAGAGATAATCTCTAAACCAGCTACATGCAGACTGATCAAAGCCAATGTCATGCAGCCTCTGTAAAAGCAAATGGTGGTCAACAGTATCAAAGGCCTTTGAAAGATCAATAAAAAGTGCTGCACAGTGCTTTTTCTTGTCTAATGCCGTAACAATGTTGTCTACAACCAAAGTCACAGCAGAGACAGTACTGTGACCTGCCCTAAAGCCAGATTGGAATGGGCTCAAAATGGAAGCACTAGTTAGAAATGTTTTTAACTGATTATTAATAAGTGATTCTAGAATTTTTGCCAGGCATGGAAGTTTGGAAATTGGCCTGTAGTTATTAAGATTATTTTTGTCACCACCTTTATGTAAAGGAATTACATGAGCTATTTTCCAAATTTTAGGAACTATTCCAGAGGAGATGGAAAGATTAAAAATATGGGTAATTTGTTTTGATATTATATGTGTCGAAAGCTTGATTGAAAACGGATCCAAGTTGTCCTCTCCCATGTACTTCTTGGGGTTGATGGCGAGGAGCGCATCTACAACAACACTTGTGGGAAGAAGATCAAGGCTGAAAATAGGTGTTTGAGAGACAGGCAGTACGTGACTACTGGTGGTAGAAGGCGTATATCCTCCATTCTGAAAGAGTTGACCAGCAGCTACAAAATGTTTATTAAAAGCTAAGCCAATCTCTTTTTGATCATTGAGAGTGTGACCATTTAATTTGATCTGAGTGGGAATTGTGCTAGAATTGTTTTTATTATAGTTCACAGCTTTCCAAAATAGTACAGGGTTAGAGTAGCAGTTTGAGATTAATTCAAGGTAATATTCGGATTTGGCTTTCCTGACCATGGCTGTGCACTTATTCCTAAATTGTCTAAAAATTGTCCAATTGGTATTATCTCCAGAGCGTCTAGCTACAGACCATGCTTTATTTCTTTCGGAAAATAAATCAGACAGTTCACTTATAAACCAGGGGTTTGATCTATTTTTTACTCTATGCTTTTTAAGGGGCGCATGCTTGTTTATAATTGAGGTGAAAGTATTGATGAAATAGTCTAAGGCTAACTCAACATCCAAAATGTCCGTAGTGAGTTGAATGTCACTATGACGGAGATCACTTAAAAAGGCTTGTTCATTAAAAAATTTAAAATTACGTTTAATAATGATTTTAGGTTGAGATCTTTTTAAATGAATACTTCTGATACAGGCCACTGGGCAGTGATCACTAATCCCAAGATCAAAAACACCAGCTGAGACTATTTTATTTATTTTATTTGATAGGATTAAATCGATTAAAGTTGATTTTGCTGGGTTTTTTAGATTAGGTCTTGTGGGCTCAATTATTAATTGTGTAAGATTTACGCTGCTACAGATTTCTTTGAAAGGTTCAGAGGCACCAGAAAGCCAGTCAACGTTAAAATCACCCATCACAATTACCTCTCTCTTTACATAGCTGGAGAGCATATGTGCTAGATCGTTTAAGGAGCTAGTTACAGCTGAAGGGGGCCTATACACACCTATTACAACAAAAGAATCATTTGACGATAAAGATAATTCTAGCGCGAGAAATTCAAAGCAATTTGGAACAGAGACAGCATGTAAAAGTGTTACAGAATAACAGGATTTTACATAGACAGCCACTCCCCCACCCCTAGTGTTTCTGTCTATTCTGAATAAGTTATAATCATTTATTGCCACAATAGAGTCATCTGTACTCTTCTTTAACCAGGATTCAGTCAGAATCAAAACATCTGGATCTGCCTGGGACACTAAAATCTTTACATGGTCTAATTTATCATGCTGCAATAAACTTCTAATATTTAAATGTAGAAAACCCAAGCCCTTTCTTGATTTGAGAATTTGTGGGGAATTTAGCTTACAGGTAGGAAGCATGGCTTGTTTTTCAGGGTCATACAATACAGGTTTGTGCCTGTAGAGGGAGCCAGCGTTAGAAGCAGCAGGTGGATGGGCCATTGGAGGTGAGAGAGGGCAGTCAGATGTGATGTCCAGAGCTGGAGGAAGGTTTGCAGCACAGATGGAAGGGGAGTATAATTCATGTTGAGCAGGACTCCGGGGGGATCTTTTTTAATGGAGGTTCTTCTGATGGTGTCATGCTGTGGTGAATATCAGTCCAAATTAAATGCAATGTGCTGGATGAAGTTATTGGTTAGTTCTCTTACACCTTTGGTGTTTGGATGGAGGCCGTCAGATTTAAAGAGCTCGTGTCTGGTCCAAAAAGAGTCAAAGTTGCTGATGAAGCCCAGCATGTTTGCAGAGCAGAAGGACTTCAGCCAGTCATGAAGACTCAGGAGGCGACTGAAGCGCTCTGGGCTTTTAGACAGAGTGGGGGTGGGACCGGAGAAAATGCAGGTTTTCCCCAAACTCTGCAGGGTGATGGACAAACTCTCTAATTGGGCATAGAGTTTGCATGATTGTTTGTTCATAACATCATTTGTCCCAATGTGAAAGATGACAGTGTGGGCTGTAGGGTGGCGGTCGATGAGGGCAGGTGATAGCTCAATGATGTCACATACCTTTCCTCCAGAAAGGCAATAGGTGAAGGCACCAGGGAGGTGAAGATATCTAATAATGGAGTCACCTATGACCAGGATCTCTGACTCCTCATTCATACAGCTCCCTCTGTAGAGTGACAGCTTGGATGTGAGTGACAGCATGGATGTGAGGGGCGGGGCATAGCTGCGAGAGTGAGCCGCACCTGTATAGGATACGACATCGCCAGCTGCAGCGATCTCGGGGATATCAACTTGTAGAGGCACTGATGGATGAGCAGCACGGGACTCACGTCTGAATGGAGCTGGTGGACGGCGGCGATCCTGGCGTTTACCCTGGGGAGTGGACACAGACATTTTTGGGGGCAGGTGCTCAGTGCAAAAAAAGGGCACAATATATTCTATCGATGAATGACAAAATCATTTTAAGGGTACTTGTACAAAATCCCCCCTGGCCTAATGACTTTTAATACCCGGCCACACATATAGTGTTTCTCAAAGGAATTTGGGAGACTGTTTGGGACCCTGGACCTTCTAGGGGGATCCGGGGGAATGCTCCCCCGGAAGAAAAATTTGAACCTTTTAAAGTAAAATTCATCAATCTGGTGCACTTTGAGAAGAAAGCTAAGGCTAAATCACCTGTGTCAATGTGGGCTATTTAGTACTATTTTCTGGAATAATTTGGAGACACAGAATTACCAAAGAGCAGAAAGAAAAAATTTACATGTTTGAAAAAAAAACAGTCAGCTTCGGATTTTTTAAAATAATCCCTTATCCCGAATTCTCTCTTTAAGTCTTTGTTAGGCCCCTGATCTCCGTACTAATAATATCCTATTAAGGTAAATACAAGATTATTGCAAGTCTTGTAACATAGAAATAACTTATGGTTGGGACAAAACAATATAATTAGCTTATATGGCTTAATGACTGATTTAGTACCACCAACCCACTTTGTGTAGTTAAAATAAAATGTGTGGACAGCTTTAAAGATATTTCAATAACATTTGAGGAACAGTTCAACATTAAAATCTGAGCTTTAAAAGGCCCTGAACAGTTAACATGACTCTGGTCTTGACTCTGACCTTTCATCCAGGAGAGCAGAGAGCTGCTCCCCTGGGCTGCCTGCGGTAGCTCCCTTTCTTTTTCCTTTTTTAATCTCTCCTTTCTAGGCATTATACTGCAATTTGTAAATAAAAGAGACCAACCATATACAATTAGACTGCTTGGTTACATTACAACAAGGCACAAGGCTACTTTTTCTGCAGGCAATTGGGAATTGCCTGTTTGTCATTTAGCAAATAAATTACTGCAAGTGAAGTGTTAATTATATAGCCTAAAGTAAACCTAAACAACACTAAATATTCAGCATACTGATAGATTCACATGCTGTACCAATGACAAACTCCGCCGACATTAGTTGTGTTCATCACGTCATATCTATTTTTTTTTTTTAGCAGGACAGTCGGCTAATTTATGCTCAGCTTTGTGGCGCTGCATGATGAGGCTACTTTATAACAGAGACAAATAAATGCAAGTTATAGCTTGGCAACTGAGGCTTAGGGGGCAAACAATACACTCTTGACTCCATTCATGTATGTGTTACCTCGCTGGTGGGGCAGGGCAGGCCGGGGAGTAGGTGTGTGTGCAGCAGCTGTGAACTGCTGCGGCAACGCGCCTCTGTTTGTGTCCACTCTGCGCGTTCACGTTGACAAAGGAAGTGTGTGCGGAGGAGGAGGAGGGGGGGGGGCATATTTATTGGGGCATTATTGTGAAACGTTTTTAAATCGTTGAGCATTTATAGATGACAATGTCGGCATGGGCCACATACATTAAAAAAAAAAAAAAAAAAACTTTCAGATTTTTTATTTTTATTTTTTTTCAAAAGGGCACTTGATTGGGCCAGGGGAAAAGGGCAGGTGCTTCAGCACCACTTCAGGTCTACCTGTGCACGCCACTGTCTGTTTCAATGGGAAGTGTTGAGATAGGATACATAATCGATAAGCATGCTGCAGAATGAGATACAGGCACATAGATCAGGCCTTAATCATTTTAATCAACCTTAACCGTAAAGGCCATGCGAATTAAATCCTGAGCATGATTAATTGATAGAAACTCAATTACAGGGTGACATTTAAGAGTATTGTTTTTGTAACCTGCAGTTAGACATAAGCTATCAAAACGATCCCCCAAAAACTCTAAGAGACGTTGGTAGTTTGAACATGGAATGCTGAAAGGATTCCAGTTGTAGGAGGCAGCTATGTATGCATGATGATGTGTTTTTGTAAAACAAATCAGATAACCAAAATCTGTGATGTGTCAAATCTAATTCAAGTCACTTCCAGCAGAATACATCCTGCATATGTGTGAACACACACACACACACACACACACACACACACACACACACACACACACACACACACACACACACACACACACACACACACACACACACACACACACACACACACACACACACACACACACACACACACACACACTTTTGAAGCATTACAAGCTTTGACTGTTGAGCATCGTTTGTTGGACCTCAGCCCACAGGGAAAGAAAAAGAGACATGCCACTTAACCCAGGGCTGGTATCACAACACAATTAAAATATTTCCAAATCAAAATCACGCATTACACTTAAGATCATGTCAAGAGCTTCATGTACGCACCTCCAGGGAGTCATTTAGACAAGTATTATTTTCTTGTTGAGATTTAATTAAATATGTACAAAGAACACTGGACAATCACTGCAAATGATTGCAGATGACTGCTTTTGAATAAAAATAAGAACCATATTGAGTGTTCTTTTATAATAAAAAAATAGATTCATAAATGCTAAGGTGAATAAATATGACCAGGGGAAATCGAATGAATGAAATAATATAATATCTTTCAATAACTATTATCTTAATTTGTTGATTAAACAACAATCATCGTAATGCCCATAATCTGTCATTATACAAGCTCCCTCTGTTCAGGGTTAAAATCAAGCATGACAAGTAACACATGTGCCGTCACTTATTTTTATTATAAAATATATCTCTTAGTGGTCCTAATCCTATAAGTGATAGATCAATTGTAATAAACACAATAATTGGACTAACCTTTCTATCACTAACAGATTATCCACCTCTCTTAGAGAACTTCCTAATTAATCTCTAGCCCGATATTAATCTACATAGAAGCTCTCTTTGATTATACCAGAAAGCTTATTAACAGTGAGTCACTTTGATTTGCTATATAAAAAACAAATAAATGGTATTATCTGAAACAATACAAGTGGGGGAGAAGAAGGAGAGTAGACATTGAATCAGACAAGATTAAATTAAGTAAATACATATACAAAAACATTAACATCAGTACATTCTCAACAAAGGAAAGACCAGGGCGACATTGGTAGTAATAATACTGTCAATCAGTGTTATGTGACTACCACTAGTCATAATGGTCATTCATTTCTAGTTTGTATTCCTTTTGATTCCTAGTCTGTATATGTACACTTCCAATAGTACGTTTAGTATCCGACTTGACAGTCCAGTCACCATGCATGGTTTGTTGTTATGAGGTCATTCTAAATCAAAAGCAGTCAGACAGATTTGTTATTTGGATAAACAAGACTATTTTCCCCACTTATTGACTCAGACTTCTGGAAATTTGGCCAAAATTAAATTACCACTCTCAAGCAATGTTCACACTAGACGTGACAAACTTCCGTAGGGCAACTGCTGCCTCTCCCCCTGCTCTTGTGTTCACACTGCACACATAATGTTCATCATTGGAACTGCCAGTCCTGTCTACATTGACTTTTCATTGGCCATCGATATTTAAAACAATATGAAAATCAGATAAGAATTATTGATGCCACAGCTGTCACATGTTCTTGTTTTTGTGAAGCAAGACAGCGTATGTTAACGAAACTAACATAACATTGTACTGTAAAACATTCATCTACTGTTTTCCTATGAACTTTGTTTGACCTCACAAGAGAGGTACTGTGAATGTCCTTGCAGAAAGGAATAGAGAGACTCCCACATTCCGTTCTCAGATAAGAATATCTGCGCAATTAAAACTCATCTTGCAAAGAACTCAATGACCTGCACACACAAACCTAGAGAGAGAGAGAGAGAGAGAGAGAGAGAGAGAGAGAGAGAGCTGACTACTACAGCCCATATTTATTAATGGGGTTCAAAATAATACATCAATTTATCGGGGTCTTTGCCAAGCTGTGTGGCTTGTATGATGTCAATCTTATCATTTTCACTGTCTTCTAGCCAAACTGCAATGACATTTTGTAAAAAATATTCATTGTTCCTAGAAAGAATGCTAATGTTTTTTTTTTCTAGTTCACAACCTTTCCTGTATCATTCAAAAATATCTACCCTTTTGCAGATTCCTGTGAAATTAAATTGATATAGAACACATCAATGCGTCCCAAAGGTGAACCATTTTTCCATTTTAGACTTGCACTTCAGGGCATTACTCTACTGGCATACAATTTAATTTAATGTGCCCAGCTTCAATGCACCAATATGGAGCCCACAATAATCTTTAAAATAAACGCTAAATGTTGATGACACTTACAGTTCTAGTTTGTCTTTTTTCTCCTTTTTTTAAATAAGGATATCGAGTGATGTCAATATAAAAAAGAGAATACATGCATTGAGAGAGAGGAAGAAGGTGGGGGTGGCCAGTGAATTCTCATTGGGGATTTTGTAATTACTTCATGCCATTATACCTACAGTCTATAATTAACTACTTATTTGAATTAGCATGGGCAAAGTCACTGGGCGAGTAAAGAGGTGGGGTGACAGACAAAAAGAGAAACAGCAGAAGAGAAGGAGAGCACAAATCAAACGATGAGTATGTGGTGAGATGTGCATTGGACAGACAAAAGACGGGCAAGAAATGTAGACATATGATATAAATAGAAATAGGAAATGTGCCAGCAAATCAACTATATATATGCTGATAAAGATGTATTACTCATTTGTTTATTTCCTTCAAATGAGTTTTGGAGTTAGGCTGTTATAGTGAGTTCACAGAGGTTTAGACGATAGACTTGAAGATAGGCACTGATGCTGCTGACGGTGCATTGGGAAATGAAGGAACACTGAAGCATAATGACATATAATATTATCACAATCATAAAGGGTGCTTACAGTTAATGTCAGGACTGCTATGATTGATTTGGATATAAGGAGAGAAATGGCCATGGGTTAAATGATGGGAGAAAAAAGGTGATAAAGGTATAAAATGTTTAGGAACTAGAGAAATGCATAATGCGGATAGAAAACAATCATGTGAATCATATGCAATAAACTATGACTCAAGGGCTACTAATGAATAATGCACATTTGAGCCATTGCGTCGCCAAAGACCTCCATTGGAAGAGATGGAATTGGTTAATTGAATATTAAGTACCGTATGATTAGTTACATATATCCAGTTTCCATATCATTTAACTAATGCTGAATGCTTACATTGCATTACCTATGCTTGATAAACAAACGTTATTAGTTTAGAAAGTGTGAGAGCCCTCATTGTTAACTGCCACTATGTGTTTGTGTGTGTGGGAGAGAGAGACCCAAGACTAAATATGGTCCAACCAGCAGACGTAGGAAGACAGACAAGAAGCAGGGGGCAGAGAAAGAGACAGAAGAAATTAGTGTGTGTGTTGAGGTGTGACTGCCCTGCTCTACTTGACTAATGAGCTGGTGTAAACTCAGAGGAAGTCAGAGCTCATTCTGGCTATGCTTGACCCCAGTGCTAACACTAACGCTGTGTGACAGCTACATATACACTGACTGCCACCACCAACCCACACTCTATTCATTTACTCCCTTGCCCTTAGTGTGGCTATGAGTTTATGTGTGAAAGCATGTGTGTATGTACATTGAAAAAAAGAAGACACATCTTAACAAGTTCTCTAATTTTGAAATCAAAATGACGCTTCCCTTCTTCCAACATTGAAATAGATGCACATTATTTTAACAAGGTGTACTATTGGAGCAGACATTATGCATTTATGTAGTCACTGTTTCATACAAACACATGTAGGCTACATTAAATGTTTATACACCTCGGTATAATCTTCTGACAAAACCTTTTTCTGTCTTATTGGTTCCTTTACAGAATCATAGAAAAGTTAGGGAGTGTGCCGCTCTCATAAAAAAACAGGACAGACAGTATGTGTAAAACCAGGGGACATATTAACGCCTGTCCTATTTTTTATTTCATTTCATGGCACACTTATTTAGGGATTCAAAGATAGTTTCCCCTTTAAGACAATCTTACAATTATGTGTGACAAATACAGAATGTCACAAAGTAAAAGGACTTAACAGGATTTACTCTCTGGTCCCTAAATAGACACTTTATTCCACTTCATACATGTTGTGAACTTTCAGATAGCTGGCAGGAGAGCCTGGGGTTAGAGGTAACCTGTTATTGACTGTGTGCGTATGGGAAGCCCTATTGGACAACTGAAGGATGGGTATAAGAGAAAGAGAGCCCTTGCACTGATCAAATGAGAACACTGCATTAGATAGGCCTATATGTTGATGTTAACTACATTATGAAGCAGATACAATATCATTGACACCTTAAATGACCAAAGAGACACAAAAAATCAATAGAATTATGTCCACATGGATTTAGTAACTATTGTATCATAAATGATTTGATTTATATACCAAGGTTAGATTGGTGTACCCTATTTGCTGGATATATTTTATGTAAATACATAACTCATGAAGTAATATCCAGGAGTGCTTATTCCATTGCAAAACTCAACAGAAGAACATTTTGCAAACTAGTCATTGTTCAGTTTGGACTGACTACATGCACCTCCTGGAAGTCAATCCAATGAGCAGACTAATGCATCCACACTGACACTTTATTTCTGGACACATATCAATCAAATTGTTTTACCAGTTAAAATCTTGGGGAAACACACAGGTCTGCCAACATTTAAATGGACTTGGTTTCGCCAATGGTGTGGTCGTAACGTCGGCTACAAATGCTTTTTCGACCAAACTTGGCCAGGTGGACCATGATTAATATGGGTGGGCCACTGGTATGTTGTTGTGAATTTGAAGTAAAGACTTCCATGGAGATGCTGTAGGTGGTCTGCTGTTCTATCATCACTGACAATGGATTGCTGTCAGCATAGTGACTTGATGAGCTAATATGGCAGCTCTTTGTTTCCCCTGTGTGCCACAAGCTTATTGGTTTGAGTATGCACCGGGGATTGGTGCTGCAGTTTCAATGCAGGGATATTGATGCTGCACTGAGGTGCAAGGCATCACTGTCACAATACATACATACTTTACATACACAGAGACAGCTGAAGTACATGACTGAGATTGAGAGGAAGACATAGAAGGAGACAACAGCAACACATCTGACAGACATGCAGAGACGCATTCATGCACTCACGCAGTTGTTTTATGTTCACTTGTGTCATAGCTTTTCCCATATGGCTGGTCTTGTCTCTCTTATCGTTACCATGGGACAGCTGTATATGTTAGCTGGTTATACATACCTATCAGGCTATACATATGGGAGCTGTCTGTTCTGGATATCCCTTGGTACATCAAAGTTACAAAATCTACTGAATCATCCCTCCACTGCTGAAGAGGAGTACACACTTGAGGAGGTGTCCTTGATGTACTGGCGGATGCATTCCTGGTAGTATGGATTTGAAAAGAAAGTATGAGGCTGGAGGTCCTTATGGAGGCACATTACCATTATGTTTAATTCACAGGAGCACATACAAGTGTGTCCATTTAATTACACTATTGCATACGAGTTTCCTAGCTCAGGGCTTATAACTCATCTGACGTTTTAACCTTGACTTGAGACCTTGACATGCTTAAACTGGTGACGCACAGCAATGACACGCAGGCTGTAACTTAGGGTAACGATCAGCTGTTAAATGTGGCGTTTATTGAACTGACAGCATAGCAGCATTGATGCTGATCACATGAACGCACTGTGTCTTACAGTACATAATAACCACTCAAGTCCTTATTTTATTTATTTATCCTTTATTTAACCAGGTTAGTCTCATTGAGCTTAAAATCTCTTTTACAAGAGAGACCTGGCCAAGATGGACAGCATAACACAGTTACACATAAAACACAATACAAAATACAAGTTTGATATTAAGTACAGTTGTAAAACATAAAAATAAGATACTTAACTAAAAAAATTCACAATTTCCGATGGAGTCCAACTTCAAACTCTTAACAACAGCCTTAAATTAGTTTAGAGTTACTAGGTCCTGAAGCTTAAGCTGCTTCTGCAGGTTATTCCATGACGACGGCGCAAACAACTTAAAAGCTGTTTTACCAAGCTCTGTACGAGCTTCAGGAACAGTCATGAGCACCATGTCCTGAGACCTTAACACATGGGGGACACATTTTCTGGACATATACGATGACAAATAACAAGGGAGTTTACCTAAGATCGCCTTGTAAATAAAAACATACAAGTGACTATGTCGTCTCATAAAAAGAGAAGGCCAGTTTACTCTTGAGTACAGTGTACAGTGATGGGTTAAGGCTCTGCTGTTTGTAATGAACCTCAAGGCTCCATGGTATACAGTGTCCAACATATGTAGACAGTGAGCTGATGCATTCATGTACAACAGATCACCATAATCTAGAACCGGCAAGAAGGTAGCTTCGACTAATCGTCGTCTGGCCTCGAGAGAGAAACCTAACTTTAGTTTCAGTTTTTTCACCAGGTTTTGTATGTGGGTTTTAAACGAGATGTGGTCATCAATCATAAATCCCAAGTATTTGTAAGTAGTTACAACCTCAAGGTCATTACCTTGGGAAGTTAAAATTAAATTCCTGCTTTCCTCCTTCCCCCTGTCTGTCTGTCCTTCCCTGATTTCAGCTGTCCATTTATCCACTTTCCCCATTCCTTCGTCTTCGTTCACCTGCCCACTAAAACCCAACTCACAGTTTAAATGCATATTTATTCATAACCGCGCTGCCAATCAAGGACCTGCTATGCAAAGTTCAGCAAAAGTGAATTACCGTTAATATCAAAACATCTCTAGGCTGCATTTGCATGAAGCCAGAAATGATCTCTGGTGTCAACAGATGCCTGATTGGTGACACCTCACTCAATTTGGGAAATTACATTCACTTCATGTGGGACTTTGAAAGCTCTTACAAGAAAACAGTGCACACATTTTAAATCAATCACTTTAGGATACACTTTAGGACAACACTGTAACGCTGCATTGACTGATTCAATATAAATGCAGTGTATGTCAGGGCCAATGATGACAAAATAACACATGCCATACATTGTGTGATGAAGGTCACCTCCTCAGACAGGAGAATGTATGACCTGTTGTGGCTAATCGAGCTGTTCTGACTTCATTAGATTTGAACTCCTCACTGTTTTTTTATGGCAGTTATTCACTATCCTATCATGGAACTAGATTCATTTAACTGGGTCTATAAATGGAACCTTTATCCCTGAAGGATTGTGACAGTACCATGATAGTGCACAGCATATTTATGCACACATACCGATACATAAAGGCACATTCTGCTTGTTTACACATACTTCACATTATTGCCTGTAAATCCTAGCCTGGCTCCGCCCGCCCGCCTACTTCCGGCCAAATTTTATTTTCCCTTCAGTAGTCAGTCTGGGTGTACAGCCCATTTCCCAGTTTTGCTGGAGATTCGACAGCCGGTCCAATCAGCGAACAGAGCGAGTGGCTGAGAACGATGACGTCGAAGTCGCGCTCCAGTTTCAGTTGCCAGAAGCCGGCTCATGACACACGTGACGACCAAACGTTATGCGATTGGTTGGCTAATCCAGAGTGGCACTGGGCAGATCCAATAGTTTTAAACTTTAACAGACACCCGCCTCCATGAGTGAACGTTTGCCAATTAAAGCACTGCCAGACCTTCTGTACAAATGAAATGAAGTACGATGGTCTGGTAGCACCAGGCTATGTAAATCCATGTGCCCTGGCCTAATCGCAATGTTTAAATGTCCTTCTTATTGATCTAGTCAGCTATTTAGAGACCTTAATATGAATGCTGTCCACATATTGCCCATGCAGTAAGTAAGAAACCACAACGGCTACAGTACATTCTAAAACTGAAAAGTTCACCAACACACTCTCAGCTGGCAACATGAATTACATTAGCAGAACGGGTGTCTTTCATACAAACGGTTTACATCGTCTTTAGCTCTTTACAGACCGCTGCACACAATCTATTACAAGATAGAGTACATCTCTCGTCCAACTATTTACAACGTGGCTGGCCTCTCACAAATGTTCCTGGCTTTACTTTCTTCCTGATTGCCATTGAGATTCAGGGTTTGAAACGTGGGCTCTTGGTGAGACTTGCAAGTTTACTTATTGATGCTGATGGCGTAAAACCATTTTCCCATCCTGCTTGTGAGGTGAAGGAATGAAAATACTGCTTTTTGTCTGGCTCTATGCACAATGTGTCACCTTTTGGTATTTCCAGCATTTATGAATGTTGTTCTGTCCATCTTTGTTGCATATCTCTGTCTGCTCCTGCTCCACCTTTGTGCAACCTTCTGTCTCATTATTCCTTTGGTTGTCAAACAAGCGCATACACAGCCACACTGACACGCATCTGATCAGACAACTCTCAAAGTAACTTTTTCCCAACTCTATACGTCTCATTCTCTCCTCTATCCTTACTGCAACCTTCCATCCCCATCCTATTGCCCCTGTGCCTGCTGTTGGTCCATGTGTGATTGATGAAGGGGTGAATCCATCCCTTCCTCCGCCACTCAGCACTCCTCTCTCCCCAAAGCCCCTCCATCCCTCTCTCTTACCTGCCGTCACCAGATGGCACGCCACCTGCCTCCAACAGTCAACAAAAGCTGCAATTACCCTTCATGTCCAACAAAGGGAAAAACACACTAAAGCAAATGCACAGTGCACCCGCATGCAACTGCACACACACACACACACACACACACACACACACACACACACACACACAAAGACACACAGACAGACACACACAAAATGCATGCAGATATATCCAAATAAATGCATACAAGTAAACTGTGGCATGTGGCACACAACTGCCTGCCCACCCATTCAGATGATTTGAGCTTTCATAAACATGATTACTTTTTCTGATTAGGATCATTCTCTCTGTCTGTTAACATTTTGAACTGCAATCGTCCTCTATTGGTGCAATATGACATTGCTACACTTGCTTCTTCACAATCAGAGGGAATTGTCAGTTCTTGAGTTCTAATGCTGCTTGCGTGGTCTACACATCTACCCTCTTATTACGATTACAATTATTTACACCAATTGAGTGACAAGCAAACATACAGCGGGAAGCAGCTGAAACATGCTTTTGCTTTTTTTTCCAAAATAATCTACACCACACAAAACATCATGAAACCTGGCAGGGTATGTGCACCTCAAACAAGAACACAGACACACAGGAGCAGTCATATTTACATACGCATCTACAGTTGAGTTAATGATGGGTAGAGGAAGCGAGATGTGTTAGAACGACAAGCCCCTTTCTTTATACCTTAATAATGGTTATTATTCTGTCATACTGCGACTCTCACTATGCAGAAACGTTACTGACAGCAAGTTTTTTTCCCCTCTATACACCATAATTACATATGATTGATTATGCGTGCGTGTTTGTGTGTCATGGTGTGTAGGCAGTTCCCTATCGCTGCTGATAATTGCGGTGATGATTGACAGCTGTTATAAACAGAATCCCTACTACACCTAACATATTCTGTGGCCCCAGGCTGACAGCAATCATGAACAAATAAAAAGGAGCAAGAGTGAAAAGAGCTTTGAAGTTAGTAATGTGAGGGTTTTTTTCTTTCATCCTACACTTTTGTTATTGAAGTGGAAATGAAAAATAAAATATAGAACCATTGTTATATGCATACTTTATACAGTATACCCATTTATTCAGATCCCCTGCCTCTCTATGCGTCTCTATGCCTCTCTGTTTCTGTGCAGGACCTGTTCCTTAACCGAATACTAACAGTGCTGTGCTTAATGTAGTTATGCTAGTTAGTAAGTTATGCTACATGGAGTATATTGTGCCATGTTGTAATGCAATGTTTTTTTAACTAGTGTTTTCTTGTGCATGAATGTTTGTATGATAACGAATAGAGCAATGTTTGTTTGGGAGAATGGAGAATCACAAGCAGGATTACTGCCGGGTTCTGAGATGAGAGTGACTGATACTACACTCTGAATTGCAAACAGTGACCACTGTCAGCTCTACAAAGCCAGCCTTATTTCACTAAATCCCCCTCTCTTCCAAAAGTTAGCATTGCGCTGCATCCTTCCAAATAAACCTGACCCATATCAGTCAGAGCTTCAACAATGGCCTGATTGTTGTCACAGTCCTACATTTAACACAGAGAATTCACTGCTATTGTATTGTTGCTTTTCACATAGTGAGACAAGCCAAACCTCCAGAGCTATACTGTAAGCACCCTGTGATTTTGTTATATTTTAATGTGTGCTATTTAAATACAATCCATTATACTTCCAGCTTCCCTCCATAAAATAAACATTAGTTTGTGAACACTGATCCATATCATGTACACCTAAATCTAAACCTAAATCTAGAACGATTTAGGGTCTGGCCACAAGCAGTAGAACTTCCCAACTCAAGGGGCGGCACCAATGCATGCATTTCAGATAGTACGATTTGATTGGTCAGTCGGAATTTTCCAACATAGTTAATGAGCTCCATCGGTTCGTCCCTAGTTTAAGCTGCGGAGCAAAGTTAATTTGCTTGCGGCGAGACTGGATTTCCAGGGTTCCTATATCATCCATTAGGAATGTAATCTTAGGTAAAAAGTCCTGCTGGTTTTACAACCATCAAAGTTGTCTGTTATTAGAATATTTTTTTTGTAAATGTAATAAAAGCAATATAGCTAGTTTGCTCTATACATGCATCACGTAAAAACCATTCCAACTTTTATTCCACACTTTTATCGAAGTAATACCGGTATATAGAAATCAATACTGTGATGATTGATCAACTTCAAAGGAACTTGTTTATAAGCTCAGATAAATTATCTTTATGAAATTCAGCACATGGTGTCCACTTTAGTTCTTTATTGGCCCACCTTATTGCATTATGTGTAAGATCTTTGCTGTGTGTGCCAGCACTTTTCAATAAACTCACTTCTTTGAATTTATACTCAAGTGAACATTGATTTGCCTTTATTAAAAAAATGGATTCCTTATTTGATGCATGACCTTATGATGGCATGAGCCGTCAAGGAAATGTCCATAAAGAACTGGAGCAAAGAGAATTACAGTGAGGAAAATAAAATGAAGAAGAAAAAAAGAAAAAGTCCTCGCTCATCCATGCATCACACAGCCCACCTTTCTCCCTTATTTAGTCAATTCTTGGTTACGATGGATTAATGAAATATGATTGATTTCCTTTTCATATTTCACATTCCATCTGAATATATATTACTGCAAAGTGATGTTATAAGTTATTGCTGCTTGCATGTGCATACACTCAGAGACACACACACAGACACATATACACCCAGACACACACACCCAGACACACACACACACACACACACACACACACACACACACACACACACACACACACACACACACACACACACACACACACACACACACACACACACACACAGAGACCCACAGACACGTTCACGCACAGCAAGATGATGTTTCTCACACACAGGGTGGCCAATCAAACAATGCTGTCTCCTGGTGCAGCAATCAACAATGACAGGCAGACAAATTACACCATTTAGTCATGTAATATCAATTATTACTGTTTGGCATTTTTTTTTGGTCAGATAGACAGACAGTTTAATTATCACGCAATAGAAACACAATGCTAACTAATTAAAAAATAAAAGATAATGCTTTGTATAAATCTTTAGAATCAACTACTACAAATCTACATCTGCGAGGGATTATTCATTACAAATTCCCAATATCTCGGGTGTTCTGTTTTGTTCTGCCAAGTTGCAACAGGGAGAAGACGTTCTAAAGTATTACCACAGATTTACATTCCCCCCACCAAGTTCACCAGACAGTTGCACAGTGTGTACCTTGGACTTAACCACCACACCTCTCTCCCCCCTCTGACAACTCCATTACAACACAATCAATGGGGGGGCGGGGGAGGGGGGGTGTATGGGAATGGAAGGAATTCCACCATGCTGAGATGGCAAACAGTAATTCTATAGAGCAAATTGAACTTAGAATCCAATTCCATGGACAGATTTGATGTGTTTCTCAGACCTGCTGCAGAAATTAACAAGCAGAGAGCATGAATGCAAATGAGGAAGCACAGTATTGTAAGCAACATTTGCACAGCATCAAATGTATTCGGGCAAATTACCTACGGAGTGAACATGTTGTCAATGTTTCTTATGTATTGGATATTTGCAGCAACATCTCGGAATGCATACTATATACGGGTTGAAATTGTGAATTTAGCATTTGCCTATACTACACTGCATTGCATTGTAGCCTAGAATACAGAATCAGGTTACAGTCTTACTATATTAATCGTTGAAGATGTTGATTAAGTTCTACCCTCTCCACTCTGGTTGATTTGTTTACAACCAGTTTGATGTGAACAAACATTTCTGGAGAGCTTTATATGGCTGTAAGGGGGAAATTGATCATGCTGAATCCTGTACAATGTAATCTTAAGTAGTAATACTGTTTTTATGTGCTTATTTGTTGATCACTAAAGTTTCTCTGTCAGGTTGATAATTCAGAAAATGCCAACACCTGTCTCAATGTAAACTTCCCAACAAGAAAGTTAGACTCCCTACAAAATTATTTCTCTCCTCCGGATACGTTCGGATTAAAGTGTGAACGTTCCCTTGATAAAGGTGAAAACAATCATTTATATTCACTTGCTGCATCATATGGGGCCTCAGACAGATAGCTGTATAGTTCTATACAGATGACCCAATCTCTTTGAAAAAGTCATTCTCGGGGCGTAGTGGAAAGAGAGCGTACCATATCGGCTCCGGACTTTGTTGCAGTGGTCGCGGGTTCAAATCCGACCCGTGTACCTTTACTGCATGTCACCTTTACTGCATGTCATCCCCCCTCTCTCTTTCTGTCCAAATTTCAATGATGTGCTATCCAATGAAAAAGCTTGAAAATGCAAAAAGATAATCTTGAAAAAAAAAGGGATGCCAAATGGGATGTCTGGGATATTCCTGAGTTCTGCTTACTTTGTGTTGTCACTCTGACCTGTTCATTAGCTCAGCCACCAGCTATTATTTTACTCTCCATTGTACTGTATTAAGAGAGAGACCAGCTTTCTATTGGTGTGCATGATATAAACTAACTTCTGTCTTGTGAACCTTGCTTCGTTCATTCAATATTTGACAACCATGTATAGAGTTTTGTCTTGTTCCTCGTTGTCGGAGTGGGATGACAACAATGTGTGAGTGAAAGAGCAGCACTGTGTGTTGCACTGTTGACCTACTCTGTGAAGAAAGATGGCACCAACAATTGCAGTACCACTAGATTTTTAATGACAATCCCCCTACTTCACATCTCCTCCCACTGCAAGCTAAGTAAACAGTTTATCTTGGCAGGAAATTTTACTTTCACTGTCTAACTCCACAAAGACATAGCCCATACTAGGAGTTGCACTAAGTAAGTGCAGACAAAATAAATAAAAAAAATGTACTAAAAATATTATTTAAAGGGGGAAAAGAAGTAACATGGGAAATGAACACATGCAACAAAAAGGGGATGCAGAGTTGTCGGTTTTTCTTCAAAAGTTGGTGTACAATGGACTTTAAAATCACTTTAGGCTACAAATCAGCACGGTTTTCCAATAACATTAACATGTTGCAGTGCATTTGGTTGCCTTAATTCTAACCTTTATATCCAGTGTGACATCAGATCTATCACCATGGGTCACATCCACTAGCTGCTGCAGGACCCACCACAACATTTTGGTCAGAATTAGACGGTGTATTTTCTCTTGTGGTCCTACAAGGCCCCCATAATGTTTGGGAGTGTTTTTCTTAGATTTTACAGCACTACTTATTTCCCGAGTTTCTTAATCCTGAACAAATCCCAGCACTGAAATGTACCTACGATGCTCTCCTTTATTCCCATGTGTTGCTTTCACACCAAATTGCATCAGGCAGCACATTTTATTGAGGCAAATTGAATAAAAATGGGTGGTGTGGAATTTGAACAGAGCTTGCCTTTACATAAATATTGACCTATTTGTGTCACATTATTGACCCTTATGAAGGCTGACAAGCCTCAGTCAACCCTGAAATATATTAAATGTTTTAACTTGATGTATTTGGTTGGAAACAATCCCTGTTTCACTTTAAATGCAGCCACCTACAAGCACACATACTTGCAGACAGTGTGTTATATGCTGTAAGTGCATGCAGTGAATAGCTTTGTATGGACACTTTCTGCTTTCTCCCCTATTTGCATTTGGAGCTTAAATTAAATTAGTTGTCAATTGTTTTTTAAAAATTAATCAGTTGAAGTCAATTAAAACCATTCAAAGGCGCAGTAATTGTTTAATACTGCCTCTGGGAATTATGTCATATAAAATACTCACTGTCACCTGCAGTGACAGTGTGTGTGTGTGTGTGTGTGTGTGTGTGTGTGTGTGTGTGTGTGTGTGTGTGTGTGTGTGTGTGTGTGTGTGTGTGTGTGTGTGTGTGTGTGTGTGTCTGCGTGTGTGTGTGTGTGTGCGTGCACATGTGTGTGTGTGTGTGTGTGTGTGTGGGATGGTGGGTGTTTGTATGTATGTGTGTGTCGTGTGCCAGAATCTGTTTGTTGGGACATAGCTGCTTACCAGTGTGCCTGGAATATGTACATGTACTCATCTTTGATCTAAAAGTGCTCGAGCTGTGTGATGTTGTGTGACTTGTATGGGATCCAATGCAAGGTGACTATTATGTGTGTGTTTCTAAGGTCTCCAGTTTACCAGTTGTAGGTCGAGTGCCAAGAAGAACAGACACCTTGGGAAACCAGGCTATGCTTTAATAAACCATGCGGCTGGCGGGTTTATGCAAGCGTGAATGCATACTGTTGGGTGTGTGTTTTAGAGTGTGTGTATGTACATGTTGATTCAGGAGGCTACTTTTGGCTTGGTGGCAGGGCAGAATTACTTTGCCTCCTGTGTTGCCCTTGGGAGGGTGGCAGTAGAAATGTGGCCAAAAATGTCTTGATTGAATCAGGGAGATACCTTCACTGTGGTGCCATATGGAGATAATGGTACAAGATTGGACTTGGCGTTTTTGAGCAACAGTGGCAGCCTGAGAGCGTAGTCCTGTCCAAGGCTTCCTGAGAGGATGAAATGATGAACGGTGATGTTGATAGGCTGTCCTTTTGCATTCTTTTCCTCAAGGCTGTTTGTGCTATTCTCCAGTGTAATGCAGCAGGGATCTGAAAATGCTTCATAAATTCCGACTCTGATTTTATATGGCTGACATTGAGTCTGTTTTTGGTGTTGCCTGCTGTGCATTGATATGTTATGAATAAAATAGTTGTAATTATCCAGAATTTCAAAATACATTGCAGCTAGCTGTTCAACACAAGGCCATAAAGAGTCAAATTAAACAGTTTGATATAAACCTACCCAACATGACGTTACTGTGGAATCAGTGACAGCTGAGCAGCTGTGTTCATGATGATAAGATAAGATAAGATAAGATATACTTTATTCATCCCAGCAGGGAAATTCAGATGCTACAGCAGCCAGCATACACAGAACACAACACAGCACATATAGGCCTATCCCCACCCAAACATGAGCATACATACATAGCCAAGATGAGAAAGTGGTATGGATAGTCTCTGTGCATAAGTGCATAAGTAGCTGTTACTCGTATATAACAGTACACAAATACTAGCTCTGCCAGTGCATATGATATGATAAAAAAACAAAAATTATGCTAAAAGAAAAAGCAATCAAGTGTGCAATTATACATGTGCAAAAAATGCAAAATATGCAGCGCAGGCTAAAGTTTAAAAGTTCAAATGTCCTCTGTCCTTACTGAAAGGGGGAGTCATTATAAAGTGCAATTGCAGTAGGTAAAAAAGTGCTTTTGTATCTGTTATTTTTGCAGCTTAGCCGCCCTAGCCTCCCACTAAAAACACTCCTCTGTTTACACACAAGACTGTGTAAGGGATGCATGTTATTGTCCATAATGTTCAGCAGCTTCTGTACCATCCTTCTCCCCATCACCACCTCCAGGGGCTCCACAGCAGTACCCAGCACAGAGCCAGCCCTCCTGATCAGCTTGTTGAGCTTTTTAGAGTCACAAGCCCTGATGCCGCTGCCCCAGGAGATGGCCGCAAAGAAAATGGCACTTGCCACAACAGACTGATAAAACATGGCCAACATTTTGTTACACACATTAAAAGACCTAAGCTTCCTCAAAAAGTAGAGTCTACTCTGGCCCTTTTTGTAGACAGCCTCTGTGTGTTGCTTCCAGTCCAGTTTATTGTTCATGTGAACCCCCAAGTATTTATAGGACTCCACCACCTGCACCTTATCCCCAAGGATAGAGATGGTGCTTAGCTCAGGACTGGCCCTCCTAAAGTCCACCACCATTTCCTTGGTCTTTGTGACATTTAAAACCAGGTTGTTCTTCCCACTCCATGCAACAAAGTTATCCACCAGCTGCCTGTATTCTGTCTCCTCTCCACCACTGATACACCCCACTACCGCAGTGTCGTCTGAGAACTTCTGTAAGTGACAAGCCTTAGGGTGTATTCACACATGCCGTGTTTAGTTCGGTTGAAACGAACTCAGGTGCACTTCTGCCTTCAGTGCGCATCTTTCAGGCAGGTGTGAATACAGCAATCGCACTCGGGGGCGGACCAAACAAGCGGACCGAGACCCAGCTGAAGAGGTGGTCTCGATGCGCTTCAAAACGAACTCTGCTGCAGTTCGTTTGTGGTGTGAATTTGGCCGGACTCGATCCGACCCAATTGCAGGAAGCACTGCGCCTTTGATTTCTTTTCTTTTCTTTTTTTTCTTTAATCGCCATCAGCTTCACATTATGGGAAAGTGTTGTTGTCGCCGTTGTTAGGAAGATTAGTTGTGGTTTGACCGGGAGCCCCGAGCAAAAATATTACAGTTGATAATGACGCGTACACATGTTCAGCGATCAGATGGAGAGGGGAGCGTCTCCCGCACAGTGCCAACAGGTTCACCCTGCGCTTTGCATGAAGTGTGTGTTTTTATTTTTCTTCCCAACGTGACCGTCAATACTGTCCCTGTGTCAGTTTGGAACTGAACTGCGCCGAACTGACACCCAGCTGATACACTGCTTAATCAGCTGAGTGTCAGCTTGAGCCTATTCTTCTCTCGAGCCGCGCGTCCAACAGCAACAATACAGTAGGCTATACATTATGTTTCACATCGTAGGCTACAAGCCACATAACGTGGCATTGACTTAGGGCTACATATTATAACCATATGAAACAACAATAATTACATTTTCTTCTTCTTTATTTATAGGCTAGATGTAGGCCTTTTTATTATTTTTAACCCCGTATTATATCAATGATATATTTCGCAGTTTTTACTTCGTTCTTCCTGCTTCTCTCCATCCCAGAATGTCTGTCCAATGAATGAATGACCTCAGATCACGTGTGGTTTTGCTTCGTAATGCTGGTTCAATTGCAAAAGAGGCAATATGAAAGTGGACCACACCAAACAAAAAAAATCTAAACTCTATTTGGTCTGGACCAAAGCAAGTGAACTAACGGACTTTCCATGTGTGAATACACCCTTAGAGTTGTACTGGAAGTCTGAGGTGTATAGTGTGAAGAGGAAAGGAGACAGCACAGTCCCCTGCGGCGCTCCTATGTCACTGACTGCCCGCTCAGACACAGACCTCCCCAGCCTCACAAACTGTGGTCTGTCAGTCAGGTAATCCATGATCCATGATGTTGTTGTAGTGTCTACCTGCATCAGCTCCAGCTTCTCACGTAGCAGTACTGGCTGTATGGTGTTAAACGCACTTGAAAAATCAAAAAACATAATCCTTACAGTGCTACCAGACTTGTCTAGGTGAGAGTGGGCTCTGTGGAGTAGGTATATGATGGCGTCCTCAACCCCCACCTTTGGGCAGTATGCAAACTGCAGTGGGTCCAGATAGCTGGTCACCTGTGGTCTCAGGTGGACCAAGACCAGCCTCTCAAGTACCTTCATAATGTGCGATGTTAGGGCAATTGGTCTGTAGTCGTTGAGGGCAGAGGGCGAGGGTTTCTTGGGGACCGGAACAAGGCAGGATGTTTTCCACAGCACAGGCACCCTCCCCTGGCTAAGGCTGAGGTTGAAAAGATGCTGTAGAATGCCACATAGCTGATCTGCGCAGGCTTTCAGGACCCTGGGGCTGATGCCATCTGGACCTGCTGCCTTGTTCTTGCCAAGTCTCTCGAGCTGCATTTTCACCTCACTACTGGAGACAGACAGACAGGCTAGAGAAGTGTGGGGTAGGGGTGGGGCACGGTGGGGGTCCGAGCATGTTGGGGGGACAGTGGGTGCCGTCCAGGTAACTTGCTGGGAGGGGGGGGGGCTGTGTGAGGGGGGAGGATATAGGGTCTGTGTGGCTGTCAGGGGCCGGGGAGGTAGCCAAAGGCGTCGTGCTGAACCTATTGAAGAACACGTTCAGCTCATTGGCCCTTTCCTGAGTACCTTCTGCCTGATTTCCTTTCACCTTGAAGCCGGTTATGGTTTTCATACCTTGCCACACATCCCTAATGTTGTTATGTTGGAGCTTGCTCTCCAGCTTCCTCCTGTATGCCTCCTTGTTCTCTCTCAGCCTCACTCTCAACTCCCTCTGTACGCTCTTCAGCAACTCACTGTCACCGTCCCTGAATGCCTTCTTCTTTTTATTTAGCAGACATTTTAAATCACTGGTGATCCAGGGTTTATTATTTGCAAAGCACCTCACCTCCCTAGTAGGTACCACATTATTAACACAGAAGGAGATGTAATCAGTTATGCAGTCTGTCATGGAGTCAATGTTATCCCCATGGGGTTCACAGAGCACATCCCAGTATGTAGCCTCAAAACACCCCTGAAGGATCTCATTGGATTCCTGAGACCAGCTCCTGACTGTTCTTGTGGTTACCGGTTGCCGCTGAACAATGGGTGTGTAGGTTGGACTAAGCAGAACCAGGTTATGGTCTGACCTGCCAAGGGGAGGGAGGGCTGTGGACCTGTATGCATCCTGTATGTTTGCATACAGTAAATCCAGTGTTTTATTGTCTCTGGTAGGACACATGACAAATTGGTGAAAAGTTGGGAGGGTTGTAGAGAGAGAGGCATGATTAAAATCCCCAGAGATTGCAACGAAGGCATTTGGATGATGTGTGAGTATTTTAGCTGTGACTGAGTTGATGACGTCACATGCTATGTTGGCATCAGCTGACGGCGGGATGTAAACAACAATGGCGACAGCACAGGTAAATTCCCTCGGGAGATAATATGGACGCAGACTAACAGCCAACAGTTCGATGTTAGTGGTGCAGATGCGCTCCTTTACATTAATGTGAGAAGGATGACACCATCGGTTATTCACAAGCAGAGCAAGCCCCCTCCTCTCTTCTTACCGCTCAGCCTGTGATCCCGGTCAGCCCGCACCGTCATAAATCCATTCATTGTTGAGTTTGCGTCCGGAATATTCTCCTGCATCCATGTCTCAGTAAAACACATTAAACTGCATTCTCGATATTCACGCTGTGATTTTATGAGCGCTCCAAGCTCGTCCACCTTGTTCACCAGCGACCTCACGTTCCCCATGACAATCGAGGGGATGCAGGGCTTGAACCTTCTCCTCCTTGCTCTCCTTATAACACCGGCTCTGCATCCTCGGCGTCTTCTCGTAAGCTCCTCTGGGATTTTGTGTCTCGTTCCCATCCAAGGTAGTGGTTTGGAGAGCGCTAACAGCTGGTCGCGCGTGTAAACAATACCGCCAGCGTTGGCATACTGTCCCGTCGTGAAAAAGTTTGTAAAAACTATAAAAACTAATAAAACTCGACACAGCCACTTAGTGCCCATCTTGGCTAACTCGTAGGCTAGAACAGGTGACTTAACAGGTAACAAAACACTTTAAAAACACCTAAAACGCAAGACAAAGCCGGAGCTGCTGCAACAGGCTGCCACTAGCGCGGCGCCACCAGAATCTAATAAGATGTACTTCTTTGACCATGAGTTTGTTGCATACAACAATGTTTTCCTGGATTGGTACGGATATCCACCATGAGATAGACTCACAAACATTTAATACACATGTATGCTCCCCAGCTGTAGAATCCAAATGGCTTTGTAGGTCCATGGACTCTTCATTTATTGTTCAATCAGTTGATCAAAATATGATTCATTCAGGAGGTTAATCACCAAATAGTAACAACATCCCAATGATCCTCAGATATGCTCTGTGTTTCAGAAATGTTTGCATGCTAACCGGCTAAACTTAAATGATGAACGTAACCTGCTTAACCGCACGTTAAAGCTCCCATATGATGCACTTTGCTGTCAATTTTATATGGTCTAAATAGTCCCTAATACTTATTTGTTTAAATGTTTGCTGAAAAACCCGTTCAGATCATTTATTGTAGCAAGCCTCTATACCCTGATTTTCCTCTGGTCTCAGGATGACCTATATTGGTGTCTGCAGCCTGCGTTCTGGCTGGCCCCTCCCACCTCTGTGCCGGGCCCTCCCACCGCCTCTGCCGTGCTTATGTGATACTAGAGAGACACTGCGTGACTGCGAATACAGTGTTTACCGGAGCTAAGCCATACTTTGAACAGTTTGACATGACCTGACATGATTAAAACCAGTGAAAACAGTAGCTTCAAAGTTTGATTTCTACAGAAATAGCTTCCTATACGGTGTCATGTTAAAACCAAAGCATTATTAGACTGCAATGGGAAAGCTAAGTTAGTGTAATAGGGGCAACAGCGGGATGCAACCGCATAGCTACACGGGCGCTTACAGCTAAAAATAACACTCAGATGATTTAAAACCAATAATAACATTAGCTTCAAAGTTCGATTTCTACAGGAACAACTTCCCACCCTGTGTGGTGTTAAAAACGAGGCATTATTAGACTGCAATGGGAAAGCTAAGTTTGTGTAATAGGAGCAAACGCTGGATGCTACATCCGAAGCTACATGGGCGCTAACAGCTAAAAATAAAACTCAGACTATTTAAAACCAGTGAAAACAGTAGCCTCACATTTGATTTCTACATGAATAACTTCCCACCCTTTGTGGTGTTAAAAACGAGGAATTATTAGACTGCAATGGGAAAGCTAAGTTAGTGTAATAGGAGCAAACGCTGGATGCTACATCCGAAGCTACATGGGCACTAACGGCTAAAAATAACACTCAGATGATTTAAAACCAGTGAAAACAGTAGCTTAACAGTTTGATTTCTACAGGAATATCTTCCCATCCTTTGTCATGTTAAAAACGAGGCATCATTAGACTGCAATGGGAAAGCTAAGTTAGTGTAATAGGAGCAAACGCTGGATGCTACTCCTGAAGCTATATGCTACACTAGGTAAATAACAGGCAAACAACCATTGAGGAGATTCCTTTTGGTTTCACCAATGGAATTACTACACAAGTAGCTTCTTGTCTCGTTATAAACGTGGCATTATTAAGACTGCTGTGATTAAGATAAATTAGTGGATTATGAGCAGAATGCTTCTATGTTGGTTTATGCAACACTCTGCATGCTTTGCTGTACCACGGGCATCTCGTCGCTTAGCGGGGAAAACAACATGGCTGTCGCTCGGAACTGCACGGTGGAAGTTTCTGGTTACTAATGTGGGGGGGAAGCATGGACATATAAAGAAAATATGGGGAAGTGGCTTCTTCTCACTGTGACGACATATCGAGAAGAATTCTGAACGGGGTACATTGGGGGGAGGGGTGGGGGTTTCAGAAAGGGGGAGAGTGAGAAAAGGAGAGTTTTCTTTTTTTATACTTTGGCAGTCTCTAGGCACACCGTGGACCAATGTTTATGTTCAAAAACATTGAAAAAGTGCATTTTGCATAATATGGGACCTTTAAAAATGTTATTGTACTGTATGTTAAGAATGTTGACACTATTTAAACAGTGATGAAACTGCACATGGTGTACATCAGCTTTGAAACAATTGCATTCTGAACGCTAACTGTGCTGCTCACATAACTCATCACACCTCAGAAAAGAACTGAGGGCATTTATTCAAGCTGCAAAGTTCTAGCATTGCAGAGAATGACAAGTGGTTTGATTTCTCACCTGGAAATGTTCTGTTGAACCTGCAACTGATTGGCGTCTAAGAGGGGCTCTCCTTCACTGACCTGGAGCAGGTGTTGACTGCTCTCAGAATGACAGGGACAGTCAGTACGAAGAGGTTTTTTTTGCTAGCCAAGAGGAAATACAGAAAGCTGGATAGGATACAACAAGATCCACAAGTGAGACGTGGGTGTCAGTTTTCCAAAACACAGGGAGAGCCAACATGATGAACATGCTCAGGATTGTCTCATTTGTCTTTGGTGAGCCAGGCTCAAAGGCCTTTTGCAGAGAGGATTTTTTTCTCTGATGATGGCTATTAAAGATGTAGACTCACAAAACAGATGGAGCACAGAGATGATCAAACATGAACTTCAAATATCTGTGAATTGTTACTCGTCATGTAAGGACCCCTCTCCAGCTGTGCAGAAAAACAAAGGGCCTCTTGATGCAGTCGAGAGAAGCACACAATAACCAGGGGAAGACTTAGTGAGTCACTATTCCTCTTTTGCGTTTGAAATGTGTGTTTGTTTGTTTTTGTGGTTAAAGAGGACCTATTATGCTACTTTTCTGGTCTTAATTTCTTGTTTTACACTGCTATAGAGCAACCTGACACGAATCACATCACAAAAAACTATGTAGATTTTCGGGAAGCTCTTTCTCTTATTTTGGCGATCCAGCACATCCTGTCAACACTTGAGTGTGTGTGCTTCGGCTCCCTCCGCCTGTGCTTCGGCCATCTCCGCTCCCCTCCCCCCCTCCTGCAAACCCCACTCCGTTGTGATTGGTTACCTTCCTTCCGGAACACTTTCAGTGGCGGGAAGCACGAGCATGGACCTATAAGGGCGCGAGGCAGACGCGAACAGGGAAGTGACAGCATTACCATACATGGAAACATCCGCGTGGAGACGTCACAAAGTTTTATGCGACGTCACAAATTATGAAAGGGTAGACCGCTTTAAAGACGTGACTTCTCGACTGGCTAGAATAGTGTTTAGTGCTCTGCACAGACACCCCAGACGGTCAGCAGGGAATATGTCGAAATGCATGTAAGTCATTATTTGATAATTTAGTATGGTTAAGCATGACTATGAATCATCATAACAACGTTTATAAGTCATAAAAGTCAAAAAGCATCATAGGTCCTCTTTAAGGTCCAAATTGTGATTCATTTCATCACTTATTTGGAGGCGTATTCACATAAGCTTTTATAATGGTACATTTTTGTAAAGCTTTAGCGCTTGAATTGAATTTACACAGTTGTGCCTTTGTACAAACACTGTGTCCCTGATCCGGTCAGAAAGTTTGCAAACCTTTACTAGTCTAGTTACAGTCTGCCAAACATGGAACCAAGGTCAACATATTTTGTGTCAACGGACTAGCCTCATATATAAAAGAATGACAGGGCTGCGTTTTTAATCATGCTTTTTAAAAATTAATTCATTCCACTTGTTACCACTGAAAATGGTTTTTCAAATGAGTGACTGACTGATACTTAGACAACTTTGATTTGTTGCTTAGGCTCTCTATAAATGAATTACAAAACACTTTGATAAGCAAATTGTACCAAAGGTCCTTAAATTAAAGGGACCATTTTTGTATTCTGCACGACCAAAACACATTAATCATCCGTTCATTTCAAACTCGCAAATAGAAATTCAAAAGGCCTACTACAGGGCATGGATTGATAACAAAGGGCCTCAAAGGCTATTGAAGTGGTATTGACTTTATTCCATTTGAAGGAGTGATGCATTTCAATGCAAGTCTAATGTGAGAGACCATTCCTTTTAATCGAATTCCACTAGTGCATGTGATCTTATCAACCATCACTCACACAGCTTCAACATCCGATACTAAAAATCATCAACACACAAGCAGTCGTGTATGCTCTATGAGAGGAGGCCAATGTCTGTTTCCCCTTTCAGTTACACATACATATCGAATAAACAAAGGGGTGCAGGTGGCGAGCTGCCTGCTGCGAGGAATGGCTGATTTTTAATGTAATGTATAGACTGGCCTGTCAGGGTGTGGGGAAAGAGCTAGTTTAGATACTACCACAGGCCCATCCTATAGTGGCCAAGACCTTAATGATCTCAGCCAAACACAAGACTTCCGCTCCAAACAATAAGAATTAGGGGTGGGCGGCTGATGGACACCAGGTCTGTGTGTGCGTGTGTGTATTTGAGTTTGTGCAAGTGTTTGTGTGTTGTTTCTTTGCTTTCGTTGGAGTGTTTTCCTCAGGGGATATAAATCAATGTGTCACGTAATTGCTTGAGTGACCTTTGCTGATAAGAGACGGTAGCCTTTTGAAATCTCTATCTGTCTCTGTCACTTTGGCCATCTTCACCTCTCAACCACTGCCTTCTCTCTGTCACACGCTCTCAAATCATTATACTCACACACACACACACACACACACACACACACACACACACACACACACACACACACACACACACACACACACACACACACACACACACACACACACACACACACACACACACACACACACACACACACACAAACTATTTTGGAATCCCTTGGCTGGTGAAGACTTTGCATTCAATTGTTAAGTGTTAACCCATGCACAGTTTAATTCTAATTCTGGACCCTAATCCAAACAGAATGTGCTTTTTTTCCTTTTTGAATAACGGGGGCATCAAACTAAAATGATTACCGCGACCTTCAATAATCCAATCTTACAAACTCAATCATTAATCATGTATGAATTGTATTTTACACGGGACTTGGAGGCAACACACGGGTTTGTTTTTGGACAATCTTTGAATATATACATCATGTAAGAGTAACTCATTTCCATATCCAATACTCAATCAATCAGGCCCGCTTAATTGTTTTGAATGGGGACATCTTTTCAAAAATACATCTCTTTAGATCGAGAGAAAAGCATATCTGTTTATTTTTTTTAAATATCTACATCATCATTTGCATAATATAATAACTGTTATTATATGTGAATGTATTTCCACAGTTAAGCTCACATGAATTATTACTGTTTATAAAATAGTATTGTTTTTTCCAGTTTTATCAGAGTCTCTAAGCTTTTGAAAGGGATTTGTTTGATTGATTTGCTCATATCGAACATTTTGAAAGCCACAAAAAGATCACAGAGAGGCAGCACAGTTACAGTGATTCCTAACATTAAAGCTGTGCTGCTGCATTTGATCACCACTAGCACTCCCTTTGATGCAGTAAGTGGTGGCAATTTTAGATTTTTTTTAAACATTTGTTGTAGAAATGGAAGCATCACAGAGACCCCTGCTCTTGTTTTCAGGAAGCACTCATATTTGGCTAAAACCTCCTGCCTACAGTATTTAATCAAAAAGATTAAACACAAAGTGCAAGTATACAGTATTAAGCAGGGCCGGCCCTGACCAATTTGGCGCCCTAGGCAAGATTTTAGCTGGCGCCCCCCAGTGCATTGCAGTCAGGTCCACCACCGTTCATACACTCACACAGAACTGGATAGCTTTGTCTTTGACATTTCATTTTATTTTAGATAGAAAATAACCCACAAAATAAAAACCATATTACAAAACAAGTGACATAACATTAAAAAATTAATACAATATTACGATTCGCACAGAAAAATGCAGACGTTAAAAGTATAATCTATTACAAGTATAGTTTAACATTTTAAATAAATCATAACTTTGCATTGAATATAATTCCACACAAAAAGCTATATTACAAAATTAAATGACAGAGACCTCTGGTTTGTACTGCTATTTAACTTAATTCCAACAGAGAGCTGTAGATGTTAAGACCTCATCTTCATATCTCAACAAGCTCACCTCACCTTGCTACAGCTACTACTCTTGCCTTTGGGTCTATTGCTGAAGCCTTTATTCCTCATGCTACATCACTGGGCTGTGCTGAGGTGGAGAAGATGTCTGCAGGACAGGTGGCTCAAAGTATTTCAAATGAAAACCTGAAGAGAAAAGAGAAGTATACATGTTGTTATATTATTTATATTAATACATGGTGAAAAGCCTTAAAATGGAAATTAGATAAGATTAAACTCCTTCAATGTTTTTTATAGATCGGCTATCCTCAGTAGTTGTCCTATTTTAAGCTTAACTCATATTTTGAAATTATAGTATTAACAGCATTAGTTAAAAAAATAAAAATAAAGTTTTGGTAGCCCATTTTTATTTTTTTATTTTTTGTAGCGGCGCCCCCTGCGGATGGATGCGCCCCTAGCATTTGCCTATACTGCCTATGCCCAGGGCCGGGCCTGGTATTAAGACCCCGCTAGACATCTTATTAATCTTTCTTTTTTACCTCTACCTTTAGTTTGATCGTCCTTTCTTTACACCTATGTACACCTTATGCTTTTCTGCCTTGCTCTTCTAGAGTTTTTCTTCCACTTTTTTTCCAAGTAAGGAGTTTGTTGGGGCCTGTTGTTCCTTATCCGAATCAAGGGTCTGGGAGCATAGTGGGTGTGTTATACTGTCCAGATTGTAAAGCCCCCTGATACTAGGTTATATAAATACAATTGACTTCTTATTCCCTTGTACCCCTTGCCATCTACCTCAATTCATTCCATATTTCTCAATTTGTTCTTCTCATGTACCTGACGGTTTTGTCATTTGTCGCAGCGTGTCATGTTAGATCCCTCCCCCGCTGTGGCAGGAGCCTGTGGAGAGGGGAAGGGAAGGAATGAGGAGGGGGGAAAAAATGAACAGGGGAGTGATTTGTCGTTTCCAGGTAGTTGTTCCGTTGGGAAGTGTAATGGCCTATGGCTCTTCAAAGTGTCTCCCATCTGTCATAAAGTGTTCAGTGCAGATGGACACATACAGCAACTCACTGCCGGGCTGGGGCTACAGCTGTGTGCCAAGAGACCGGGCCAGCATTTTAAAGCATGTGAATGATGTGTGATGTCAGTCCGCTATACACTGTGTCTACACGTGTTAGCGCGTGTGTGTGTTTGTCTAGTTGTGACTGTCGGTGTGTGAAGTCGCAAACTGACATTACTTGGATTTATAGCGTTGCTTACATAATAGTGTGTATTAGCCTGTGTGTGCTGAAGTAATTATTTTTGTACGGCACTTTTTAATAAGATGTGCACTTTACTTTTGTTTTTTTGTTTGTGTGTGTGTGTGTGTGTGTGTGTGTGTGTGTGTGTGTGTAGGTGTGTGTACGTGAGTGTGTGTACATGCATCTGCAACATTTCCGGTAATAGGAAACAGGCCACAGTGTGCTCTAATATATTAAATAGAAACAAGAACTGCTCAATAACACTGTCACATTGCTTTATACTTAGGCTCAAGTAACTTCTCTAAAGTGCTGTTGTCACTTACCCTCCTCTCTCTCTCTCTCTCTCTCTCTCTCTCTCTCTCTCTCCTTGCCTGTCTCTCAGACACTTCTTTGCCATATTCCTTCTCTCTCTTTCCTCTTTACCTTTTTCTTTTTTGGTCTATCACCTGATTTCCCCCTTCCTTATGCCTATCTCTCTGTCTGCTGCTCCACCTGAATTCTCCCTTCATTTCAGTCCTTATCTGTCTGTGTTTCTGTCTACAGCCTAGTTTCCTTGCAGCCTAAAAAGACACCACCGCTGTAGTTGTCGAATCATTTGTATCATTTTGCCAGAAGGAGCATAATAGAAACTCCCTGACTCTTAGGAAAATTGCAAAGAACCCTGAAAGTATTGTAAGAAGCTGAAAATGGCTTGAGTGTTTTTTTTTTCTCTCAATCTAACCACAAAATGAGAACCGGAAAAAAAAATATTGCCTTTGCCTGTTTTTCCAATAATGGTCCATTTCCCTTCACTCTGCACTCTTTGTTATATTTCAACATACTCATTCATAATCACTTGTGTTCTTTTTTATCTGACCACTTTATATGTCCACTTAAATATAGTGGAAGGCTACCCCCAGCAGTTTCAATTAAGGACTTTTGCTCTTTGGTACTTGACTTCAACTAGAATCAGGTCAAATGTAAGAAATTAGTATCAGAGAAGCCTTTAAGCAGATTGCAGAGTCTTGCTCAAGGACACTCAGGTAGGATGGGTGTTTGCTGTCACAGTTTGCTTGAGTTCCAGGCCCTCTAGTTTGAAGCACATAATGCCGTATTGGCAGTGGTCTCGAAATCCATTTCTGCAACCTTAAATAAGATATTCAACACAACGAGAACACAATACAACACTCATATAAAACATAAATACATAAAACACACTTGAGCAGCAGGGAGTCTGAACTACTCTTAAGAATAAAGGTAAAAAAAGACTGTCTACTAGAGGGTGCATTGTTTGATACAAAACGCAAACTGACTGCATTATTGATGGGTCTGAAAAAAAAGATCATTCAGTATTCTTACACATATTCATTTAACATCACAAGTCACAGTGCTCTGAGGTGTGCCCAGGTTTGCTTTAAATAGTTGATGTGATCTCATTGTAATTGGTGTAAATATTTCATGTATGGGAAAGTATGTATGCAGAAAAACAAGGACTGACAGCAAAGAATGTGACCTGTTTTCTGCTCTTTTAGGGTCGCACACATATGCCTTGTTTCCACTGAGCAGTACAGTTTGGTGTGGAACAGGTACCCTAGATCTGACCTTTCGACTGTCGACACTAGAGCTTTTGCTTATTAGGCGTGTTCTATGCCACACAGCACGCATAGCCGTTGTTACTATCGTGACTTTATAGCAGCGGGACACAGCTAAGCCCGCCAATAAATTAAATCAAGAGGAAGAACATTACACAGTTAACTAAGAGCTCTGCCCTGAATGCAGTAAGTCACATTTCCAGACATCATGGTGTTATGTTAGTAATGTATCATGGGAGCTGAGGGGCTGCTGCTATTTAGGTGGTTACACAATATTTAAGCTATAAAATATATTTTTCAACAGTGATATTTTTAAAATATGTGTTAAGATTTTCATTCTCTGTGTAGGTGTGTGTGTGTGTGTGTGTGTGTGTGTGTGTGTGTGTGTGTGTGTGTGTGTGTGTGTGTGTGTGTGTGTGTGTGTGTGTAATCAATTTAATTCTTAATGTTTTCTGACCTAGGCTTTTTGAGGCTGTCTGAATATAGCTCCCTGGAAGAAGTAAACCTATTAAGTTATAAAGTATACCTTTACAACTACAAGCCTTTATCATATGAAACTAATGGACAAAGGTTTGAAACTTGCATGAATGCCTTAAATGTGCTCTAAGCGGAATGGTTCTTTTAGCTAACTTCCTGTCAGTTACTGCAGTTAGCGGTCCCCTCGCTCGTCCCTACGTCACCACATAAATGCACTGCGGTCTTCAAGCAGCGAGTTGTCTAGCATCATCTCAGATCCGTAAGTGTGATAAAACATGATAAAACCATCAAAACAGACATTGGGAAGGATTTTCACCTGCTCCGCCATTGTAGGCGCATAAAAATTCACCCATGTGTCGCTATGGCGTGCACCGGCAGTGAGACCATGAGTGAGACGGGTGTCGGTTTGTAGCGTTCTCTCTTGTGATTGGATATTAATTTTGGGATCCCCCGAAAAGTTTATTTGCCGATTACATGCAAAGCAGCTGACTGAGAGATCGGCTTTATGTAACGCGCACATTATGTAAGTGATCACTGTATGAGATTTAACACTTATATTAACATAAATAAACCACTTACTTCACCTTTAATGTACATCAATACGTATCTTTGGTCCCCCTTCGGTTTAAATAATAAAAAACGATGGCTAGATGTCCATTGATTTCTTCCTAGTGTGTTTCAAATGCCAATCAATGGAGTGGAAGTGCAATTTCTTTTGAGAATTCTAAGACAGTAAAGGTCCAATATAACGCAAAATCGACCCTTGATGGCTTTTTCAAATTAAAGGTACACACTTTGGGACACAGGGAAACATAAACATAGTAGATGGGATGATACTGCATTGTACTGTGTATTTGAAGGTGACATTGCTGACAATATTTTTCTAGATATGTGTAAGGCAAAATAACAGATCTAGGCTAACAATATACAATATGCAGTGCACAACATTGAATCAACCCCTCTCTGACTCAGGGTCAACAGGTGGGTTGTGGAGGCCTTAGTTTTATTGTCAGGGCCACATATTGTCATGTATGTGTGTGCATGCACAATAATGACTTCTATTATCTCTCCATCTCTTTTCCAAGTCAAGTGCATTGATGTCTGGCAGATGTATTAGCAATGACTGAGAACAAATTATACTTTAACGTTTTCCTTCATCGGGGTTAAGTCTCTGGTGGTCCTTCACCAGTCAAACATATTGATCTGGTTAAATCCAGCTTTTCGCCTTAATTTATTTTTTTTCCAGACACACTTTCCAACATTTCCGTGTAACCTTAGTTGAACCTTATCTTTTCTCATTATGCATAGAGTTACAATGAATTATGCTTTCTTCACCAATTTCCCAAAAGAGAAATAGCATCTTCTGCATAGAAGCACCTTTGCAATTCTAACCAACCAATTCCAATTACAGTGATTGGAGTGGAGCTTTACATTTGACAAAGAATACCTCAGTTTGTTCTCAAATCAATAATTACACGTCTTTAGAGAGAAGCCAAGAGGGAGCAGAGTAGATAAGAAAGAAGTGAGGAAAATAGAGGAGAGGAAAGTCAAGAGGGATGGGAGCAAAAACAAACAAGGAAACGGTGCCACCTGCCACTGGATCTTTGAAACATACAGTACATGCAACCAACCACACACTGTGTGGTTGGTTGCATGTACATTCTCTGCATGCACAAACACAAACACAAACACAAAAACACACACACACACACACACATACACACACACACACACACACACACACACACACACACACACACACACACACACACACACACACACACACACACACACACACACACACACACACACACACACACACCACCTGTCTGGGTGCTTGGGGAACTATTTGAGCAAGTTGAGCAACGATCTGTCCCCCAGCGTAAACAAGAGCAGTTGCAGACACAGACGGTCTGTTTGCATAGATATCTGGAGACTTTGTGTGTGTATGTGTGATCAGGTGATTTGCCTGCATTTGCGCATGTGTGTATGTATGCCAGTGTGTGCGGGAATCATGCAATGTGGAGAGAGAACAGGACAGGTGGCTAATGAGACCAAGGGTACACCAGAGCCCCCCCCCCCCCCCCCCCCCCCCACACACACACACACCCAGCACCTGCACCTGAAACGCATGACCACACAACCAGCAAGCATTTAGTATGGAATTTGTGTGGGTCTCATGTATGGATTTGATATTGATTTGCAGACACTTTTCACACAGAGGCATTTCTAAACACAGACACACAAATCAATCCCCCACATTCATACAGAAATCAATCCTCAAAGTTGGTATTTCACCGTCTCCTTCTCTCTCTCCCCCCCTGACTGACTCTCTCCCACTCACAAAGACTGGCAAAACACATGCACATACACACCTGTCTTGAATCCCAGAAGGGATGGTGCTGGAAGCCATGAAGCCAAACCTCAGCCAAGCGTAACCAGTCAATATGGCCTGGTGCAAGGTTTCCTAAACAAAACATGCCTACCCATATCAGCTAAAAAAATGACTTGTTTTGTTTTGACAGACATTTTAGGACATGTCATTTGCTCTTCTGACACCTGATTTGTAAATAGGTGAATGACAGCAATCCTGGCTTACAGTTACAGCGAGGACAGTGAAGAAAACTGATTTGAACATGATGAACGGGATGACACCCTCCCCACAAGTTTCAATTGAAGTTAGTCAATTTAGTCAATAGTATACAACGCACATTGAAATTGGTCTTCTCGCATATCGCCCTCTCAGGTTTTCCACTTCGGATGTGGGTCAGAGCCCAGGGTCAGCCAAATAGCACAGCAACCCCTGGAGCAGTCGCGGTTAAGTGCCTTGCTCAAGGACACAGTGGTAGAGATGGTGGGCACCGTTCATGTAATACCAAGCACCACTGTGTTTTTTTTTCTACCTCTTACGTCCTGATATCAGTTGACCTGTGACCACTGACAAGACACGAGAAGAAGAGGACGTTTAACTGAACAAAGGGAACATAAACAAAGCAGTTACGAGGACGCAAACTGGAGGGAGAGGTCACAGAAACAAATGGAGATCAATACAGTATAGATGAATGGACTCGCGGAAATATTATTTGTATTGATCAGTGAGCCGCGGGTCGCTAAATGTGACGGTAACCTCCCTGATTAATTTCTTCACTGCCCTCTTTCACCTCCGTGTTTCCCTCTTGTCATCTCCCCGCAGTCATTCTTATCTTCTCCTGCCTTGCACCTAACCCCCATAAATATATCTATAAAGCATCTACAAAGCTCCTTTCATCCAAAGCCCCATTAGTGTGATGTCAGCATCAGTTACTCCTAAGTACAGTTAAGGGGAAAGATGGCAGGTTGGAGGGAGGAAAGAAGTGATTGAGAGGTGTTGGTCAAGTTGGGAGATTTTTTTTTTATGTACAAAAGTTTTTATCTGCAGAGATTTGTCTTGGAAGTATGCGCTCATCCGCTCCCCTTTCAAAATAAAAGTTGAGAAGAATAACCAAGTGGCCGACACTAGCTGACAGTGAGATTTGTGTTGGATATGTGTGTAGTTTCCAGGAGTTCGTAAAATACAAAAAAAAAACGCTTGAAGCTCGGGGGCGCCTCTGTATGTACTGTCAGTTTGTTAGATTGCGTGCCGCATTGGCTGTGTGAGTGAGTGTGCATTATTATGTGACTGAATTATTATGTGTGTGTTTGTGTGTGCTTGTGTAAAACTATTGAGTTGATAGATGGCAGGTGGCCCGCCAGGTCAGTACAGTATCCACATCCCTCATAACCCATCACAACTCTCACAAAACTACAAGATTGATAACCATGTACTATATCTGGGTGTTTGTGTGTGTGTGTGTGTGTGTGTGTGTGTGTGTCTCTTTTTCTTTTTGTCTGTGAATGTGTATGTGGGTCTTGAGCACCACATTTGCCCTATCTATGTTTACTAGAGTGTGAGTAAAAGCAATTTGAGCTGTACATAACTAAAGGTATCAGAAAAAGTCTAAAGGGAAACAGTACACATCAATTTGATTATTAAATACTTAATATTGCGTTTGTTATTCCTGACATAATGTAGGGGAGAACGGGGGAATCTGAGGCATTGGGTAATGTGAGCCACACCCTGTATCAAGGCAACGGAAAACATTTTTGGTCATGTGAGATATATGTTTTCAAGCCTCTCTCATTTCCCAATGACCCTGAAAGAGAGGACCTCATGGTGATGTGGTAAGCATGTTTTTTTCACCAAAATAGGTATTTTGCATGTAAAAGTAAATGTTCTTGCTGTCAACTTAATCAACTGTTGTGCCAAAGCAAATGTATTCACGTAGAAAAACTTCTATCATACGTGTTGATAAATTACCAACATATAAAAACCATGTGATGATATCAGCTAAATATTAGCCTGAAATGCTAAGAGCGGTAGTTTTTTCTCATATTGTGGTGGTGGGGGTAAAGTGAGTCAAATGTTGTGGGGGAAAGTGAGACACTGTCTCACTTTCCCCTACCATGAGGCACAAGTTAAAGTTAGTCTTAAACATATTTTAATGTAATATTACATAACATATGTTTTACTTTTATCTCCACACTGGCCTGGGAACGCCTCGGGATCCCCCAGTCAGAGCTGGTTGATGTGGCCCGGGAAAGAGAAGTTTGGGGTTCCCTGCTCAAGCTGCTGCCCCCGCGACCCGATTTCGGATAAGCGGTTGATGATGATGATGATGATGATGATGTTTTATTTTAATGTCATAAGGGAGAACGGGGTAATTTGTCACACGGGTTGGTTGTCACAATCGTTATATCTCGGAACCAGAAGGCGCTGTCTGTGAAATTTTGGTATGTAAATATCCAGAATTGGGATCAGAGGTCACCTACATAGTCTTCCTTGGAGTTAGACTGCTGAATTTGAGGTGAGACGACTGTTTGTGTTTTTCATGTCAAATTGAAAATATTTAGCTCCTCAGTATTTTTCTTCTAGGCTTTTACACAATGGGTTTATAACAAAACACTTGTTACCCATACAAAGTGTGAAGGGTAAACTATAGTTTAGATTGTGGTTAGCAAGCTAATTAGTTGTCAGATGGTTGTTGGCCTTGATGCTAGCAAGAAATTCAAGTTGGGGTTGGTCGTCACATTTTTTGGGGGGTTGGTTGTCACATGTTATCTCAAGGCTGCAGCCAGAAAAGGAACCCAATAACAAAATAAATTGTCAAGCTGTATCCTCACTGACACCCCTGAGAAGGAAAGAATAGAGCAGGAAAAGGCAGCTAGCATGCAAAAGAAAAAAGGACGGCAAAATCAAAACAACCCAGTGCATACCAAGCTAGACCAGCTGCCAAGGCTACAGTAAGTTATGTAGGCCTATTTGTCAACTTGACAATGCAATTAAACTTTCAAATTTAGTTCTACTTTCTTGCCTTCTTTTTAAGATTATTCCCATTAAGATAACATTGTGACAAACAACCCCATAGTGTTTGACAAACGACCCCTTGATGGGGTTGGTTGTCACAATGTGTAAGGGTGTCTTTGATGATTAATTTCTTCTTTATTACAATACGATAGAAAAGGTGAGGGGTACACATTTCAGGCCAACACCTTAAGCTTCAATTTAATGTAGGAATGACTATTGAAAGATGTTTAGGTGATGAGCAATTCTCACTAGAGTAAAAAGTGTGCCTACTTACCCCGTTCTCCCCTACACATTGTAGAAAACCCATCATGCCAAGGAAATACACCAGGAAGACGACCTGGGGCAACCACACGGAAAGAGCACCTTCTCATCTTTCCCTGTGACCTAGTTGTAGAGTATGACAGGCTGATGTTATAATCCAGTTGGGACTTCTCCTGTGTTCTGAGTCCCAGGCTGTTCTCGCTGGTTCTGATTTTCCTATGCTCTGACCCCTAGACACAAGCTGGCTCTAAAGGTCCTGTGTTCTGACCCCCAGACTGTGTTCTAATCTAACTGGTTCTATCTTTAATTTGAATCTTATTAAAACCTTTTGAATTATAATATGTTGTATTTGATTTTGTTCAGAGTTACTTTCAAGTGTTTAGAACATTTGCTTTGCTTAATTGACCAAACAAACCCCATCATTATTTTACTAGTCCGACATTAGTTCTAGAATGTGTGGCTAGCTTTCAGGATTCTAACTGTTACAATATGCGTTGTTATGGTAGTTTAGTTATGGTAGTTTCAGAGTGGAAAAAGTAAGTGGATCAGTTTATCCCCAGCTGGTTCACTTTAACCCTGGATTTTTCTGGTTTGTCTAAGTTTACCCCACAGCTGGGGTAAAGTGAGCCACATGACAACTTGTTTTAAAACAATCATATTTTCACTGCCCTTTGTCTTGAAAAAATTCCGCTAATGCCCATTTCTAGGAAACATCCTGAATTAATGGAAAATGTGTACCTTTGAGTGATAAATCATTTTATCTCGCTTAGAGGGGAGCAAATGTAAAAAGTGGCTCAGATTACCCCGTTCTCCCCTATACTATTATAGAGAAAACTCAAAATGGTGATAGTTTTTTTTTTATATTTTAGGGAACTATAACAATGTTTATTTCAAATATGACTGGCCTCCAACTGATGCATTGCTGTGTGAGCAGTACGTTATTGTGACATTACATTACTTTGATGTAATCTCTGTGTGGTGTATCTGACAAATCATAGCAGGAAAGGAAATGTCTTTTGGATTTAAAACCATAACATAATTATATTTTCTGAGAGATCTGACAACAAACAAAACAATCTGACAAAAAATGTCAAGTTATTATAGGGAAAGAAAAATCACTGTATGTGCCTCTGTAATGAAGTAGAGTTCCAATACACAGTTGCAGACTATAAAAAGACTCAAGTGTGTGTGTGTGTGTGTGTGTGTGTGTGTGTGTGTGTGTGTGTGTGTGTGTGTGTGTGTGTGTGTGTGTGTGTGTGTATATGTGTCTGTGTGTGTGTCTCTGAGTGTATGCACATGCAAGCAGCATGTGCATAAACTGTGGGTGTGTGTGTGGGCTGAAGCAGAACTGAAAAACACAACATTTGCTCATGCAGGGACGGAACCCCCTTTAGGAGCCCTTAGGCATGAAGCAACACACACACACACACACACACACACACACACACACACACCACACACACACACAGGAAAATCATTTCCACTGTGTTAAATTACTGGTTGAGACTTTGGGGACAATGGGGAAGATTGTGCTGAAACAGCGATGGCTGTTCATTGGTGATCTCCCTGTGGACTGCCTAATTTTCTTCTTTCTCCATGTCTGCTTTTTACTTTACTGCAGCCTTTCATACTTTTTCTCCAATTGGTGCCAGCAGGATTTTAGACCTACTTGTTCTTTCCTTTTGGACTATTTATACAGTGTAACAATTTTTTTTTTTACTGCGCCATTAATGTCATATTCCTAGTGTGAGAGCTGTATAAAGTAAATTAAGGGCACCTTGAATCCTTAACTGCAATACATTCAGACTTTTTCTATGATGCTTTTGATTCAGAACACACACACATTCAATTAGAATTAAATCTGCATTGCTCTTGGCATCATTATTCTCTTTCTGTCTCCATTGTTTTAGGATACATACAACAATGGAGACATGTTCACACATAGACATGTTCCAGCTTCAGCATCTAAAATCAAAAATATATCTTTAAAGTTGGACTACAAAGACTGGAAATAGTATCACTCTATCCTTAAATCACAAGATGCCAGCTGCCTGGTAATGTTGTTGTATGTTAAATCTATCTTAAAAAGACAGTAGAGAATATCTAGAATGTTTGTTCTTCTATATCCTTTCATATCCACTGTTCATCTTTAACTGTCCAGTCCTGTTCCTGTATCTCCATTTTGATTCCCCCTGCAGGCTGCTTGACACTTTGACTTTTTCTTCGTCTCATGATGCTGTATTTTCTCGAGTGTTTCCCTTCTCTTTCCGTGCCCTTTCAATAACACTCACATTCTGTCCTTCATAGCTGTACTTCCTTCTCCAGCTCAACTTTGTCTTCTTTCTCACATGGAGAATTGGCCTTCTACACACACACACACACACACACACACACACACACACACAACTTTGCACATATAACTTAGCTGTTGGATTCCATTTTAACAAGGTAGACAACAAGGTTGTTATCCGTCACCTTTCCTCTGAAGATGTTTTTAACAAGGGGACAGATTTTAAGGTAACAAGCTTTGACAAAGCCTTCTTCGATCCACAGTCACATACACACTTCCCTCATCCCTCACTGTGGCCATCAGATGTCTCTAACCGAAGCAGAGACAGATGCCCGCTGCTTTAATATGTAATTCTTTCATCTTCCAAAAAACATTTGTAGCAACAAAGAACCGAAAAAACCCTTTTACCAAAACGTTGCTGCAAATTTCACAAATACAACAGTTTAGAGTGGCTACCATGGATTCAGCAACGCTCACAAATATCCGTCCACAAAAACAAACCGCACTCGACAGTGACTCAAATTCCTAAATATAAGCAATCACACACATACACAACCATGTACAGTGCCCCCACCAGCCCCAACATAACCGACAGCACACACAGTCCACCTTTAACAAAGCACAAACCAGTGGCTTTGTTCTGTGCGACTGCTTTAATCTTTAATGTGTTTTGGTTGCTGGTGGCTGCCGCTGTATATGGGCCTTTAGATTGCCTCAGACTCCACTGTTGTCACACTACAGAGGTCAGTCCAATAACTTTCCTCCCCTGGGCTGAAACACACACAGACCAATTACACACAAAACGTGGGCATGGACACACACATGAACACACACAATGATGCTCACACAGTTGTACACTTGTGCACCCATTCACAAATAGCCGCCACCACCACCACGCACATGTGCACACACAGTTTGATCCATGCATAAATCTCTATTCGGTTTAGTGACTCTAATGCACTCCCTTTTCGGCTAACATCAATTAGCGATGCTCTGTGTACCCTGTTTGCCTTGACCTTTTAATTGTGAAATTGAACGTTATGAGGAAAAGTCTGCGAGGCAAGTCACTGTGACCTGTCTCACAGCTTTGGTGGAACATAATGCATTTTTAAGTGTTCAGTAGCACATTTCCTCACAACATACAGTATATTGACCCAAAGAGATCTTTGCATTCATGCACCCAGACTGTCATGCAATCACTGTGCTAACATTTGAATGCAAAACAACTTAATTTAACCTTATACATTCCTGTAATCTCCCACATATGCCTAATGAGCATACAATTACACTGGGCTGTTCCATCCAGTGAAAAATAGGTCTTAGTGTAGCCCTGGTCTGCTGTTTAGAAACCATCATATTTGATTAAACCTTTCTGTAGACACAAAATTAGCTTTAAGAAGTTATACTAGCACTGAGTGGATGGGCCAAGACTACCTACTCACACCTCTGCTTTGAGATATAGAACACAAACTGGTAGCACAGTACCAATATGCCTGTTCTGCGATGTTGCAAGGAACGTCTTGACATTGACTTTCGGCAGCTGTAGCACTGGGGACAGAGTGAGGGATTTTTATTTGACCATCCACCATCACATTCTAGAGCAGTAAGTGGAGGGACTGATGCAGAGGCATGCACACTGCCATTTGAGTAGATTGCTGGAAAAAGGCCCACCGCTGCCAACAAGTACAGCCCGGCCAGTCCTGAGAAGCCAGATTTCACTGGGGCACATAAAAGAACAGCTGCATATGCATAAGACAAATCCATTTTCAGTTATACTGTCATCTGCGGTTACTGAAAGGAAGTGAATAAGGAATGGGTTGATATATGCCATTAAATATGGGCAGCTCCAACAGGAGTAGCTAGGCTCTGATTGGTCACATCCATACACATATAATAAAGAAAGTCATGTGTGACATGAAACAGGAGAGGCCTTGATACCTCACTCTGCACAATATGTGATGTTATATACAGTTTATGTGCTTTAGTTTAATTGTGCCTGGCAGAAGGAAATATATTTCCTATTAAATTTCAATGAAAGGAATGCACACTGCCATTTATGTATTGCAATTCTTGTCCCGATTCCATTGCTCAATCGTTTACTGTATGTATACTCTCTTGATAATCAATTCAAACAAGTTCAGACGCAATACAATGCTGCTACAGCAGTGTGCCAAAGGCAGAGCAATGGGCAGTGCTCAAGTAAAACAAACATATTCCCTCTCAGTGCATTCAGAATCCCATCATGAAGGCAGCAGGCAGATCATGATCAAAGGCTTTGCTGAAAGAGTGTCCTCTTCTCAAGTGCAGTGGAACTGGGTTATCATACAAGCATCTGCATTCAGGTCACGCATGCAAATACAATAGGAACAAAGGAACAAAAATTATGTGACACGGCAAACAGGTGTGTTCCCTATTCCACATGCACACACACACATATATAGGGTACTGCAATCGTACCATATGTGTCTTAAAGAAAGAAAGGGACAGGTGGTACGAGGCTAAGCAATTAACCAACACAACTTCAGCTTAATGAATGGTAATGCCACCTTGAGCCTGACAAATGACCAACCAGCAGCGATTGCAGGAAACACACACTCTTGCCCAACTGTGACTGATGATTCAGAGATGCTCTAGGCGACATGGAAGCCAAGTAAAGCCAGTGTTAAGACCTTCGTTCACATGAAATTAGGCGACTGTTTTGTGGTTGATCTAAATAGTCACATTGTTAACCATTACAAACAGGATTGAAGTATATGCTTTCTGATCTGAATCTGCAAGAATAGGAGATAAACCAGATATTTTTTAACTCGACAAGTTGACAATGAGGCAGCCCACAAGCCTAACTTGGCTGATTATTGGGAAATGTTGAAATGTCCACAATTTTCCACTGAAGAAAAACACTGAATAATTGCACAGATCAGCCAACAAATGTACAATGCATTCCTCATTAGTATAGCCTCCTAATATAGGAACACAAATGATGAGAAATCCTGATCAATATAGTAGCATTTCAGGTAAACGATAGAGGCCATTGTCTATTTGTTTCACCATTGATCTCAAACTAAAATAAAACTTGCCTGCATTTAACTCAGCGTCTGCCAACCTATACACATTACAGTGGATCAATGCAATGCTTTGAAGAATGCAGTCAAGTGCAGGCAAAACAGATGTAAACACAAAACACTCAAAGAGAACTTTGTTTCACAAAATGATTGTGTTGGAATGAAACCCTTAAACAAATTGTTATATTTAGGAAATCATTAACAGACATGAAGACAGATGTATAGTTCTATTATGTGTACGACTATTCATACCATGGACTACTTTTGTGTAAAAGCTAAGAATGTTCTTATATATAACAGCCATTGACCACCTCGTGGTTAACCATTGATTCAGGTAAAACTCATGGAGAAATAAAATAATGGCACTTTCAAATTTTAAATGGGTACAATTAATGGTTTGATATTTAGAAGTCAAATGTCTGCAGAGTTACCCAAAACATAGCAAAATTGGCTCTTGTTCACTCCTGGCCTGTTTCCTACTTACTCTGCAAGTAATTATAAGCCCATAATAGAGGGTTGTTTTACTTGCAATGTATCTTGCATTTGAAACAGGTGCATGTTTTGTGCTACTCCTACACAACTGTTTATCTCCCACATAGTAATGGCAATAAGAATTATTAATATACAAACAAAAACAGCATCCTCTTGGTGCTCTCCATCTTTGTTTGGACTTGACCCTGAACTGTGTGCCAAAAGTACCATTTTTAAGTGTAGCATGCTTGTTCTGTTCAACTCTAAAAAAACAGTAACAAAGGAGTACCGTGAAGCCAAACTTAAAATAGTATTTGAACTGCACATAGATGTTCAGGCACACACGTCTTGCCCAACTTATTCTGGGATCAGCTGATTTCAAAGCCAATGGCACCAGACGCAAACAATGTGAACTGACACATTGAGCATACAATGTGACTTAAGAGTCCAATAATAGTGATGCATGTTGAATACCAAATGACATCCACTGATATATTTACAGAGTGTTAAACATTTCCTTGGCAGAGGCTCATTCTAACTGTCTCCTTTGATTATACCACAGCTTGTTTATCCTTTATTTCAAATGTCAAAATATTGTCTGCTGGATATTTACGCTAAAGTTTAGCGTTTATGGATTATAAAGTTGTAGTTTTTTAAAGCTGTAATGATTATGTTAGACTGATAGTTGTGCAGTACATGCACCTGTTGGAAGGTGTAAAAGCCTTAATGCCTTTAGAATAAATAACTGAATACATCTTCACCCCATCACTTGATATTGTAGAAAGACTTGTGGCAGTGGTGGATGATGCCATCTTTAGTAACAAGCTTCTTGTCCGTGAATGCCACCGTAAATTCTGTACATTCTCAGAAACGGATGGGTTGGCAAGGGAGGGGAGCGTTGCTATCTAGAATCTCACCACTAGATGCCGCTTACTACTATACATACTATACTATTACACAATGTACAATTTTATACAGAAGACAGCATACTGGGACTGTAACCCAAGAGGTGATTTAATAGGAAGTTGATAATAATCGTAGGTTGATGATCAGATGAATTGAGTCTCTTATCACTGCCTGTCCTGCCAAGTAAGAACTACCTCATACTAATCTGGGTGAAAAATCAATGTGTATCATGAAACAAACACAACTTATAAATTCAAACTTGTATTTGTTGAGGTGGAGTTGCTCCATATTATGCATTAAGAGTGAATGTTTTTGTTATTGCTTTCTCCCAAACTTTATTCTCTCTTTTTTCCATAAGAAATCACCCAAAACAAGGAATTTCCATCTGTTTGATGTGTGTGCTTTCCCCCTGTCTCCCTCCCACTTCTTGCATCTCCTTTCCATATTAACACTTCTTCACTCTACCTATCGGTGTTGTGAGCTACTCCTGAGAGACAAGCATGTGCGCTTCAACACCTTGCGCTTTCTAAGTTAAAAATAGTGTCTTCAGCAAACCAAAAGGTTATTCAATTAAAAGTAATTGCCTGAGAAGTGGAACTGATGCACTTTTCTTCCAGGATGATATTTAAATAATGACAACAAGTAGCCCATGGCTTCTGTTATTGCATTATTCAGCATGGTGTCCCCTCAATCTACATCCCTCTTGGTCCTTTGCTGTCTCTCTTTTTTTCATATTTTAGCATAAAAATCGACACATCAAAGATGTCTAACTCTTAATTTAGAGAAAGGCGTAATAATGTGATTCAGGGCTGAAAGAAAGAGGAGACTTTAATAACTTTTAGAAATGATTCTCCAGAAGCCACAGTATATAGCACAATGTATGGATAAAGAAATTGACCATAATGTGACAGGCTTAGAATTAAACACTGACACAGACTGCAACACATTTAATTACAGGGGTCCCTTCTGAAAAGCCTTTTTATGACTAGTTAGCAACATGATGTCCACATCATCCTCTGGCGTTCAGTCAACATGCATTGGCCCTTTTATTGCACTGTGAACAGGGCTGTTATCCCCTATATAGTCCCGATCTATCTCCCCGTGATACTATAAACTGTATGATAGCCTACACTATAAACATTTACCATATTTCATATTTTTTCTGCAACCCTGTATGTTTAACACTGTTTTCATTAACTGTTTCACAGGTTATTATTAATAAATTGGTGTCACAGGTCAATAACCTCATATTACCCCTTTGACTGCATTGACAGGTTGACGAGGTGGTGTATAGCTTGCCTTGTCAACTGCTCATACTAACTGCTTGCTGGCTAGACAATAGACTGCTATACAACATAGCTTGCCAACCTACCTGACTAACGGCCTCTGCACACATCCTGCGTCTACCTCTGGAGCGCGTCACCTTACCTTACTGCTGCGTCTCTCGGACTTTTCTCGGACACACTGCTGCTGCAGCGCTGCTTCTAAAAGCCCTATCTTTCTACACAAAGTTTTCATAGATCATTCCCATTAAAAATTAAGTTATTTCGTGTAATTTATGATGCATATGATTTATATTGAGTCTAATATTGAGTCTGGACAGTAATCCGTGCTCCCCATTGCCTTTTTTATTTATTTTATTTTTTGTCACATTTTCGCTTGTTGGAAGTTTTATTTTGAAATGGACACACCAGGAAATGGTGAAACTACAGCGAAAGCTGCCGGTATGAAGTCAATATGACTCTCAGCAGAGTATTTCTCTATCAGTTAAAGCAGAGAGACCCGAGAGAGACACGCGGCTCTCAGAAAAAAATAGGCGAGCCTCCTGAGGTAAACGGGAGCAACGCTGCAGACGTGCCTCAGCAGTGCGTCTGAGGTTGGATGTGTGTCCGCGCTAGGTTGATTACACGGTCAGTGACAAAAAGTCAGACGCAGACGCGAGGTAGACGCGCAGTAGAGGTAGGATGTGTGCAGAGGCCGTAAGTTTCTAGGTTTATTTAGAGGTTTCACAGAAATACAATTCACAAGAATACATTTATATATATATATATATATATATACGAATCACAGTTTATAGGCCTTGGTTAAAGGCTATAGAACACCACCAGATGAACGACTGCCTTTGGTCTACAATAGCATTTTACCAGACTTTACTGACTCTAAATGACATTTATCCATTAGCCCTTTTACTTGTTCTGTAAAAGTGCTAATGGATGTTAGCCCTAACTGCTACACATTCACATAACAGTCTTCCCCATAAACTCAAAGCAGGACATTGTTTTGCAACATATACACATGCAGTAGTGTGTAGTCTATGTTGTACTCTGTATACTGCCACCATAGCATTGACAATAGTAGGCAACATTATCAATATCATGTGGCGTTCATTCAACATACATCAGCTGTGCTATCGCTCCTTACGGTAAACTAGGCTGAGCATTGCACATTGAAAACGTTGTAATGCTTTGATGTCCTCTACTAGCCTGGCATTCCCAGACCTGCCACTAGGCGCTGGCAAATTAAATTTGCTGCGTGTGTTGGTCTGGACACGCTCCGTTGAAGCTTTATCAAGAAAGCCAGAAATCTGGCTGTGGTTTCAATTGGTTCTATCTAATATGGGCGCACCAGAGCCCTTTATATGGTACTCTGGGGCGGACGTAACCGGATGACGACAGTGACGTACATGCAACGTCGAAGCCGTGATAGTAAACATCAAAGATGGCTGCGGATATGTTGTGTGAGTTTGAGACTGCTTTGGCCTCGACCCTTAACAATTTGGAAGACGGCACTCAAATCTTTCATTGGCAAGTAAGTGGAATGTTCTATATTGCCGACCGACAACGGCAAACGTTTATTTTAACAGTTTAACAGCTGTTCGCTAAACGAAAGGGGCTTACGTCACCTTGTGCATCGCTCTGATTGGTTGTAGTGCTATCCAACTGCGTGCAGTGGCATTTGAAATGCACGAGTAGGAGCTGCCCCTTGAGTTGGAAATTACTATTGATCGTGGCCAGACCCTCTATCGTTCAAGATATCAGGGTCTGGATTTCCAGGCTAGTCCTCTACACAAAACCTGTTTGCTTTGCTATATTACATGGCTTCTGAAAAGTGACAGGTGAATCAAAACAAACAATACAGTATAAAGCCACACCAGCACACACTATGCAGCATGTAAATAACTCACACTCAGTTACTATCTCACTTTCTTTTCCTTTCTAACAAACACAGAGTTCATCAAAACGGCACTTAAACGGTCTGTCGACACGCTAAATCAATAGTGGTCCATACTTTTTAGTTGCCAAAGAAAACAGTGCATGAGGGGAGTAAAGGGCTGCACTGGAGGATGAAGACAGAGAGAAGAGGCACACACACACACACGCAGCAGAGTGGAGCAAGGGTAAGCCAAATAGTCCTGGCAATTTAAGGAATGCCAAAGGAGAGCTGGGTATTGAAATGGCTGGGGTTGTGTGATTGAAAAGCTACAAACAATTGCAAAACCACGAAAAAAAGCAAGGCACACCAAGAATAACAACAAGTCACGATGAGAAAAAAGAGGAGCACCTGGGTGGGAGAAGAAAGGAATATCAATGTTTTCGGTTCGCTCTGCAGTCTCGTAGCCAAAAGTGAAACCGAGTTGTTGTCTCCTTGATTTCTCTGCCTTTCGACTCTCTCTCTCTCTCTGTTTCCCTCTTTCCCACTTTCACTATTAGTCTTGTTTTCTCCCTCCTGTCCGTATTCTTTCCATTTATCTTGCTTCTTTACACACCATTTTCAGCTGTGTGATCCCACCTTTTCCTCTGGCTCCCATATCTCCTCCCCCTTCTTCTCACACTTTCCCTCTCATCTCTATTTCCATCCCACTTTTTCTTTTCAGTTTGCCTCTCTTTGCCCTCCTTTTGCTTTTGTCTCTCCCACTCCCTAACCAACTCTGTTTAAACTCACTCACTCTGCCTTCTGCTCGGTTTCCATCTTTCCCCTCCCGTCTGTCAATCAACTCACTATATTACTATCCCTTTCTTTCTTCACTGTTTCTTCCCCCTCTGCTCCCCTTAGCCTGTTGCATTATTCAGATGGGCATCTTTCATTGCTTTTTTTACTCCCTTCACCAACTTGCTATTTCTGTTGGAGGCCATAGGAAAGTGAATGGACAGTCCAAGTCTGCAATTTGTTCTGATTTGCTGTCAAATACCCTAGTGATGCCCATTGAGGACGACGGTGTGGGTATGATGGGATTGGGATGGTCGGGAAGAGGCAAGGGAAGAGATGCTGAGGGTCAGAAAGTCAAAGGACATCTTGTCTTTATCTTTCATCACCAGATGCCTGTTGTTTGGCCTGTGCGCCTTTTGAACAGGTGAACTGTGATGTCATTGTGTGTGTAACCCAGATAATTGTGCAGCAAACATCCCACCAACCGGAAGTGCCTATCTTCACTGTTGACGGCCAAACACTCACAATTGTCCCGCACTTCACCTACCTTGGAAGCGTCCTCTCACCCACCTGCAACATCGACAGTGACATCCAGGTCCGCATAGCCCTAGCCTCTGTATACAAAGCAGTCTGTTTGTCCACACTTCTGTATAGCTCAGAAGCCTGGACACCATATCAAAGGCACATCAGAACACTTGAGGGATTCCACATCCGCTGCCTGCAAAGGATCCTGGGTGTGTCCTGGGAGGACAGTCCCTCATGTGGACATCTTCAACGGCCAGGGCTGTACAGTGCGACAGTTTTGATCGCATTTGCTACTGAAATTGATCACGTGCGATGATGAATACAAGTCCACTCGCACTAGTGCTAATGAGGAGAGGCTGCCTTTGAAACACAGAGGAGCGCTGCACAACAGTGCTTAGAGGGCTCTACATTAACACTGTGGGTAAATGAGTCTTAGGCAAGTAAGTTATTGAGTCCACCCTCCACTTTGGCTGGTGAAAGATGTGTGCTCGGGATCTGTGCTCGTGCGGCGATTCTAGCGTCTAATAAACTTCACCAACGGTAATAACCGGAAGGACACGACTCTCTGCTCTCTTTACATTACCGCGGTTAAGTTAGCGCGTGTGCAAACAGAACATTTCCTGTGCGCCTTCACATTAAAAGCCTGTTGCTAGCCAAACATGAGTTGACTTTTATTTTGAAGCCAGTAAGAACAGGAAGTTAGCACTTTACAGCACTGTAGTGCTCCAGCTTGAAAGGCAACTCATTCAGCTGCAGAGGGCAGTCAGCAGTAGTCTATTTAAACAAAGATTTAAATAACTTATTTCAAACTTTGTGTAAGTTACACAATAAGCCACTGAAAAACTACTCCCAACATATTCACAACAACCTATTTAATTTATCCTAAATTGTACCAATATGTATACTTATTTATTTAATAGGCTATGTTTAATGTTTTAAAGTTTGGTCTTAATTAACAGAAGGACATTTTCTAAAAAAAAATATTATTAATAATATAATAATTATATGTATATACAAAAATATATAGATATAGAGATTATTTTTATGGGGATAAATAATTCTGAATCAGCAAAAAATTGCAATTGGCAGGTTAGATTATTTTGTCTAAATTGCAATCAGTGCACCCCGATTAATTCTTCTATAATTATTACTGCACACACTAGGATATGACATTAATTGAGAATCTCAAATGAGACCAGGATGACATGCTCAAAGGTAATTAGAGCGAAATGTAAAGGTTTAGGTTATGCAAGTTTTTGATCATACTTTGTGTGCTACCAAATTTATTTTTTGCTACTGAATTTTTTTGATTGCTAGCACCAGTGCTACCACATAAAAAAAATAAGCGTACAGCCCCGCTGATCCACAATGTCAAACCTGTGCTCAAGATACCTGTCTGTCTTTCTATCTATCTTCAGACAGACTGTTCCGCTAGCTAAGTGGCCTGAGGGTGTAAACGATGCTTGGTGTGTGGGTGCGGTTGAAGTTCAACCGCACCCACACACCAAGCATCAAAGTGCTCCTTGCAAAGACACCTGCGTTGGGTCGGCCATGTAGTCCGCATGCCCACCCAGCGACTCCCCCACCATATCCTCTATGGCCAACTTCAGGAAGGTCGTAGGTCTGCTGTTGGACAGCGAAAACGGTACAAGGACCTCCTCAAAACCCTTCTGAAGCGCTGACATCCAGCCAGCATCCCTGGAAAGCCTGGCTGCCGACCGTCCCACATGGCACTCAGCCAGCCACCAGGGTGTAGCACATCTACAGGAGCAGACCACTGAGAGGAGAATACAGCGGCGTGCACAGAGACACCAGCGCGCTGCAGGGGCCACCCTCTCATGTACAGACTACATCTGCCCCATATGTGGCAAACCATGCAGGTCACGCATCAGCCTCCATAGCCACATGAAATGGCACCAACGTAACCCCCCATAATAACCCAGCTCAAGTGGAGCAACGTCATCATCGAATACGATGGACAGCCATAAGTAAGTAAGTAAGTGTTTAAGTGTGTGTGTGTGTGTGTGTGCCCGTGTGTGTGTGTGTGTGTGTGTGTGTGTGTGTGTGTGTGTGTGTGTGTGTGTGTGTGTGTGAGAGAGAGAGAAGAGAGAGGGTTATGCAGGGCATGAATATATGTTTTGCCCTCATCAGGTGTCTTTTGTGAAAATGTTGGAAAAGTCCTCGCCCCTGACATATTTTTTTATTTCTACTCTGAGTATCTTTGAGGGAGAAACTGTTTGGGATTTGTAGTGGTGAAAAGGGGGCAGCTGTGATCTGAAATCACCACCTCACTGGAAGGGCACGTACCTGTTACAAAAGCTGCAATGTACACACACCACACACATGCACATTAGCAAACCTTGCCACTTCAGCAACATGGCCAGTGGCAGCCTCTGTGATACAGCCAATGCCAAGAGGAGCTTAACTCTCAGCACCTTGGACAGCACTCAGTCAAAAGCTTATGGGCCAAGTGCATGTTTCTGTGTGTGTGTGTGTGTGTGTGTGTGTGTGTGTGTGTGTGTGTGTGTGTGTGTGTGTGTGTGTGTGTGTGTGTGTGTGTGTGTGTGCGTGTGTGTGTGTGTTCGTTTGTGAGAGGGAGACCAAACCATTTTCCTATAAGCTGCTGTGACATGGCATGTATCGGAAAAAAGGGTTTTAACCAACAATACATGCCACACCGCTCGTGCATTGTGCCTTGGTGTGAAATGACATGATCACATGCGAGAAATAAATTATATTATATCAGAGGCCTCCTTGTTTACATTCCATAGATAGATAGATAGATAGATAGATAGATAGATAGATAGATAGATAGATAGATAGATAGATAGATAGATAGATAGATAGATAGATAGATAGATTGATAGTGTATTGGTTTAAATTGATAACCTTATAGACTAAAACACAAGGGATTCACAGGACACTGTTTAAAATGTACTTAAATGCATGCCCATACGATACAAACAGTATCCATTAAACATGTACAGTATGTGCGAAAACATATCCACTCACACTCACACACAACCAGACATTAAGGTATCTTCTTCATGCATAATGTAAGCTGACATTTGCTTTAGCTTACACAATAGCTTCTCACTCTCAAAAACCACAGTTGCATGCATAGCCAAATTTAAAATAAGATTGTGTGTGTCGCAGAGATACAAATCCCCCATACATGTTCACTTTTCCACTCCATTGCCATTGAGTGTGTCCTACCAACGCACCATTTGGTTCAGTCCAAATATCAAACACATCCACACATACAAAGATAAGCTTGTGTGCAGTGCCATGGGCTCATAAATCAACCTTAATACACAACCCGATGCCACCACTGTTTCACCCTGCAGCTAATTAATGCTCCATATAGCAACACACCATTCATTCAGTCTGAAACCAATGAACTGAGTTTGCACCCTGCATTTGCAGCAACAAACATCAAGAATGTGGAGCAGGTGCTAAGGACATCATGAGTAATATTAACAGCAGATGTGTAAGCAAATGAAATATATAGGCTTCAATGCATTTGGCAGTTAAAGGTCCCATATTATACACTTTTCGGTACTATTATACACCATATTATATGGTCTTAGTGGTCCCTAATACATTTTTCTTTAATTGTTTGCTGAAAAAAACTTTCAGCTAATTTATTGTACTATGCTGATGTTCAGCTAATCTCACAATGGCCTATTTTTTAAAAAGAGCTGCAGCTCCCCTCGTAAATATACAATCTTTGAGCTCCCCCCGCCCCCTGTCCGGAAGCGAAGCCAGATATGCCTCGCCCTCTGTCTGTCAGGGCCGTGGACCAATAAGAAACAGGGGTGTCGGCTGCACAGTGGAAGCTTCTGGCTTTCCATTTTGTGAGGTCAGAAACGAGGAGAATTCTGACTGGAGTATATTTGGGAGAGGGGTGGGGGTTTCAGAAAGGGGGAGAGTGAGAAAAGGAGAGATTGTTATTTTTTAAAATATTTTGGCAGTCTCTAGGCACACCGTGGACCCATGGATATGTACACATAGAACACATTTAAAAAGTGCATTTAGCATAATATGTGACCTTTAAGCCAAATTATAAATCAAAGACACAGACTACATGTTACTTAAATATATCTTTCTATCCATCCATCCATCCATCCATTCATCCATCCATCCATCCATCCATCCTTTTTTTAAATACATTGAAAAACCCATTTTGTAGTTTTTTGTTAGATGTATGAAGACGTTTAGCTTTAATTATATTTTCACAGTGGCCCTTGGAAACAAAGTGAATATTATTCTATGATGAGCATGAGGAGGAGCTAAAATAGCACACATATTTAAGTTTCTTTTGAAGGTAATTTTGAGAGAAGTATGCTAAAGCTTTATTGTTTAGACAAAAACTCTGAAGTCTCATTCAATTATCACCCAAATGACTTTGCCCTTTTTTGTTTAATGTGGTGTGATGTAAAATGGTGTCCCTGTATGGACACACTTATGTATTCCATCTTAGTACATCTTGTGGACTTTTTTTTATCTGTCTGTCTACTTTTCTTTTTCAATTCGATATTGTTCCCGCCTCATTCTCCATTCCTTCTCCCATACACTATCTCTCACTGTCTTTGTCCCTCTTTCTTTCTCTCTCTCTCTCTCTCTTCTCTGTTTCGTTTGCTCTGTTTCCCTCTCTCTCCCTGGCTGTCTCCAGCATTATGCTAACACATTTAAAGTCCACTGTGCAATGTAATTCCTCAGTGAAGCCGTACTCCTTTAATGTGGCTGCAGGGCCTGAGATTCCTCCCAAACCGATCAATCTCTAGGATGTCACCAGCCCCAAAGTTAAACCAGGGTCACATACAGGCCACACACACACACCACGCACACACACACACACACACACACACACACAGATGTACATGCAAGAGCACGCTCATAATAAACAAATCTGCATACACATTAAGAATACATTTGTTTTCCCGGCGTGGCATTTGGTATGGTAAATGGTAAATGGACTTGTATAGCGCTATATCTCCGTTTATCACAGACTCAAAGCGCTTTACATCGTTTTTGTACACATTCACCCAGTCACACACACATTCATACACCGATAGCAGCAGCTACCACGCAGGGTACGCTTAGCACTAGGGTGCTAAGCTAACTAAGCTAACTATCGGGAGCAATTCGGGGTTCAGTGTCTTGCCCAGGGACACTTCGACATGTGGCGGGGAGACGGGGGATCGAACCTCCGACCCTGCACACCAGAGGCGAATACCCTACCCACTTCGCCACTGCCGCCCCATTTGTCAATCATAGAGCTAAGAAAATGTGTCCTCTGATCACAGTGTGGTGTATTTCCATATAAACACTAATGTAATGTTTAATTGTGAACTCAATTAACAATGACACATGCGTAAACACAGCCATAACATATTGCCTTTTGCCACTTGCATTACAAACCATGTATCAAATCATGTAAACATTAATAAAGAGACAGCTATCCACAAAAATACAACAATATATTTTGTCATGAATTCAAACTCATATGCCTACTCATTAACTCCAACCACTGTTTTAGTATTCTGGACTAAGTCTGTGTATTTAAATAATCTAATTACTTTCTCCCTCCCCTTTGATTCGATTTTGTGGTCTTTTAGAATTATAATTAGCTGCTAGTCTTATCATTGTTATAATAACAGCCCAACCAATAAACACCAACACTTTGCATACTCAGGGTTTGCAATTCAAGGTCATCGGAAACTAAATAAAAATTATGTTTTTAACGTTTTTGCTCTTAATCCCCAACGAGCACTTGTTCCACTTTGCTGTGCTGTGACATCACAGCCGCATTTAGGAAGGATTTGGTCATCATCACCATCTTAGTTGCTGGTGCTACTTTCATCGGGAAAAAAAGGGGAGGTGTGTGTGTGTTGGAGGGGGGAGGAGAGGGGGAACTGGACGTACTAAGGATGTTATAAAACTGCCAGTTGGAGGCAATGGAAGTGTGGGACAGCAGATCCCGCTGGGGTTCAGTTCCAAGAATAGCACTAAAGGCAAAGCTGTTTTATGTAATGTACACACACAGGGGATACAGAGGGGAAGGGCCGACATTCTGGCCAGCAACAAGCTTCACAGGCAGGGCATGATGCATATTTTCTAAATCATCTTTTCCCCACGTTCCATCCCCTGTTAAGTTGCCCTGTCTAACTGCTAAGTGTCATTGCTATCGTTCCAAGTACGGGATGCCTTGAAGGCTTTCACCCCATGAACACAGCCATATGCAACCCACCCAGTGTCTCTGCAGTGGTGGGTGTGTGGATTTCCCTAAAATTATTTCATTTATTCCACCTGCAGTTAGACGTTAAGGCTGCAGTTAGTATATTATTGATTTTCTGAAGAAAAAGAACACTAGCTGTGAACAAGGGGAATGGCACTATCCAACAAAGCTTTTCGATCACTCCACATGTATTAGCCACATTAGATATTTGTCTTGCCTTTTGGAGTCATGGTGTCATAGTGACTCCTGTAATTCTGAACACTGAACATGTCTTCAAAAATGCTCTTGAAGCTAGAGTTTGTGTTTCCAGAACTTTTCTAGAACATTATGTCCTCTCTCTTGCTTACTGAATGGTATTTTAATGTATATGTGCTTGGCATGTCCCTCGTAGACTAGTCAAACACACACACACACACACACACACACACACGCACACGCACATGCACACGCACACACACACACACACACACACACACACACACACACACACACACACACACACACACACACACACACACACACACACACACTATTTTGTGTGTAATTGTGTTTGAACGAGTGTATGAGAACCATTCTGCTTTTTATGTTGACATGTGAGATTGAGCATATGCGTGCACAGTGCCACCTCTCTTTTCAATTACTTCATGCGTTTCCTGATTAAGCTCAGTGTGCAATTGTGAATCAAAGCCAAGCAGGTGTCACTCTGGCTACAGGCAGATGGGATACCCCATGCTGAAACCAGAATCATATCGTCTCATCTATTTCTCTCTCTGATCTTCCTCTGTTTGCCTCTCCCTTTCTCTCCATTCGTCTCTCAGTACAGACTGGCCTTGCACCCGTGGGCTTTTACATAGACAATGCTGTATGAATGTAGTGTACCTTAACCTAAAATACGAAAACATTTTGCATTATGGTATGAATTATTTTTTTTCCAAACCAGAGAGGAATCCACAAAATTGACCTCTAAAAAAAAGCAGCTGAGCGGAAGTTGACATTGTGCTCTAGTGCAGAATATGTCAACAAACATTGAGGCCATACAAAAAGGGATACAAACATACAAAGCTTTGCTAATAATGGCTAATTTCTGCTCTGTAGGGAAAGAAAACATGCTCGTACAAATGTTCCAACAGTGGTGGAAGATTCAGCATCTCCGCCAATCGTGACTTAGGACTGTGTTGTCCTTTTTTGCCCTAAACAATGTTCATGTATGAGACTTTCAGTTAGACTATTAAGCTTACGTTTGGTCACTTGACTGACGATTAAGTGTCATATTCACCCTGTACATTATGGGTTTTTCAGAAAGTGAGTTTGCAAATCTGTTAATCTTAAAGTTTTATTCTAGTGGATTCTGCTGTTATTAAAGAAAAGGGCTGTCAATGTAGAATCATTTTCTTTCCATCAAAATACAAGGAACCATCTAAATCTGCTGAAGTTTAAACAATAAAAATTTATTTATTTTGGCAGAATGATACACTCCAATAATCACTTATACTTCAATGTGTAATGTTGTTCATGGTCAAGGTTGATGTTAATGTTAAGTGCTACTTCCAATATAAACAATGCTATAAACTGATCATACATTTTTTATCTAAACATAAGGTAAATATTGTCGAGTCAATGACGCAAAAGTATAAGTGAAGTATAAGTATCTTAAAATAGATTAAATACAATACTCAAGTGTTCTTCCCAGAACCAGCATCGTTTGGTGGCACACAGCTACACATTGACGAGGAAAGGTTTCAGCAAACACATCATTAATCAAAACAATAAACAAGTGAACAAACAGGGCCAGCAGGGGTTTGGGGCGTGTATTGACCTTATGGGTTTGATCTCAAAACTCTCTCAGAGTCAGTAAACCCCTTCTTCTCTCAAAATTCCTCCCCCACTTCTCTCTCTCTCTTTCTCTCTCTGTTTGTCTTCTTCCTCCTGTGTAGGATGTTCAGTGCACACCGCTCACATTTTGCATGTGTCCCTCTCCCTTCGTAATTCCTCTCGCCCTTGTCAATCTGTCTTTCTGTCTTCCTCTCTCTCTGACCCTGTTTCCACCTGGGATTAACATCTGACTTTTTGAATCTGGTTACAAGTGGACAGCTCTCAATCCGTGTGTTCCCACTTGTATTTTAAAATGTGACTTCTTTGTCTACTTGTGATCCAATTCCATTTACCCGCGCTGTATTTAAATCAACACGTACATCATTTCCGTTTGCATTGCTGTTTTTAACTGGTGGGGTTCAAACAAGTAAACATACAGGGCTGTACAGTGCCACAGTTTTAATCGCATTTGCTATTAAAATGCATTACATGCGAAGATAATTACAAGTCTAGGTTGAAGAGATAGGCTACTGTCTCATTTAGACAAGGAGGAGCGATGCAAAACACTGCTTAGAAGGCTCTACATTAACACTTTCCAAATGCGGGAAATATCATAGATAGTATATAAAAGTAAAAACTCTTAGGCGAGTAAGTTATTACGCCACTTTGGCTGGTGAAAGATGTGTGTTTGCCGGGCGGCTTTTCTAATGTCTGCTACACTCTTGTCACCACCACCAGTACACGGCTTTATGCAGTTAAGTTACTTTATGTGCGAACAGAATATGTCCTGTGCGCCTTCACATTAAAAGCATGTTACTAGCCAAACGCGAGTTGAGTTATTTTTAAGCGGATAAGAACAGGAAGTCGTTGCCTTGCAGCTCTCCGTGTTTTCAGATTTACGCAGTGAAATGAAACCAGAGGACAGAAAGCTTGTCATTTGCAATACTGGCGGATGCAACTAACGTTCATGAGGCTTCTATAAAAGCTGCATGAACGCCAGTGATGCACTTTTAACGTATTTCCGCTCAGGCAGGGGGCAGCAGTTGAGTAGGAGGTCCCTAAAGTGGACAAGAGTCACATTGGTGTTTCCACTACCAAATGAATACGAACACATCGGACACAAGCGACGTAAACCACCTCCGAATGTGGTTTTTGTGATCCGATCTCAATGCGTCTTGAGAGCGTTTTCACCTGTAGTTAAAGCTTTATTCATGTGATCCGATTACAAAAGTCAGATGTTAATGCCAAGTGGAAACGGGGTCTCTCTCTCTCTCTCTCTCTCTCTCTCCAATCACTGTCTCTCATCTCCCCCTGATGAGGCCAGCCCCTCCATGGTGATGAGACAGACAGAGGGTGATTACAGTGGGGTCTCATCTGGTGGGAAAACTGACCTCAATCAGAACTATTCTACCAAGAGGACGCTCCCCTCCTCTCTGTTTCCCTCCATCCATCCCTCCTACTCAGTATATTCCCGACTCTCATCCACCATCCTTTATTCTCCCTGACCCGCTCCTTTACCATGTCAGTGCTCCCCATCTCTCATCTTCCCTCTCTTGCTCTCTACTCTCATTTCTCATCTTTCCCCCATCCACTCTGAGTGATCACTCTCAATGTTTCATCATTGGCTGTATTGTTCTTTCATGGTAATCTTTCCTTCTGGGGAAGTCTCTCAGATTTGCATTCAGCTGTGTGCAACACAGCTCATATTTTCTAAAACGGTTTTAAATGTTTTTAATATATATTTATTGTATATACACAATGAGAGTTGTCCTTCTAGACGTTTTACCAATTTCCACACAGGATGTCTGTAGCTCAGTCAGACTGGTGATCGGGTTATGGGTCAACACTCAAGGCCCATCTGCCCTGATTGCTCATTTTGCCCGTGTGGCCAGCTCTGGGGAGAGGTGTGTTTTTTATTCCATTTGAGAATAATTTAGGCCGCTTTGCTCTCAGGGACATTCAGTGCAGCAGCATTTTTTGTGGAGTATTCACCCAAAAAGTCTTGGAGCCCTGCAGGTAGTTCCTTCCACATCATGTCTTGGGTTTTGCATTGCTATGCATTTTCAGCTGCAAGACCCTGTATGGACAGGAGTGTGTCTTTCCAAATTATATCCAATAAATTAAATTTACCACATGTGGATTTCAATTAATACGTAGACACATCTCAATGATGATGAAGAGAAATAGGAGGCACTTGAGCTAAATGTCAAGTGCCATAGCTCAGGATCTAAATGATTACTTGTACTGTGTGTCATCCAACCGTCAATGATTGATTGTGTAGTTGTATGGAGGCCGTATGTTTAGGACACTCTGGTGAAGAGAGGTGAAGCTGTCAACTTATCACCATCTGGTGACTCTGGAGAAACATGGTGAACCACAATGGGAAGTGTGGGTGAACTTGCAGCAACTTGCAGCACAGTGGCAAAGCCCTGGATATTGGTGAGATCAGTCCAAAAATGTTGAAGGCTTTGGGTTTAGAGGGGCTGTCTAGATGAAACGCCTCTTCAACATTGCATGGCAGTCTGGGACAGTGCCTAAAGAGTGGAAGACCGGATGGTGGTTCCCATTTTCAAAAAGGGGAGCCAGATTGTGTATGCCGATTACAGGGGTATCGCACTTCTCAGCCTCCCTGTTACAATCTTCTCCAATGTGTTGGTAAGGAGGATTCAGTCGATAATGGAACCTCAGATTGAAGAGGAGTAATGCGAATTCCGTACTGGCGTGAAACAACCAACCAGCTATTCAGTCTCAGAAGAATCAATCTATCAGTCAGTCTTCATTCCTACCCTAAAGTATGGTCATGAAGGCCGGGTCTTGACCGAAGGAACGAGATTGCGGGTACAACGCGCTGAAATGGGTTTTATCAGAAGCATGGCTGGTATCTCGCTTAGAGATACTGTGAAAAGCTCAGTCATCCGTAACTATACTCGCCGTAGAGCCGCTGCCCTTAGTAAGGGTAGTAACCAGTTGGGGTGGTTCGGGCATCTGGTAAGGATGCCACCTGAGCGCCTCCCTAGGGAGGTGTTCCAAGCATGCCCTGGGAAGAGGCCCTGGGGAAGACCCAGGACTAAGTGGAGAGAGTATATCTACACACCTGTCTTGAAATTCCTCGGTATCCCCCAGTCGGAGCTAGGCGATGTGGCCCGGGAAAGGGGAAGTTTTGGGTCCCTGGCTGAATCTGTTGCCCCCATGACCTGACCACGGAAAAGTGGATGACAATGAGCGATGAGTGTTTTTTCTTGAATAGTGAGACTGTAAGTGCTGTTTGTATACTCACATAGTATTTACCAGCGTGCAGTACATGTGTTTATATTGTATGGATTTAAGATTAAGAAGAACAATCCCAGTGTGTTTTTATTTTATAAATGTTAGTCGGGCACAAAGGTGTGTTGGCATGGCAACATTTATCCACAGAGTAAATAGGACACTTTACCACTGAACTTTGCATTATTGCCATGCATCATGACTTGCAGCGTTTGCTATGTTTTCATCACGTGTCAAAGTTGTTTTTCGGCAAAAGTCAAAAGTGTAATTCCCACAAACATTCATTTGCTCGAGCCAAGCCGACAAGGGTGTGAAGTGAGTGAATGATTCATCTATGAGTCATTTTCTACGGGGTGATTGCATTCTTCAGTCAGAGGTTGAAGCCTCAGTCAGTTTTATTGTGGTGGCTGTAACCAAAAGAAAAAAAACGAAGGATATGGAAGGGAAGGCAAACCTAAAATAAACAGAGAGATTTCACCACCCTCTGTGTGTACACAATGAGCAGGGATTATTCATTCATTTATTGGTCTCCTTTTTTTCCTGTCCCCATTTCACCAGCTGACAGCTATAGGGAGCAGCTGTCACATGTTCTCTCTCACATAAAGATGAGGCAAGCTCAACCGTAAATTATCATTAAAGAGTTAAAGGCAGTTAGTTTTACCCTTTATATATCTTGTTTGTAATGCGCTGACATTTTCTTGAGCAGTCTAAACACTTGGGTGCAGAATGTATTTAGTATTATATTAACTGCATATACCTTTGACGACACCACTGGGGGAACTTGATTTGAATCTTTAATTTGCCGGTGATTCTGTGTGCAGGGACATTTGTGACAGTATGCGTTCTATCTAGGGTATTGAATTACTTGGCCACCAGAGGCATTTAACTAGCTCTGCTGAACCGGAAGTGATGCAATCACACTGGCCCCATTTCCAGTGATATTTAAATCCTTTTCTGCGTGGATGGTCTGGCCAATTGGAAAATCTCTCTTCCTCCGTGCGTGCCCTGTTTTTGATTTGATTTGTATGGAATGTTTGTGTGAGTGTGTAAGTGTGTGGGTGTGCCGCTGCGCTGTTTGATGTGATTTGTGGAGATGTGTGCGTGTGGCCATCCTTTGGTGCTTAATCCACAATCTGCCGTCTGCCAGAAAAAATATTTTCTTCCCTCAATGCTCTAACCAGATTTTTTTTCTTGTGTAGCCGGCAGTTTCACCTTTGTTTGCAGCAAGGCGTAACTGACATGCATGTGATCCATCATTGTGTTCATTTGACACCACCTAAGGCCAACTCTAAGCGTTGTGAGTAATTGGCTGTTAAGTAATTTTAGAGCAAACATAAACAGTTTCACTTTTGTTCATTCAGCGGACAAATTACAAGCTGAACAATATCATAGTTAATCATCTGCCACTGCTCGCTTTTCGTTGTGGAAATGGGGTCGAGTTATGGCATATATGATTCAAATAACTGTATTAGCCATGACACATAGGCATGTGCATATGAGGTCAAATCTGTGTGCACCAAGAGATGTCCACACTAGCATTATGTTTCATAAATGCAGTGCATATCCAGCATTGTAAAGCTTATATGTTCGGGAATGTTCTTTCCTTCTCTTGTTTCTTGTAGCTCATTTGAGGGAATGTATGTCTCTGCTCTCCAAAGAGACGTTTTAAAAGTAATGACAGTGATGATCATGATGATGATGGTGATTGTCACAGTTATGATTGCCATGCCACCTGAAGGCGTAGCTCGAGTGTCGACAGATGTGTTTTAATGGCATTTATTAATTATAGTCATTCACTCTAAAATAAAAAAGCCTGTCTGGTGCTCTCTGCACCAGACAGATTTATGTTTTTTTTTTGTCCCCCCACCCGCCCTGCTGCTGATTTGAATGAGAAGTGTCTGTCATTTGTACCACACTGTCACACCTTTATATCGGCTCACAGTCATGTAACCCATTTAGTGTTACTTTATACTTCAGAAGGACTTTTTGCTTTTTTACTCCTGTGCATTTTTTTTTGACAGCTGACTGAAGTTTTTTTTTCCGATTAGGAATTTACAAACAAAACACATGATATTATTCACATGACATAATAGTATAGATTACACATTCCAACAGTACATACAGTAATTCATAGTTAGTGGCCATATTTCTCAAAATTAAAATGCTGCTACTTGTTAATACTTAATTAATATTATAACACAAATTGCAATAGCCTACTGTATCTACTTTGTCTAATAACAAGTAAGTCTTACACTCTTACTTATAAAAGAGTGTTTTTACATAGTGTTATTGCTTATTTTACTTAAACATATAAGTACTTTTTTGATCAACAAAGTGTTGTGCTCACTATAATGTCAACAATGTATGTATAATACTGGTAGGTACAAGAGAAATCCGCTCTAATTCAAAGGCCTGTCGACACATTCAAATGAAATTAACGATTAGAATGAAATTGCCATGCAATATTATGCATTTTCTTATCATCTGAGAACTTTGGGAAGATTTTCATTCTTGGTCTTGGTCACTGATGTTCCTTCAAATGCAGTGCGGAAATGCTAATTAGACAAGCAGCTATATGACTTGTCGGTGTGCACGACGGCTCTAAATATGCAGCAGACTAGTAGTGGAGGTGCAGGGAACTTGTTGAAGCATGGTGTCAAACACATTAAATGGCTCCTGACAAACGGGTGGGGATTTTACACTGTGTGCATTTGTAAGTGAGAGTGTGGGTGTGTGTCAAATGGTGAAAATAGCTTTGAGGATCTGGTCTCGTAGGGCGCTATGGTGCAGGGGACACTGTAGCCATGCTCACCAAAAGACAGGAATACAAAAAAGAGGTGTGTGTGAGTGTGCATGTGTGTGAGAAAGAGAGAGAGAGAGAGTGCAACACTTGTACATTGTGGTGGAAGTTTTTAATCAGTTAAACCTTGTGGGAATAAATTAACTGAAACTTCTCAATCCAAACAATTTAATAAAAGTACATAAAACAAACAGAGTTACAGAGTCAAGTTCCAACCTGCATGGTCAGCCCCCGACGGGACTGACCCTATCTTTTGGTCAGACAGGGATTTTAAAGGCCACCTTCAACAATGGGGGGGTGGGGGGGGTCAACTAAGAGATGTCAACTAACAGATGGTCAAACAGGTCTCAGGGGTTTATTGTGGTCATTGTGGTTTATTGTGGTCAGCCACAATAAACCTTAAATTAGTTTAAGCAACTTTTTTGTCAGCAGATTCTTAGAGGAAATGCACATGTGCTAAACTGATGTGATATACATATAAAAAAACAGATCAATACGATGGATACAAATAAATTTGCCCTCACATACATTATATATTTATGTGAGTTATTTTTAACCTGCATATATATGATGGGGAAAGGAAGCTGTTATAAGCAAGAGTAGAGAGACTAGTTAGTTAAGAATATGTCCTTGTATGCACACATGCAAAGCAACATTAATCATCGCATGCCCTTACTGAAATGAATTTGCGAAGCTCCTCAAAGTTGCCATAAAGGGCACATGACCAGTGACAAGAAATAACGGTAACACTTTATAATAACTATCCGTTGTAACTCGTTAATAGATCATTTGTAAACTCTTAATTAATGATTATTAATTATTTGTTAAGTGTTTGTTAGAAGTTTGTTAAGGATTTATAACAATGGTAGATAGTTAATAGCTTAATAATTGAATCAGTTCATCTGGGACGAGGCTGAAATAGGCTATAGACTATACACAGTGCATGGGCAACTGAGGGCAGCCCCATTTTCAAATATTTTTAAATAAACTCAATACACACTGTGCATGCCATGGATTTGAACGTGACGTGATCAGTTAATCTCGGATTACCTCCCAGATGAAACTGATTCAATTATTAAGCTATTAACTATCTACCATTGTTATAAATCCTTAACAAACTTCTAACAAACACTTAACAAATAATTAATAATCATTAATTAAGAGTTTACAAATGATCTATTAACGAGTTACAACGGATAGTTATTATAAAGTGTTACCGAAATAACTACCCATGAACAGTCACAAGCACACAAGAGAATATCACACTTAGAACAAATGAGCCGAAACACACACACACACACACACACACACACACACACACACACACACACATCACAGCTGACGGTCTTTGAAGTTGTCAAAGTGCTTTCTCTCAATCTCTCTCTCGCTTGTGATGTTTTCTCTTTTTGTTTCCCCCTTCATCTGTGACACACTCGTATCTGTCAGTCACCCCGCAATAAAGATACATTGTTACTGTAGCTCATTTAAAAGCATGTTTTCTGGCGAGATAGGTTCTCCTTTAGAAGTTCAGGGAAAAACACATTGATCTATGGCCAATCAGAAATAAATACGTCTTTCTGGGAGAACTGTAGGGCCACATTATTTCACTGTGTGGAAAGAACCAAACACTTCTTTGTATGTTGCTTAAAAAAACCTCAGAAATCAAGATCATGCTCGTGTGAGGGTTGCACTTTTTGGACACGGGGTATGTCAGCTTAAGGTCGACCAACACTGGATTATTTTAGTGCAATACTTTTTTTTTAACCTTTATTTAAACAGGTAAATCCCATTGAAACCGGAGACTCTTTTGCAAGGGAGACCTGTTCCCATTTAAACGTTGCCATTCACACACACATTCATACACCGATAGCAGGGCGGGGATCGAACCGCCAACCCTTGGATCATTGGCCGACCCGCTCTACCACCTGAGACACAGTCGCCCATACTGATATTTGATTTGAGAATTTGAGAACGTACGTTCTTTTGGAAAATATTAATATTTGTTTTCTAACATGAAAAAAGTCTTTATGAATCCCTTTCGGCCTGGCCCATAAGTCGGTCTGGCTTTAATGTCAGCTATGTGCATGCTGTTTGTGAATTGCTGTATGTATATGTAAACAAAGAATATGCAGCATGCATAAGTTATCTTTTTGCTAACATATACTAATTTTCCATTTATATATTTATTTCTATCTGCTAACTTTTTGTCAGAGGCTGCAAACCGCACACATATTTAGACCTACTGTATACGTATACTCTGATGGAATCTAGAAAAGTCACTTATTCATGAAAAATAAAACATAATTCCTGAAAACAGGAATGTGGGAGAACAAAAACAGTCTTGTTTCTGTGAGTTTTCTCTTATCTTCTCTTCTCTTAGATCTCTTCCACCGTTAATACTTCAGTATCAATCCAGGATGAATGCCTAGTCCAACCCAGTATAACAGTGACATATTTAATAGCTCCGTAGGTCCACAACACAATATGTAGTAGTTTCACAAAAAACAACCTTTCAATTGTGAGTTAGTACTTGTGGGTGTCTGGCTGGCTTTGTTTTCCTGTGTCCAAAAAAAGGGAACTTTTCAATTCAAAATCCCATACCACCTAAAGACTAGGGATGGGAATCGAGAACCGGTTTTTGTTCAGAACCGGTGCCGAGTCACCCAATTCCTTGGAATCGTTAACATGCCTGCTTAACAATGCTGCTTATCGGTTCCGCTCGTTGTAAATGCGCATGACTTCAGACACGTGCTGCTTTGTTTTGGTTCAGAACGCAGCAAACATGACGTCGAGGCAGGAGCGCTCTAAAGTGTGGTTGTATTTCACGCGAAAAGGCGACAATACGGCCACTTGCAACAATTGTTAAGTTTCCATTTCATCAAACGACTTGTGCACAAGCAAGCGCGCAGACTGCGATCCTGACGGTTAAATGTTTAAACGTCCGCTGCCTTACTAGTCGGCACCAGAATTGCCCATCACTTGGATTTGAACATAAAATGTATGAGAATTAACGTGTGTGTAGGCCCAGGTGTGGGCAAGTGAAAGAGGGAGATACATAAAAAGGCGAGAGCAGCATAATGCAAAGCAAAAATTATTTCTTAACCGCTGCCAAAGGCCTGCTGTTTACACTTTTTCATCAGCTGTTAAAATGCTGCCTTTACGCAAAGCGGTAGAGACGAACCCAAAACAACACACAGCGGGACTCGGCGGTCCGGTGATAACGAAACGTGTAACTATACACTTTATAAAGACAGTAAGACACACTTAAAATAACGATCTCTGCCCATACAAAAAGCTCTGCCTTGGATTACTTGATGCACCGATCGATGTATAAACACATCCGCTACGTGTGTCTGATGATGGGCCATTATATGAATAATAAACAGCGTGCTGCACATAAGAACATCATGTACATTGTAAACGTGAGATGGAGCTGTGACTCCTCGTTGCCTGCGTGGTGAAGAATAAGCAAAGCGATACATTCTCTTTTAGCCTTTATGGTGTATTTATTCTCTTCTTGAATAGCCTACATGACTGACTACTGTGCATTCAGTTCAACAACAACGTACAACGTAAAGAAAGGGTTCCTTCACTTGAACATTGTGACATCATCACGTTGCCCTTTCAGAGTAAGGGCGCAATCATATAATAACACTTAGCATACATTTAAGATCTCGTATCCTTCCTGAGAGGGCACACCTGATGATTCTTCTGCATAACAATGGTTAATTTGCCAAAATTGATAGATGGTCTTATCTTTTCAAAAGACTTGTTTGTATTTTTTTATGTCAGTTGAATTTAGTGTCAGTTGAATTTAGTTTCAAGTGCAAATGGACTGTTAATACCTGGACCAATTCATGTGAAAATTGACAATTTCCTAATTTTAAAGTAGCCTACTCTTGATAATCTTCCAAGGCACACACTAGACACACTTCTGATCAGATATTAAAGAGAGTTAATACAAATAAACTAATCTGTACTTATTCTCTCACCCAATGAGAATCGATAAGGAATCGGATCGATACGTATAATCGGAATCGTTAAATTCTTATCAATTCCCATCCCTACTAAAGACAGGAGCTGGATTTATACATCACAAATCTAAACTTTTAGACACCATCACAGAAACACACAGTCTCACACACAAAGCCAGCATTCAGCAGTACCCCCCCCCCCCCACACACACACACACACACACACACACACACACACACACACACCTACCCGGAGAGTGGCGACTAGAGTGGAAATCAATTTAAGGTGCCCATGGCTAAATTGATATCATTACATTTACTGCAGGCTGAATAATGGATGATTGTATCATTATATTATATGGGGAAGTAATGGGACGAAACAAAGCACAGGTAGACAACTCGCCCCGGGTGATAGCTGTAATTAGTTCCTGACACATACACCCACACACCACACACACACACACATGTGCAAGCACACATGTGTGGGATCACAACACCACACATACTGAAACAAATGTGCTTTACGATGTAGTACTATCATTCTATTTTGGTCGTTATTACTGTGTTGGTTTATGCTGCAGGGAATCGTTGCACCATGAAAACATCTCTTGAATCGAAGCATTTCCAATCATTTACAGTATAGCACCCCTCTTGAGAAGCTGCACATGTGTGCGTCCACTGGTCATGATTGCTGCACAAGAGACATTGCATGGGTGCATGTAACAGCCAGCATAAGGGCTTTTTCATTCTGATCATTTGAAAGCACATTTTAAGGTGAACTGTGTGAACTATTTTCGTATATTTTACTAGATTGTAGTCTTCTTTTTCCGGGCCTTTGTTTGTGTAATCCAAACCATTCAGCTTCACCCACATGCACCTAGTTGTGAGTCCTCAATAACATAACAGGGATATGCTCATGAATACAGAGCTCTACAGCCCTAACGGCCTCCACACAAATCCTGCGTTTACCTCTGGAGCGCGTCGCCTTACCTTACTTCTCTCGCGCTTTTTTTCTCGGACACACATACAACATCTCAACTGCTGCTGCAGCGCTGCTTCTAAAAGCCCTGTCTTTCTACATAGAGATTTCATAGATAATTCCCATTGAAAATGAAGTAGACGCTCAGTAGAGGTAGGATGTGTGTGGAGGCCGTGATACAGGTCAAACAACCAAGAGGGAACTTTTAATGTAATTTGTAAAATAATGAAACACTTTATTCAAGTTATCTTTTCAGTATCAATCACTTTAATAATATATAGTTTTATATTTGGGGGACTGAAAACATAATTAAGTATTTATTGTAAAAAAACATGTTCTGTATGTACTCAACCTGATAAAATGTTACCTCACATTTAATTGTACAGTTACCTTAAACAAACAAACTGAAGGAAAAGTAACCAAACTGAGAAAATAACTACAATGTATAGTTATTTTCAATGTGGGTGCAAGTACAATTCATGTTCAAAATACATTGCATTTACTTTATATCAACATACGTGGCATTGGCCATTATGTACAGGTTTGTTATCAGTTGCTGGCAAAACACGTAGACAGTAATCCGTGCTGATCAGATGCTGGTCTTCCATGCAATGGTAAAAGGCTGATCCACACAAACAGACTTTGGAGCCGCATCAATAACTAGCTCCTGTAGACACAAAGAGAAAGACATAGTTTCATTATGAATGCACCAGACATGTTCAGTATTTCCTCAAATATCATACTATCATACTTTATTTACAAGGAATTCCAATATAGACATACTGTACATCAAGAGCTTTCAAGCTTTTGAAAAAAATATATAAAGGAAATTGTCATCACAGTTTATGGTATACAATTTATTTTTAGTTATGTATAATTTCTTCTTTCTTTTCTCTCCCTTTTCTTTTTTTAGATTTTTTTTTGCATGTTTTTGTATGCTTTATTGACAGTGTAGAGACATAGTTGAAATGGGGCAGAGAGGGGAGTGACATGCAGAGAACGACCGCAGGCTGGAATCAAACCCGGGTCCGCTGCTGGCCGAGGCTCATGGGGGGGACGCCCTACCAACTGAGCTAAGGGCGCCCTCTTTCTTTCCTTTAATATGTGTTTTGCAAAATTGTGTTTTATATTTTATTGTATATGTATATTGTGGGAACGTGATACTGACCCAGCACAACATCAGCAAGAACAGTCAACTGAACTGACAGATGAAATAATTGAACTGGCTCCATGTTTTGTAACCACCTTCAGAAGTTAAGTCGACTAAATGTGACGGATGAAGGAAAATGTACAGAACATCCCCCACTGCTCTGCGTAGCACCTTGTATCCCATTTAAAAGGGAGGGTGAAAAAATCCCATTTTATTCATGTCACGTAAACAGCATGGGTCCCCCGGTAAAGTTAAACAGGCAAGGGCTTATACATGTGGTGAGATATTGTAAATGACAGCATGAACAGGCCCTATATAGGTTCAGAATAAAACATCTTGTCTTGCAGCAGACAGAAATAGCTCACCCACCTCACTGTATTTAAAGTCCCAGCTGCGTGCTGCTTCTTTCAAGTTGTTACCCTATCCGGCATTGCTTACGGAGATGAATGGATTGTCTTGCACTAAAAAAACACTTATTACCATGCGCGTACTGTGTCATCCGCATTCCTTCTCTCCTCTCTGCCCTCCTTCCTACCCATCCGCCCACCTTTCACTCCTTGTGTTCATCTCTTTCACCTCTCCTTACCTCTTTCAATCTGTTTTCAGTGATGCCTCCTCTCTCTCACGCTCTCTCTCTCTCTCTCCCCACCATGCTCTCTGTCCTTCCTTCCCTCCCCTGCAAAGATGGACTCGTCTTTTCCTGTCGTTTCATTATTCTCTACCCATCCTTGTATTCAACCACCTGTCGACTGCTGTCCCTCAACTGTTGCGAAACCATAGTATGTAATTTAAATGTCTGCCCCCTGTGGCATAAATGTGCTTTAAGTATGTGATATTTTCTAGAACCTGTATCACTTCTGACTGACTGCCTTGCGTAAGCAGCCAGAACTGATCCTCCGGAGCGGCTTTTGTTACTGAATAAAACTCTTTGCTTTAAACAGTATATGTTCTGTTTTTTTCATAACAAACCTGAAAGTTTGACCTTGACCCCTCTGATCTACACCGGAAAAAAAAGACCACCGATAATATGACACACACATACTAGTGTACACATGGGAATTCCCTTTGACGTAAAGAGGCGAGCATGTGCAGTTTTTCACCGTAGCCTTCTAACAAAGTAAATGTGGTACTGCGAGGCCCTCTGGACACATGAATCACCATGTACTGTGAGCGCTGTAATGAGGCCATATGACATGGCTTTGTGTTTACAATTCCTCGTGATTCTATATCACGTTTCCAGTGGAGCAGATGATGGAGAGAGTGACAATCAATTTACATGAGCGGCTAATTGCTGTCCTGAGTCGAGTCTTCAGCTCTGTGTTCTTTTCTTTTCTTTTCTTTTCTTTTCTTTTCTTTTTTATTGTATTTCAGACATATCAAAAACAATACAAAACTAAATGAAAAGCATAAAAATACAATAAACAAAATGTATGTTTAAATGACTTCACAAAAAGAAAAAAAAGAAAACAAATTATCTGTATTGATGTGATATGCCTGAAAAGGAGCAGGAATAAGTATACACTTATTTAATCCTACCCCTTTTCCATAGTAAAAAAAATAAAAATATTTATTATATTTGCTTCTTGTAATCCATATAATCTCTATACAATCTATCTATACAATTGGCGATGCTATATTTGACATTTACGATCTATACATACATACAACTTAATATACTATGATTTTTTATATTTTATATATTTATACAATGCACATATCTATATATATATATATATATATATATATATACAATCAATATATCCATAGCTACATACATATCTATACAATCAGTATATATATATATATATATATATATATATATACATACATACATACATACATACATACATACATATACACATATTATTATTATTATTATTATTATTATTTTTATTATTTATTTATGTATTTATTTATGTATTTATTTATTTATTTATTTATTTATTTATTTATTTATTTATAATTTCCTTCTTACTTCTCACCCTCATCCCTGTACCTTTTGAAAATCCTTGCTTTGAACCTTTTTTTAAACTGGATCATGTTTGGACATTGCTTTAGCTCCGTGCTCATCCCATTCCACAGTTTCACACCCCCAATTGAGATGCAATGACATTTTAAAGTCATGCGTACATCCAGTGTCTTAAAGTTTAACTGTTGCCTCAAATTGTAACCCCCCTCTCGGTCAAAAACAAGTTTTTGAATGTTACCTGGTAGCAGTTTATTTCTAGCTTTGAACATGATTTGTGCAACTTGGTATTCAACCAGGTCATTGAACTTTATGATACGGGAATGTAAAAACAGGAGGTTGGTGTGATCATAATTTCCAGCTTTATTGATTATTCTTATGGCTCGTTTTTGTATTGTGACTAATGGTAGCAGTGAGCTTTTGTAAGTGGTCCCCCAGACCTCCACACAGTAATTTAAATAAGGTAAGATCATTGAGCAGTAAAGAATATGTAATGCTTTTTGATCCAATGTATGCTTTGCTTTACACAGGACTAAGATGCTTCGTGACAGTTTAGATTTAACATGTTTTATGTGAGGTTTCCAGCTGAGCTTATGGTCTATTGTCACACCAAGGAATTTATATACATACACTCTTTCAATATTAACACCGTCAATCTTAACATTTACGTCATTTTTTAAATTACAATTTCCAAACAACATGATTTTTGTTTTACTTAAATTCAATGACAATTTATTATTGTCAAACCACTTTTTTAATTTGCTCATTTCAGTTGCAATTAACTCCAGAAGCTGCTGCAAGTCCTCTCCCGTACAAAAAATATTAGTGTTGTCTGCAAATAACACGAATTGTAAAATCTTTGATGTTTTGCATATATCATTAATGTAGAGAATAAAAAGAATTGGCCCTAATACTGACCCCTGGGGGACCCCACAGGCAATGTCCAAACAAGATGACATATGTTCACTCATCTTCACAAACTGTTGCCTGTTCTGTAAATAGCTCCTCAGCCAGTTTAATACAACCCCCCTGATACCATACCGTTCTAATTTATTATTCTGTCATGATTTATGGTATCAAATACTTTTTGAGATCAATAAAAACCTCGGCTGCATAATTCTTTTGGTCCAGGGAATTTGTTATTTTTTCAATTAGCTCAATGACTGCCAATGAAGTGGATCGGTTGGGTCTGAGGCCGTATTGGCTGTCAGTTAGTAAATTGTGTTTATTGATGAATTTGTTAAATCTGGCAGCAAAGAGTTTTTCTAAAATTTTTGAAAATGTAGGCCTGTAGTTTGTGAAGTGGTGTTTGTCTCCAGTTTTGTACAGCGGTAAGACTTTTGCAATTTTAATTTTTTGGGGGAATTTACCAGTTTGAAATGAAAAGTTACAGATGTGCGTAAGTGGTTTTGCAATTTCTTCAATGACATGTTTAACTATTCTCATGTCAATGTCATTATAGTCGGTAGAAGTCTTGTTTTTACAATTATGAACAGTCTCTATAATTTCATTCTCTTCCACTGGTATTAGAAACATTGATTTTGGATTAATGTCTATTAAATCATAATTATTGTCTTCAGATCTCACAGATCCTGGGTCATTAATGTTTCCTGCCAAATTTGGTCCCACATTTACGAAGAATTTGTTAAAACCATCAACCACATCATCCATATTATCTATTGTCTTTTCTTTCTCCATAAAATACTCAGGGTAACCTGTATTTTTGATCCATTTCTAATAATACTATTTAGCACATTCCATAAACCTTTCATGTTGTTTTTGTTATTCTCTAGTATTTTATTATATTATTCTTTCTTACATATCCTCATTATATTGGTTAATTTATTTCTATACTTTTTATAATTATTTTCTGCTTCAGCAGTTGGATTTTTCATAAATTTTCTATACAGTGTATTTTTCTTTTTACAGGCATTTGTCAAACCCTTATTGATCCACGGACTAGTTATCTGTTTATGTCCATCACTGTATTGTTTCACAGGACAGTGTTTGTCATAAAGTGATTTAAAAATGTTAAGAAATCCATTATATGCTATGTCAGTATCTTCTACCTCATATATTACCATCCAATTCTGTTTCAGTAAGTCATTCATTAATGCATTTAAGTTTTCTTCGGTTCTCAGTCTTTTGTATTTAAAATGACTGGTTTCGTATAATTACAGTGATAAATAACAAAAACAGGCACATGGTCACTGATGTCACTGTATAGCAGTCCGCTTACTGTATTGTTGTCCATAGTATTTGTGAATATATTGTCTATTAATGTTGTCGAATGAGAAGTAATTCTACTAGGTCTTGTTATTGTAGGATATAGACCCATACTGTACATAGTATTGATAAATTCCTCTGTCATTTTATGTTTTTTTGGATTCAAAAGGTCAATATTATAATCCCCACATATGAACATATTCTTTTGCAATGATATTGTGAACATGTTTTCCATCCAATCTTTAACTATTTCAATGTTCGATCCGGGAGTGTAATGACTTGGCGTGGGGGGAGGGGGGTTTGGGGCACAGGTGCGGACCCAGGGGTGTCTTAAAGTTATCCCCGGAGGGATAACCACAAAATCGCACAAGCGACTACAGGGGAGGGGGAGAAAACAAAAAGCACAAGGCTACCTTTTAATAACCAAACTAAAGTCAGAACCAAACCACTGCTGCCAAGCAGCTGAACGAAAGACAAAAACTTGAACAATTCTTTTTTCTAACTCAGAGGGCACTCTGAGAGTGAACCTCTCACCATCGCATAGAGCAAACAATGAGCAGCACAGAGCACTGGGGTCTCAGGGCAGATATAACCTCTTCACACCTGGGCTCAATCAGCTAATCAGTGCACACACACCTGATTGCAGTCAGTGAATCAGTCACCGTTCTCACGGAGGCGAAACACTCCGTCTCCTCACAGGATCCCCCCTCTAAGGAACGGCACCTGACGTTCCCACAGGACCCCCAGGCTGGAGGCGGCGAAAGTCCCGGATCAGAGTTGGGTCCAAAATGTCCCTAGCTGGGACCCAGGCACGCTCCTCAGGCCCATATCCCTCCCAGTCCACCAGGTACTGAATTCCACGTCCCACACGACGACTGTTCAATATCCGCCGAACCGTGTACGCTGGTTGACCCCCAACCAGCCTGGGTGGAGGCGGAGGCCTCTCTGGAGGTGCCAGTGGACTGGAGCGGACCGGCTTAAGGCGGGAAACATGAAACGAGGGGTGGATTCTCATTGACCGGGGAAGCAGAAGGCGAAAAGTGACAGGGTTAATCCTTCGAATGATCTTGAAGGGACCAACGAAACGTGGCGCCAATTTGCGAGACTCAACCCGCAGTGGGAGGTCCTTTGTGGAGAGCCACACCCTTTGACCAACCCGATAGTTCGGGGCTGGGCGGCGATGCTGGTCAGCATAGTGCTTCTGCCGTGCCACAGCCTGTTGAAGAGAAGCACGAACACGCCTCCAGGTAGCACGACACCGCTGGACAAACTGAGCCGCCGAAGGCACCCCTACCTCCCTCTCCTGTTCTGGGAACAACGGTGGCTGATATCCATACTGACACTCAAAAGGAGAGAGACCAGTGGATGCATTCTTTAAAGTGTTATAAGAATACTCAGCCCACACCAGTTGTTCGCTCCACGTGGTAGGATTGGAGGACACCAGGCAACGAAGTGTTCTCTCGAGTGTCTGATTGGTGCGCTCAGTCTGACCGTTGGTCTCGGGGTGAAACCCTGACGAGAGACTAGCCGAAGCACCCACAAGGGAACAAAATGCCTTCCAGAAACGGGAAGCAAACTGGGGACCTCGGTCAGACACAATGTCCTGGGGGAGGCCGTGGTAGCAAAAGACATGCTTGACTACAAGTCGGGCGGTCCCTAGGGCAGAAGGAAGCTTAGGGAGCGGGATGAAATGGGCTGCCTTAGAGAACCGATCTACTACGACCATAATGACAGTGAACCCTTTCGATGAGGGTAGTCCTGTAATAAAATCCAGGGCCACATGAGACCAAGGGCGTTTCGGGATAGGTAAGGACTGGAGCAGACCGGCAGGCGGCTGTTGTGACGTCTTGTTTTGGGCGCAAATGGTGCAAGCCGCCACAAACTCGCTCACATCTACCGCCATCCGGGGCCACCAGAATCTCTGTTTGAGAAAAGCAATAGTGCGACGAACACCAGGGTGATTGGTGAGGCGTGAAGAGTGACCCCACTGAAGAACCTGTGGTCGCACTCCTGCTGGAACATACTGACAGCCTGGGGGCCCCCACCTGGGTCGGGCTCCTGCTGTTGAGCCCCCTGAACCACTGTGTCAATCTCCCAGGTGATTGGGGCAAGGATGCGAGTGAGGGGCACAATGGGCTCTGGAGAACTGTCACGACCTGAACACTCATATCGTCGAGATAGGGCATCCGGCTTCAGATTCTTCGAACCTGGACGGTATGAAAGATTGAAATCAAACCTGTTGAAAAACAGGGCCCAGCGAGCTTGGCGAGGATTTAAGCGTTTGGCCTGCTGGATATATGCCAGATTCTTATGGTCTGTCCAGACCTGAAACGGATGCTCGGAACCTTCAAGCCAATGGCGCCACTCCTCCAGGGCCAACTTCACGGCCAGCAGCTCCTTGTTACCCACATCGTAATTTCTCTCGGCTGGTAGAAGACGCCGAGAGAAGAATGCGCAAGGGTGGAGCTTTTTGTCCTTTGGAGAACTTTGGGACAAAACCGCCCCCACTCCCACATCTGAGGCATCCACCTCGACAACAAATGGTATGGAGGGGTCTGGGTGAATCAGGACCGGTGCGGTGGTAAACTTTCTCTTAAGTTCCGTAAATGCCTTCTCCGCCCCTGGGGACCAATGAAATCGTGAAGGCGGGCCCTTTACCAGTGCTGAAATAGGGGCAGCAATCGAGCTAAAGCCCCTAATGAAGCGTCGATAAAAATTAGCGAACCCCAAAAAGCGCTGAACGTGTCTGACAGAGTCAGGTTGAGGCCACTCTTGCACCGCTTTGACCTTGCTTGGGTCCATTCTGACACTGCCCTGCTCCACAATGTACCCCAGAAACTTGACTGTGGGGGCATGGAAGACACATTTCTCCGCCTTGACAAAGAGTTGGTGCGCCAACAACCTCTGGAGAACCCTCTTAACATGAGACACATGCTCCAGATAGGACTTTGAAAAAATCAAAATGTCATCCAAATACACATAGACAAAATGTTCAAGCATCTCCCTGAGGACATCATTGACCAACGCCTGGAAAACTGCGGGAGCATTCGAAAGTCCAAAGGGCATGACCAGATATTCATAGTGCCCCCGTGAAGTGTTGAACGCCGTTTTCCACTCATCTCCCTCTCGTATGCGCACCAGATTATAGGCGTTCCTAAGGTCCAACTTGGTAAAAAACGATGCACCCTGAAGTTGTTCAAATGCCGTGGACATGAGAGGGAGTGGGTAGCGATTTTTAACGGTGATGCTATTTAGGCCCCTGTAATCAATGCAGGGTCTAAGCCCCCCATCTTTCTTCCCCACAAAGAAAAACCCGGCTCCAGCTGGAGATGTAGAGGGGCGAATGAAACCTGCAGCTAAAGCCTCATCAATATAGCCCGCCATAGCTGATGTTTCAGGTTGTGATAACGAATACAGGCGGCCCCTGGGGGGCGTAGTGCCTGGGAGGAGATCGATGGAACAATCATACGGCCTATGAGGAGGAAGGGTGGAAGCCTTCTGTTTACTGAAGACCTCACTAAGTTCAACATACTCTGCCGGAACCCCACTGGGAAGATTAGACACAGAAGACGAAGAGTCGGAAGGAGTCACGGGCTCAAGAGCCCCAAGAGTCAGGGGAACACTGGGGGTAGCACAGGTGAGGCCTAATGAACTGGGAGTCTTTGAGGCAGAGGAGGTGGTAGCAGCAGGAGGCCCCAGGCCCAAAGGTTGGAGTCGCACCAAGTCTGAGTCCCTCATGTGAGAAGCACAGTCTGGGCCCCAGCTCAGCACCTGCCCCGCCCTCCAATTGATGTGGGGGTTGTGTTCCTTGAGCCATGGGTGTCCCAGAATGAGGGGTAACTGAGGTGTATCAATAAGAAAAAACTTAATCGCTTCCGTGTGATTGTCAATGCGAATGCAAATCGGGCAGGTGACCTTCTCAACCCTACCCTTACCCAACGGTCGCCCATCCACTGCGGTGATTGCAAGTGGACAAGGAAGATCAAAAATTGGTAGTTTGAGATTACGGGCCAGGGTTGAGTCCATAAAACTACCTGCTGCTCCTGAGTCAACAAATGCCGAAAAAGTGCGCCAGTCTCCATCCCAAAATAACTCAAAGGGCAAGTAAGTGTGATTATCCACACAAGGGGAAATATTAAGACTCGGCGAGGCCTCCCCACGGTCTGCAGAGTCTACTCGTTTCCCTGCATACCGGGTTTTTGCATTGAGGGGCACTGGCGAATGAAGTGACCTCCCCTGCCACAGTATAGACAAGCTCCACTGCTCATACGTTTCTGTCTCTCCGCAGAGGTAAGCCGTGTGCGTCCTATCTGCATGGGTTCATGATCATCATTGCTAAGGGGCCCCTTAGGCAAGTTAGTTGTTTCACAAGAGTTGCTGGACTCCTCAGACATAGGGCGGGGGTACCCCTGTTTTCTCTCCCTGTTGCGCTCACGAATTCTGTTGTCAATTCTAATGGCCAATGAGATTAAATCCTCAAGTGAATCCGGAACCTCACGGGAAGCTAGCTCATCCTTAACCCTCTCAGATAAGGCATTACCAAAAGTGGTCACTAGAGCCTCCCTGTTCCAACCTGACTCCGTAGCTAAAGTTCGGAACGGAATTGAAAATTCTGCAACGCTTGAAGAGCCCTGACGTAACCTAAGGAGGCGTTTGGCAGCTTCGTGGCCACTTACATCATGGTCGAACACCTGCCTCATTTCTGCCATGAAGAGAGCAGAGTCAGCGCAGACCGGTGTCTGTTTATCCCACAAGGCTGTAGCCCATGCAAGGGCCTTGTCTGAAAGAAGGGATATTATATATGCGACCCGGGCTCGGTCTGTGCTAAACATAGAGGGTCGTAACTCAAACACTAAATTGCATTGGGTTATAAATCCCTTACACCTCCCTGGATGCCCGTCATAGCGGGCTGGGGTTGCCAGCTTGGTCTCCTGGACTACAAAAGGGTCATGGGGTGGAACTGGAGGTGCTGGGGCGGGGGTTGGCCCAGGTGGCTGTAAATGGGCCAGTATCTCCCGCAGCATGCAGTCCTGCGAGGCCTGTTGCTCCACAATGGCACGTAGCGTTTGATCGTGTGAGCCCAATAGGGCTCCTTGAGCCGAAATTGCCTGTCTATGGACCTCTAAACTGTCGCCAGCAGCACTAGTGGGGCCCGCTGTGCCCTCCATTGGGCTGCTCATTCTGTAATGACTTGGCGTGGGGGGAGGGGGGTTTGGGGCACAGGTGCGGACCCAGGGGTGTCTTAAAGTTATCCCCGGAGGGATAACCACAAAATCGCACAAGCGACTACAGGGGAGGGGGGGAGAAAACAAAAAGCACAAGGCTACCTTTTAATAACCAAACTAAAGTCAGAACCAAACCACTGCTGCCAAGCAGCTGGACGAAAGACAAAAACTTGAACAATTCTTTTTTCTAACTCAGAGGGCACTCAGAGTGAACCTCTCACCATCGCATAGAGCAAACAATGAGCAGCACAGAGCACTGGGGTCTCAGGGCAGATATAACCTCTTCACACCTGGGCTCAATCAGCCAATCAGTGCACACACACCTGATTGCAGTCAGTGAATCAGTCACCGTTCTCACGGAGGCGAAACACTCCGTCTCCTCACAGGGAGCTACAACTGACAATAACATTCTTGGTCTTATCCATATTTCTACTGTAACACATTCCAATAAATCATCAACCGCTGTTGTCATGTTTTCCACCACCTTGTATTTCAGTCTTTTGTCCACATAGATAGCCACACCTCCTCCACTTGTTTTGCCTCTGTTAGTATAATTCAGTTCATAGCCATCAATCCCAAAGTCCACACCTTTCTCAGTGCTGATCCAAGTCTCTGATATTGCAATAATGTTAAATGGAATCTTGAATGGTTTTATATATTATTTTATGCTGTGGAAGTTGGCATATAGACTTCTGCTATTAAAGTGGATAATTGACATGTTGTTTACTGATTGGAAATGTATATTAAATTGCTCATCTGTGTAATAACTGCAGATGTTTTTGAAGTTGTTAAGTAAGTTGTTATCCGGATCAATGTCATTTTCTATGTCTTGTGTGTTATGCTCTGTATATGCAAAGGTTTCTAGTTCTGTTTGAGAAACAGGTTTGCTGTCAGGAATTGTCATGGTGAATTGTGAATTCCATTACCTTGATTTGATGTATCTTTATTGGTATGTATTCAGTTCATCCAGGTCCCTGATGAATAGTACTTTGGCTTGTTCTGGTGTTCCGTTGAGCTTGATGAATATTTTACAGTTGGTCGTCCACGTTGATTGAATTTTCTTCTGCTTTCTCAGGAATCGGACCTTTCTGGCGATGTCAGCATTTTTCTTTGTCAGGTGTTCATTCAGATACACATCTGAGCCTTTCAGTCGTCTTCCCTGTTTCAGCACTTCAGATTTGTGTTTCCTGTTGGCAAACCAAATTATTATGGCCGGTTTATCCGTCTTGATTCTCCGTGGGAGCGGGTGACAGGCCTTGATGTTGCTACTGTCCAACTCAATCCCCTTTGAGTGGAGGAACGCCATCACCTGTGGTTCCACCGATGTGGCGTCCTGCTTGCTCGTCTCCCCTCCGTTCCGCGGTGATAATGCCTGCGCATAAGAGCGGGGTTTGGTCTCCAGCCCAGTGACAATGATGTCGTTCATTCTGGTGTACTGCTCCAAATCACCCACCCTGTTCTCCAGCAATATAATCCGCTTGTCCTTCTCGGAGTTTTGTAGCCTCAGTTCCTTAACTTCCTCCACCAAGCGCATGATGCAGTTCTGCTGTTTTCGAACTGCAGAAACCTCCTCTGTTAACATGTCGAGTGATAGTTTAATGTCATCGACCTCCTCCGCAGATGCAGGATGTTTTTTCGGTGGCATTGCGCTTATTAGATCACAAAGAACCTACCGAATCAAACAGTTTGTAGCTGGCGAATTACTTCCGACACCGCTGGCACCGCTGGCACGCTCCTTCCGTGTGTGCGCACGCACCCATTATACTGTGTTCATTATACTGAAAAACAGTGTCATGGAGGAAAGCCGAGTTGATTACAGCTATTAGATGAGTGTGGCACAGCAGGGGTTGGGTTGTGAACCTGATTTTTTTTTTTTTAAATGTTGTATTATATCATTATATATTATAGTGACAGTTTTTTGACTGGCAGGGAAATGCTCCATCAACTTGAAAGCTGGGGCGTGATTCTGAAATGTGTGCATGTAACGCTGAGAGAAGCTCACTGAGCTATGATATTAATGCGTGAAAAGCGAACGATTAAACACGATGACACTGATTGTATGCATGTTCGACAGTGATTAATATGTTTATTTTGAGGTTATCAGAGCAGAAATTTAGCTGAGTGCATTTGTGGGCTGTGGAGGATTATGTGCGCTTGTACACACATCGGTTAATATTGTTCCATTACCATGGAATATTCCCAAACCCTGCAGGGAGACGCACCTCAGTTCAGTGTTCCTGTTCTTAAGGATCATTGGATAAGACTTTTAAAAAAAGTTGTTATGGAATAACAATATCTACAGACGATGCTGTGAGAAAAGGTGCCGTGACGGACTGTTGGAATTTGTTTTCTTAAAATGTTTGTTTTCTGTGGCTTTGAAGCTCCAATATGATGTTGTTTATTTAGTTAATAAATGTTATGAACATACAAACAAAGCAAAACGGGGATATACCAACCACACATTATCAGTCAGTTTCCATCCCCTGCTATGTACACAAACATAACCCTCTTTTGCCAGAAAACTGGCATTTTCATTAATGTTAAGAGCTTTTGCGGTCATAGACATTTGCTGTATTTGATAACATTGGCCAGCAGTCTGCTGAATCGTGTTTATCACTGTGAAACTGGTGCACAAATAGCCGAAAGCATTAAGGACACATGAGACAAAGGCTATTTTAAAAACATAGGGGGAGGACTAGACTATTTTCAGCTACAATTGGTCCAACCTGTACTGTACTAAATGTGACGTGTAACTTAATACAATACATTTATTGTATTGCGACTTGATTTACGATGGTAACTAAATGATGATGAGCATCCCAACACATCTTCTGACCTGCGTATCAAGGTTGTGCTGTGGGGTCAGTGGATGCACGGTTCCAGCCCCGTCTGTTAGGGTCACCCCTGTGATTTGAACGCGTCCTGCCCCCCACACCTTCACCACACCCAGGGTCAGCCTGTCAGCAGAGGCCAGCCCATTGTGGAGGATCGTACTGGACAGGGTGTTCTGGAAACGGACAGTGTTAGAGACAGAAGGATGAAACAAAGAAAGGAAAAGAAGATTACCATACATCAAAAAATCACATATTTGATTGATGTTAAGTGAGATATATTTTATTATTGTGTCATGCTTCATCTCATTACTGAGTCCGATTTAGCATCTGAGTTTTGTTCTCCATATCATTACTTTTATTTCCAATGTATTCTAACTTTTAGTATTATGCTTTGCTTTTAGTAGATAATGTGATTTTAATTGCTTTAAAAGTTTTACATCAGTGCCTTCATCATGCACAAGCTGTGAGAGGCACACATGTTTGGGCATGCAAGCGTGCGCGCACACACACACACACACACACACACACACACACACACGCACACACACACACACGTACATATTTTGAGGTCCTTGATATTAATCAGATACTGACAACCCGTTAAAAACTGCAGGATACTAACATTGTCTCAGCTTGTACAAATGGCCTCACTCTTAAGGTCTAGTGCTCATAAGGACACAAACACGCACACACACACACACACACACACACACACACACACACACACACACACACACACACACACACACACACACACACACACACACACACACACACACACACACACACACACACACACAGAGACATACACAGACACACATTCAGATAGCCATCCAAAATGACATACGATATGCTAATCTGCCAGGCAGCACTGGCCTCATTGCCCAACTTATCCTCATCTTCTCACATCTGCCTGTTCACACACACACACACACACACACACACACACACACACACACACACACACACACATACCGGCACACACACATACATGCGACACACACACACACACACACAAGTACATCAAACACACACACACACAACACACTTACACTCTCTTTCTCACTCTCTCCCCCTTTGGCTGTCAGACAGTGTGCCTGTTTTATCGCTGTGTGAAATTGCTTTGGAATGAGCCTGATGGTAGGCAGAGGACAGCCACAGATGTTTGGCCATGGTAGCTGTATGTGGGTATGTGTGTACTGCCAAAGTGTGCATCTATGTATGTGTATGTGTGTATGTTTGTGATTAAACGTGTGCTCATTAATGTGTATCTGTGTGCGATTGTGTGCCTCTGCTTGGCTTAGACGCAAATAGGGCTGGGTGAGTCCCATTAGTGCCAGCGATTAGGGATTGTCTGTCATGTCCGACTCAAACTGTGGCCTGCTAAACACTCTCACTAAACTTAGCCATATAACTTGTGCACATACACACAAACTAGTTATGTTTCTCCTTTTTTCTTTATTGCATGCACATTGTTAGCAGAGGTCCAGCTGTTTTTGTTTTTGTTAGTTTGTTCTAGCGATTGGCAAGGTCAAATCTCCAATTAAAAGCACATGAGTGCTGAGGTCGGTGGGGTGACACAGCTGAGGTTGTATTGTTTGGGTTATTGCACTGTGTAATTTTGACACCTATGTTGACATTAAATTGTACCCTCATTGCTGCCGATTCTGAACATCTCTTTTCACAAATGACAGACCTTTTAATGCACCTTGGTGATTCTGCATTGTCGGACCCCTCATCTATACGTCCTTATATTAGTCGACTGAATATTTTGAAGAACAGATTTTCATATAAATGCTGGATAATGGCTCCCGATATCCAGTCTTCTCTAGGGTAAGGGTCTAAGTCAAGCAAATGTATATTGCATTATCGGTACTCATTCCTTATCCGTATTAAGCATACTACTAAGTTGTATGTTTTTACATTGAATCTGTACCTATATAAATGAAAACAAAATGTGTCACTTTGGTTCAAATCAATGTATGTGCTTTTGCCAACTAAAGCTGCAGAATGTGCTTTGGGTGATGGTGTTTGTGATTAGAGGTTGTTGCATTGGCAAGTGCAGGTTTGTGACAAAACAACTGCCAGACAACACTGTGACACTCAGCTTTACCACAAACTGTGAGATTGTGTCTTTTTTTTGGAGCCATGGAAACATGAACCAGGTGTCTGCACATCAATATAATAAGCTTTGTAGCTGATGAAAATGACATTATGACTTCATGAGGGCTGTCGGCTTTCTGATGGCACATAACTAAAGTCTGTACAACTTCCTATCACAATTTTAAATGGAAACAACTCGAAAATATTTACCGTGTACAGTATCGACTTTCCTGTTACATAGGGCTGTCGCGATGAAGGAATACCCCGTGCAGTGAGTCAGGGTGGTTAAACCGTGCGGTATGCAATATAATTGCTCCACCCCTTTTTTAGGCCTAATTATAGGTCTATATTTATTAAGCCAACTTGTTTGTACCATATTGGTCCGAATATAATACGGGGTTTTTTCCCCATTCAGCTTAATAATAATAATAGGCTATATTTAATATATACAGTGCATTTCTCGCACTCAAAGCGCTTTAAATAGCTTCAGTTGTGTTTATTTTATTTTTTTATAGGGTGGAACCAACACTGTCTGTGCTCTCGGAAGCGGCCGGGGCATGCGTGTGTGCAATGGGAGAGAGAACGCTTTATGTGGAGAGAAAACAAGAGGCACGGGACATCGCCAAAGCCAATGCAAAGCCTCAAATCATTATGTTGCAAGTAAACGTATCAGAGGCAGGAATCGGCTGTGCAATCGACTTTTACTGTGGCAGTAAGGAGAGATGAGATTGCCAACTGCGCTTTTCCTTTTACCCACACCACAGCCGCCGTCATGTTTAGATTTCATCATTTGCAGCAAAGCCCTAATGATAATAAGAATAAGAGACTTTATTTAAACGCTGTCCATGCGGTCGTTGTGATTGTAACTTTATCGGCTGTAAACTGAAACTAACGGAGATCGCAGAAGCCTTCCAAACGACAACTGTAACTCACCCCAGTTATCATTTCAGCCTTAAACCACGGCGTTTATAGCTTTCGTTCCAGCACTAGGCTATGTGATTAACTATGAGCATTAAATAAATGTTGCGTCTCAGATGCCGAGGACAGCAGCGAGGCTGACCGAACCAGAGCATAGAGAGATGACAGCGAGAGCGATCACAGCGGAGCAGAGGAATAAAGCCTGTAGTAAACACATCAGAGTTCGGTCTATTTGTAGCCTACTACTGTTCATTTGCAATGAAGGAATTAAATGTTAAATTATTAAATGTTCGTATATAATTTTAATAAATACAATTAATTTCCTTTTAAAAACAAGATCTGGTCTTCAAATCTTTTTTCCAAATATGAGTTTTGAAAAACGGGGGTTCGTCACGTTTTATAACAGGTCCATGAACGTCACGTGCGGTTGTTGCGGTGATCGCCCATGCTCTGCGATTGGCTTGAAAATATTGCAGTATGTCATCTGTGCGGTTATCGCGACAGCCCTACTGTTACACCTTCTTAACATTTTGAAATAATTGTAATTTCACCATGACATTCACAAGACTGCCTACTGGTGATTCAAAAACAATGAGGAGAAGAGGACAATTATCATTCAGTACACCCTCACAAAAGCTTTTGCAACGTGTTTATTTTTTCTATGTGTGTTTGTGTGTAAAACATAATTTAATTGTATCTAGTTGTGAATTATTATAACATTGCTATTATTAAGCGCTTCATCAATGTATGCATTTTTGTTTCCCTAGACGGAGAATTCTGTCTCAGGCAAGAGCTAAATTCAAATCAACAGAGTTAAACATAAATTACGTGCTAATGTTCTCCAGGAGTAAAGCCTTTGACATCTGCACCTACCTACGGACCTGCATGGGCTTGTTCTCCGGTCTTGCAGCATTAGTAACAATAAAGCCGATAAAGAGAAAGAAAAAAAAAAGCGGGACGTGAAATGCAGTTGGCTCCTTGAACTCACCGATGCTGCTGCAAAGTCGGCCAGTAGATATTGTTTTCTCTCAACCGTATCTGAGAAGAGAAAATGAGAGCAAATTACACACAGGGAGGCAAAGGGACAGAGGAAAATGGCCGTGTGACAAACTGAATGACTGACAGACGCGTGAGAGAGATGCCACTGTGCAGGTGAACAGAATGAGAGACTGTATGGATAAGTGATCATTCATATTCACCTAACTGGATGGACATAATCATCTGATGAGGTGGATAAATGTGTGAGAGGTGTGTAGTGCTGCATTAATGAGCGAATGGAACATTGAGGTGCTGCATGCATAAATACAAAAAACTGACGGCTGATTGACTGGATGGGTGAGTTAATTATGTACAGGCCTGACTCATTAAAAAGGCTCATTAGGGTTAGTTTGAACATACATTAGGACTGGTTGAATAAATGAAGGAATAACTGATGAACGAGTGACTAGTCAGTCTGAGTACGGCTTAACCCTCTGAAGTGAAGCTCAAACAAACACGCAGAACTCAAGAAAAAGTGGATAGTACAGGTAAGTAGGCGATACAGCCATATGCAGAGAAAACAAGAGAGACGTAGGCAAGTTACAGTGCAGACCGACAGAGAGACAGCAAGAAGCAGGGGAGAGGAACGAACGAGCAGATAAAAGGAGTGATGGAGAGCATATCTCTCAGCAGCGACACAGGGAATTACTGTAATAGTTGCTGTCACTCCCCTCCTCTCTTATCCCTCGTTCTCTCTCTATATCCCCCTCTCTTATTTGTCCCAACACAAACACGCTTTTCGCAGAAGAGTGCATCTTGTCACCGAGGCACTTCAGACACTGATCCTTTTCGGATACTCTTTCTCTGAGTGTGTGTGTGTGTGCGCGCGTGTGTGTGTGTGTGTGTGTGTGTGTGCGAGTGTGTGTGTGAGTGTGTGTGTGTGTGCATCTGCGTACCTATCCAGTGTATGCGTGAGAATGAGTGTCAAGGCAGGGAGAGACTATGTTGTACATTTCTATCTCTTAAAATCCAGTAAACAAATTAAGTAAAACATAAAACCAAGTAATTCACATGAATCTTCACTTCACTTCATGATTTTCCCAACTGCCTCTGATATTTACATTGCATATACCATAGTATTGGTGAGCTTAGACTAACCAAAGCAAACTTTTTCACTAACTTTTTTAAAGGGAATATGTCCAATGTCCATAGATACGCATGTAACAACATGAAATGATAGCCTAGTGCTATCTGAGTGAATGTGCGGGTGTTCAACGGGTGACCTTTCTCACTTACCTATTCCTTCTCCATCGTCCCAGAAGAAGGAGCCTTGAGCTGTTCCATTGTCGCTCAGGGCAACGATCAGTCCTAATGGATTCCTCCGACTGAAAGCAAATGGGTAGAGAGGGTTATAGCAGATTTGTTAAAGGACAACATCTATTTATACCAGCTGCTGAGGACAAATGCATTAACACACTCCTGCAGGAACATGCACTTATACCCATCTAATAACTGTCTTTGTCTTGCATTCTCAAGCCCTCTTTCTTTAAAACACATTAAACAATTGAAGATGTTGTTTTGGTTACCCATATACTGCAGTCACTCACCTGTAAAATGTAGTGTTCTCTGGTTTTTGCCATGGTATGATATATCCTCCCCTGATATGCAGGTTAATGTGGTCTAGTGGTGTTGGCATATTAACCATTTGGCTGCGCACCCCGACATCTTTGGCCTGATGAAAAAGCGGCAAAAATGACAGTCTATTGAAGTAGTAAAACATACTATAGGTAATTTAACTTGATTAATTTCATTTAAAAATCCCTTTGAGGGAAATTGGCATTTGGCGCACCGGTAAATCACAGAGCACGCAGTAAATTATGAGACATCTATAAAGGCTACATCTGAAACATTTCGGTAATTTATAACACGGCAAAGGGAATTCTTTGCAAACTTCGTCTTTTCAAAAGTATTTTTTCTACTTTGTCCTTGGTCCTTTCTCTAACAGCTAGCACTGCACTGTTTGCTGAAGGGAGAAGTTTAATGGAGGAAACCACTCCTCTCCACCCTCCCATGCCCCCATTTATACAGTTGTTTTCTCATGTTTTGTTTGGCTTTATGATGCTGTCTAACAGATGGGGAGTCCCCTAGCTAGAAAGAGAATGAGTGATTGGGTGTTTGTTTTTGTCATCAAGGAACCTTCTGCAGTTGTTAAGCTGTAACTCTTTAACAATGTTGTCAAATATGTTGTTTGTTAATATTGTCATCTAGGGTTTGTCTTGTGTTTTTTTTTCATCATCCATTCAGATGTGGTTGCCTCTTTCAATAGAATGTACTGTATTCTTCACTGCTTTCTACTGCATTATTGAATGTGTAGGTGTATTGTATCTGCAGTATTTATGCATTGCACATGCATTAGACAAAATCGGAGGGGGATACTGGAATGTATTTCTGCTGCTTAGGGACATGGACTCACCGTGTGGAAGTCATACCAGCGTGCATCGGGAACATAGCCGTCCACACTCCTGGCTCCCTGTCAATCACAAAAGCATGAGTCCAACCCAAAATAGTAGAAGAAGTACAAGCAATGGAGATGGACTGACAACTTTTACCTGGAAAAGATTGAAAAGTTGTATCTTGGAGTAAAAGACAAAAAAGATATCTGAAGCGCCTGACTTTGTGTGTGTGTGTGTGTGTGTGTGTGTGTGTGTGTGTGTGTGTGTGTGTGTACCTGGTCGAGGGCAGGGGTGATAAGTAAGGCAGGTCCCCAGAGGAATTGCTTGTAGATATCCCATGTTGTTTTATCTTTCACAAACCTACGATACACCGGCACAGACACTATTAAGGCTGACAGGTAAAAAAAAGGTTGCACTCTCTCCTGTGTCTACACAGACAAGACGACGGTTCAAGTACTCAGTACTTCAGAATTGAATGGTTCGAAGACGCAAGCCAAATAACCCTGCCAGACTCCCCCTGGAAGCTCCTTAACTACCATCTGTGACTCGATAAGAGTCTTTTAAAATGGATACACATATTTTATTTCCTTTGAATACAGTACCACACCTTCACATCTGGAAGCTGCCAAGTATAGCCACAGTCATGTGTGGTCGGCCTTTAAACAGACTTACTGAAATTCTAATTAAAAGTCACAAATGTCACAGACCAGCTTGTTTAACCTCACTGAAAATTGTATGGATGTGTACTGTATATAGAGGAAGTTAATTTTTAGATTAAAAAAATAAGCTTTGGTAACACTTTGATAATATTAGCAGGCCATTTAAATGGAGGGGTGCTGAAACATGTTAGAGCACTTAAATACAAGCTCTACCTAAATAGATTTTTGTCCAGCACCCGCTCCTTTCCCCCGACATGTGGTATTCTGCATACTAATGTGAAGCAATGTAGTATAAAATCAGTGTGTGTGTGTGTGTGTGTGTGTGTGTGTGTGTGTGTGTGTGTGTCTTACTCGTGCAAGAGTGGTCTGACTACAGTGCTTCCTGTAGTATGAGCCTCAAACATCAGTGTGTACATGTAGGGCAGGAGGGTGTAACGGATGTTCAGGACGTCCCGCGACGCCTCGGAGAAGGTAGAATTCCAAGAAACGGGATCTTGTCTCTGACAAAGAAAAAAATCATAAAGACAAACAGGTTAACCGAAAATGACAAATTGAAAGATATGTTGATTATTTATTGAAACAAATGTGGAAAAAAAATATCAGGTGATCCCCTAGTTATCTTTGATGTTTGATGTTTTCCAGTCAGAATTTTGACAACACCACAGCACTGAGACTGCTCTGGTTAAGGTCCTCAATGACATCCATTTAAACACAGACAGTGGCAAAAGTTATGTCTTAGTTTTACTGGATCTTAGTGCCGCTTTTGACACAGTTGACCACAGTATATTACTTGATCGACTAGCGAACTGGGTTGGACTTTCTGGAACTGTACTAAGCTGGTTTGAATCCTACTTAAAGGATAGAGACTACTATGTGTCAATAGGCAATTTCACATCTGAGCGGACACATATTGAATGCAGAGTCCCCCAAGGTTCCATTCTTGGGCCTCTTCGGTATAACATCTACATGCTCCCACTAGCTCAGATTATGAACAAGAACAAATTATGCTACCATAATTATGCAGACGACACACACATTTACATAACCATATCACCAGGAGACTACAGTCCTATGCAGGCACTGAGTAAGTGCATTGAACAAATCAATGATTGGATGTGCCAAAATGTCCTTCAATTAAACAACGACAAAACTGAAGTAATTGTCTTTGGTGCCAAAGATGAACAATTAAAAGTCAGCGCACAGCTTACATCCGTTATGTTAGAAACCACACCCCAAGCCAGAAATCTTGGTGTTGTCGTAGACTCTGATTTGAATTTCAAGAAACACATTAAATCAATTAATAAATCAGCCTACTACCACCTAAAAAAACATATAAAGAATTAAAGGGCTTATGTCTCAGCAAGATTTAGAAAAACTTATCCATGCATTTATCTTTAGTAGACTTGACGACTGTAACAGTGTCCTTGCTGGCCTTCCAAAAAAATCTATCAGACAGCTTCAGCTAATTCAGAACACTGCTGCTCGGGTCCTCACTAGGACCAAAAAAGTGAATCACAATACCCCAGTTCTGAGGTCTTCACACTGGCTTCCAGTAACTCAAAGAATTGATTTCAAAATACTGATGTTGGTTTATAAAGCACTAAATGGTTTAGGGCCAAAATACATTACTGATATGCTGATACGTTATGAACCGTCCAGAGCCCTTAGGTCATCTGGGACAGGTCTACTTACAGTCCCTAGAGTTAGGACTAAACAAGGAGAAGCAGCTTTTAGTTATTATGCACCAACAATCTGGAACAAACTCCCAGAAAACGTGAGGTCTGCTGCAACCCTCAGTTCTTTTAAATCAAGTCTGAAGACTTTTTTGTTTCCATTTTAACCTGCAATTTTTATTTTATTTGCTTCTTTTATTAGCTTTTAAATGTTTTATAATGTGTTTTATGTATTCTAATCTTGCCCCTGTAACGCACTTTGAGTGGCCTTGTGTCTGAATTGTGCTATATAAATACACTTGCCTTGCCTTGCCTTATCATATAGGTGGACAAGTTTTAAGGGAATGTGAAATTTGATAAATTTAAAATACCTCCACTGACTGAGATTGCTTATTCTTGGCAAGAGACAAGTGCTCAGTGTTTGACTAAACAGATCCCCTGTTTCAATAGTTATAGACTTCAAAAGCCCTGTGTATGGTTCAAATACACATACAAAAAAGACAGTCAGGAGGGCTGTGCAGGAAGGAGGGAAAAACCCAGCAGAGTATGAATGTATCACTTTGTCTGTGAAACAAATGTACATTTACACACACAGCTGCATTCTTCGTAGCATGCCATTGTGGTGTGCTGTGTTAACTCGCTCACATTTGGATTTCACAACATCCTGAAAATGAATAACTAAAATGTTACCGGGTATAAAGAGAGACTGAAAGCGGCACCAGCTACTTTGTAGCATGCCAGAAATACCCACATGGCCTCTGTGCTTTATACTGATGCATGAAGCCCCAAGTATTGTCCTACTACACTGTACTGACATTTGCCTAATTGTAATTGGCAAAAAGTGCAACGCCCCCTCAAGAGACAAGGGCAGACAAAGAGGACACTGTGTACTATCATTCCGTAGATATGGGCCAATCTAAATGTATTAGCTCATTTTCTGGAACTGAAGTGAGGACAATAATCAGTTTGGTGAGGTACACACACACACACACACACACACACACACACACAGGATCATGAAGGTTTTATCTGAAGCGTGTCACCACCATATGCGCCTCCCCGTGATACCGTTTGTGTGGTTGTGTGTGTGCGTGTGTCTGTGTGTGTGTCTGTGCTTTGCATTTGCATATAACAGTATGTGTACACATCTGTTTTGGGGACTGTTGTGTTGTGCAGCTCAGTGTGAATTGGTGTATAATGTGTCTCCTATATTTTATCATTTAGATATCATGAAAATCATCACAGGGACCGTAATACAATGACAGACATTGTTCTTCCTAGCTGCAATTTAGCATGGGTCAGATTTGATAATAGTTATTAACCGTAGCCCAGTGGTTACTAAGTAGACTCCTAATAGCACATGATTGAATGAAGAACATTTCCATTATGTTATGACCTGAGGAGTTTACCCGATTATCATTTAATTTTCAAAAGGAAATGTATAAGATTGTAATTATCTGGAAACCCGGCAGTTCCTCTACCTCCCTTCCCTTTTCAGTAGCCCTCCTTTTTCCACCCTCATGCCCTACAATCAGATGTGTTCACCTGAAAGTAATTACCATGGTACATGTTGAGAGTATGTCAGTGTGTGTCTGAGAAAGAAGATAGAAATAGAGAGAAGGATGAAATTAATCTGAACGAGTGAGTACTGTAAGAAGTCGCTCTGCTTTCCCAATGAGAGGGACGACATATACAGATGAGTCCAGACAAAGTACTGGGTTGCTGGGGCTGCTTTTGGGGCTGCTTTTGGGGCCGGTTTTATTGTGTAATGTTTCAGTCTTGAATCTGACCGTGGTATTATTTTAAACATAATTTATTAATCGCAATTATCCGTCCTCTCCGGGAACCATCACCTTACCGTGGTGGAGAGGTTTGTGTGCCCCTGTGAACCTGAGAGCTGTGTTGTCCGGAGCCTAGTGCTCCTGGTAGGGTCTCCCAAGGCAAAGTGGTCTCAGGTGAGGGGCCCGACTAAGAATGGTTCACAAAGATCTCATGGAAGAACACAATAGAGGAAGAGTGACCCTGCCCGGAGGAAGCCCGGGGCCCCCGTCTGGAGCCAGGCCCAGAAAGGGGGCCCGCCTGCGAGCGTCTGTTGGCCGGGTCTGCCACGGGGCCCGGCCGGGCACAACCCAAATAAGCTACGTGGCAACACACTCCTCTGCAACTGATGGGCCCACCACTCATCAGAGGAACCGCTGGGGTCGGGTACGCTGCCTTAAGGATGGCAGTGAAGGGCGGGGACCACGACGGACCAGACCCAGGCGGCAGAGGCTGGCTTTGGGGACGTAGAATGTCACCTCGCTGTGGGTGAAGGAGCCGGAACTGGTGCGGGAGGTGGAGCACTACGAATTAGATCTGGTGGGGCTTACCTCCACGCACAGTCTTGGCTCTGGAATCGTACTTCTGGACAGGGGTTGGACTCTATTCTTCTCTGGAGTTGCCCAAGGTGTGAGGCACCGGGCCGGTGTGGGGATACTCACGAGCCCCCGGCTGGGCACTACAACGTTAGAGTTTACCCCGGTGGACAAGAGGGTCGCCTCCGTATGCCTCCGGGTTGTGGGGGGGAAGACTCTGACTGTTGTCTGTGTGTACGCACCGAACAGCAGTTTGGAGTATTCAGCCTTCTTGGAGACCCTGAACGGAGTCCTGCATGGGGCTCCGGTAGGGGACTCCATAGTTCTGCTGGGAGACTTTAACGTGCACGTGGGCAATGATGGAGACACCTGGAGAGGCGTGATTGGGAGGACCGGCCTCCCCGATCTGAACCCGAGTGGTCGTTTGTTGTTAGACTTCTGTGCTGGTCATGGTTTGTCTATAACAAACACCATGTTCGAACATAAGGATGCTCATAAGTGTACATGGTACCAGAGCACCCTAGGCCGAAGGTCAATTATCGATTTTGTGATCGTATCATCTGATCTGAGGCCGCATGTTTTGGACACTTGGGTGAAGAGAGGGGCGGAGCTGTCAACTGATCACCATCTGGCTGTGAGTAGGGTCAAAGGATGGGGGAAGACTCTGGACAGACCTGGTAAGCCCAAACGAGTAGTGCGGGTGAACTGGGAACGTCTGGCGGAGGCCCCTGTTCAAGAGATCTTTAATTTGCATCTCCGGCAGAGCTTTTCTAGCATCCCTGAGGTTGGGGGCATTGAACCCAAGTGGTCGATGTTCAAAACTTCCACTGGTGAAGCTCCGGCAGGCAGCTGTGGTCTCAAGGTCTTAGGTGCCTCAAGGGGCGGTAACCCTCGAACGCCGTGGTGGACCTCGGTGGTCAGGGAAGCCGTCCGACTGAAGAAGGAGTGCTTCCGGGATATGTTATCTCGAGGGACTCCTGAGGCAGTTGCAAGGTACCAACAGGCCCGAAGGGCTGCAGCCTCTGCCGTGTCAGAAGCAAAGCAGCGGGTGTGGGAGAAGTTCGGAGAAACCAGGGAGAAGGATTTTCGGTCGGCACCAAAGTGTTTCTGGAAGACCGTCCGGCACCTCAGGAAGGGGAAGCGGGGAACCATCCAAGCTGTGTACAGTAAGGATGGGATGCTGTTGACCTCAACTGAGGAGGTAGTCGGTCGGTGGAAGGAGCAATTTGAGGAAATCCTGAATCCGACTAACACGCCCTCTATGTTGGAGGCAGAGCTGGAGGCTGATGGGGGGATCATCGTCAATTTACCTGGTGGAAGTCACTGAGGTAGTCAAACAACTCCACAGTGGCAAAGCCCCGGGGGTTGATGAGATCCGTCCAGAAATGCTGAAAGCAATGGGTGTGGAGGGGCTGTCTTGGATGACACGCCTCTTCAACATTGCGTGGACGTCGGGTACAGTGCCGAAGGAGTGGCAGACCGGGGTGGTGGTTCCTATTTTCAAAAGGGGGACCAGAGAGTGTGTGCCAACTACCGGGGTATCACACTTCTCAGCCTCCCCGGCAAAGTCTACTCCAAGGGGCTGGAAAGGAGGGTTCGGCCGATAGTCGAACCTCAGATTGAAGAGGAACAATGCAGATTCCGTCCTTGCCGTGGAACAACGGACCAGCTCTTCACTCTCGCAAGGATCCTAGAGGGAGCTTGGGAGTTTGCTCATCCAGTCTACATGTGTTTTGTAGATCTGGAGAAGGCTTATGACCGGGTTCCCCGGGAGATACTGTGGGGGGTGCTGCGGGAGTATGGGGTGAGGGGGTCCCTTCTCAGGGCCATCCAATCTCTGTATACTCAAAGCAAGAATCGGAGCAGTAGGGGCGGTTTTGCACTCGCTGTACCGCACTGTAGTGACGAAAAGAGAGCTGAGTCGTAAGGCAAAGCTTTCTTTGTTCCTACCCTCACCTATGGTCATGAAGGCTGGGTAATGACCCAAAGAACGAGATCGCGAGTACAAGCGGCCAAAATGGGCTTTCTCAGGAGGGTGGCTGGCATCTCCCTTAGATATAGGGTGAGAAGCTCAGTCATTCGTGAGGAACTCGGGGCAGAGCTGCTACTCCTTTGCATTGAAAGGAGCCAGTTGAGGTGGTTCGGGCATCTGGTAAGGATGCCCCCAGTGCGCCTCCCTAGGGAGGTGTTCCAGGAGCGTCCAGCTGGAAGGAGGCCTCGGGGAAGACCCAGGACTAGGTGGAGAGATTATGTATCCACACTGGCCTGGGAACGCCTCGGGATCCCCCAGTCAGAGCTGGTTGATGTGGCCCGGGAAAGAGAAGTTTGGGGCTCCCTGCTCAAGCTGACCCGCGACCCGATTTCGGATAAGCGGTTGAAGATTATGATGATGATGATGATTATCCGTGTCCATGTGTGCTGCAAGTAGATACACTACTGTATACTACAAGAGAGTCAGAAAGAGTGTAGCATTGAATTAGCATGAGGAGCTAGCTAATCAGAACTGGATAGTCAAAAGATTCAAACTTCTTAAAACCCCTTATTTGTGAGGGACAGTACATTATGGAAACATTCTGGGATACTTGTGACAATTTACAAATATGCAACGTTTGGAGATTGAGATTGACAGCAAGAAAACAAATCATCTCTGCAAAGACACCCCGGGCTGCTGTCGCCAATCAGAGGCAAGCTAACATAGACAAGCACAAGTTGTTAAAGTAGCATCCTGACAGCCACCGGCTATGGTCAAATTGTATAACTGAAATAGATGTGCTGCTCTTGCACCCTTCTTGTGCCTGTGTGCATATAATCCCATGCTCCGGGTACTTGTAAGTACAGTACAGTCAACTCAACAAGAGCTAGTTTATCCAGTTTTTTGAAAGCTGGATATAGTCATGGAAAGAGTTGCGGGGTCGGGTATTTGGGTTTTAGGTTGTTGCTCAGTTTGAATACATCAGTTTGCGTTCTGGGAAATTGCTAAATGCATTTTGATTTTTTAAATATTCTCTAGCCACATTGCCAACATAGACAATGTCCTTTTATTGTACTAACAACATTAACTTTGTTATAGTCTATCTATACTTTTAAATATTGTTCATTAATGCTAATCTAGAGATCACACATGAATGATTTGGGTGTTGATGCTGTCAGTTAGTTAGAATGTAAGATCCCTGACAGCAGAATCTCCCCAACAAATGGGCTTATATACTTTTCAACATTCATTCAATCTTGCATGGCCTGGCTGTTGGACCCCTGTCTTTTGGGCCCTATACAGGTCGACTTTTCATTCGTGGAAATAAACCAGAGGAGGGATTGATGAAGAGACGCGAGCGGGGAGTGCTGAAGACCTACAAGCAGCCAGAGAATCCATCTTGTGAGTTCTCCTAATTTATGGACACATTTATAGTGGCAAAAGGTCTTGTGACGCACACTGATTGCAGACAGATATGTGTGTGTGTGTGTGTGTGTGTGTGTGTGTGTGTGTGTGTGTGTGTGTGTGTGTGTGTGTGTGTGTGTGTGTGTGTGTGTGTGTGTGTGTGTGTGTGTGTGTGTGTGTGTGTGTGTGTGTGTGTGTGTGTGTGTGTGTGTGTGTGTGTGTGTGTGTGCGTGCGCGCCTGGATACTCACACGTGTGGCTTCAAGGTAAAAAATGAGGTTATCTGGCTGTGTCAGCCCTTCTCATCTTTGCTCTCCACTACTTGGTCTTTCTCGTCATTTATCTGTCTGGAATCTACTCCCTCGCCCCCATCTATCTCATAAACCTTTGAGTCTCTGTGTTGCTTTGCACAGCTCACATCATAAAAAAGAAGAAATATATATTTAGATTAAAAATATGTCCCCATGGGTGGATATAACAATATACATGACATGATGTAATACGACTTCCCTGCTGAAAAAATAAACTATTGCTGGAGAATAAATGGTGTTTAATTAATTGAGCATTGCACTGTGATATGGCTGTGTGGACAGACACTGCAGTATATCTGCTGGTGCAGGGAAGTTATCTCAAGGTCAACATTAAAAGTTGTCTGAGGGCAAAGAGACACTTGGCGTGACGGAGCTCTGGGAGTGACTCTGCAAAAAAATAAAAAATAAAAAAAATCCTCTCTTTCTCTTTCTCCACTGTCTCTACCCTTGTGTGCCCCTCCGGTCGGGTTGGTGTGGTGTTAATACATTGTTGTCAAATGCTTTTTTAAGCAGACCTGGGGGGGGGGTGATGATTGGGGATTTTCCATGACTGACTGGAAAAAGAATACACTTTTTACAGTAGACTACATAAATAGTTGACCTCAATTCCCCTTTCTCTCTCTCACACACACACACACACACCTCTCAGTCTTCCTTATCCTCTCTCACACACACACATCTCTCAGTCCTCCTTATCCTCTCTCACCAAGCATTTTCCTCTCTCACACACCCTTTTTCAGATCTGATCGCAGATGTTTCAAAATCAGTCAATTGTTTATTCAGGCACGTTATGAACAGCTTTTATGTCCCTTATTGCTGCCCTGTGTCACCACCCCCTTCAACCTGCTATAGCCTACTCCCATCTGCTTTTTTTTGCATTTTTTATCTTATGTATAATTTGTTTCTTTCTCTGTCACATGGCCTCTGAACTTCTCCTTCCTTTACTCATTCTTCATCTGTATTCGCCTGACAATATTTCACTATGTTCTTTTTGTCCTATTTGCTCTTAAGTACTTGTTCTGTTCTCTCACCAAACTCTCTCTTTCATCCTTCTTACTTTTAGTCTTTCTGGCTTTGTCTGTGCCTCTCAAACTTGTCATTTTGCACAGTCCTCTCCTGCCCTATGTGTGTTTGATCAGTCAATTTTCTCCATGTTTAAACACCCATTTGCAAGCCATTATTAAATGATTGGAATCGTGGGGTGTGTGTGTGTGTGTGTGTGTGTGCGTGTGTGTGTTGAGTGGGAGTTAGGTGGTATGCAGTGGTTCCCAGATCACCTTGAGAATTCAATTATATCCCCCTCTATACCGTTAAAACGCACAGACACTGACACACACACGCATACACACACACGCATACACACACACACACACACACACACACACACACACACACACACACACACACACACACACACACACACACACACACACACACACACACACACACACACACACACACAATTGTGTCCTGTCTCGTATTGCAGACTCCAGTACAGAGAAAGTTCGCCTGGTGGGATCGATCTCTGGACGGGCGTTATTGGATTTCTCAGATGTGTTCCAACGCTCTTAAAGGTCACCGCTAGAATGAATGCCACCGACAGTACAACACCAAACAGGTCTATCTTTTTTTGTGATTGTGGATGTCAGACGCAGATTTAAGAGAAGGAAGTAGAAAAATTCCCCTTAAAAGTGCAATATATTTGAGGAGAAAAGCAAAAGCAAATGGCAACCGTGTACACGAGAATCATCCAAAATCGCTGTTTTTGAGTGTTCCTGTATAGCTGCATGTACAGTGTTAAAGGAATTACAGAAGTATAATTGTTGTGAGCATTAAAGTGAACCATAACAAACATGTGTGGTTCCAAAATGTAAGTCACGTTAGCTAAGCTTGAATGCACAGAAGTAGCAGTGGTTAGGTCACCGCCTCCTGTTGGCCAATAGTATGAAAAAAACGCAAATAGGAATAAAAATAAGGGTTTTTGTATGTAGTGAATAGGATTTAGGTGGCTTTACAGCACAGTACTTCTCTTTGTGATGTGTTTTGCTTTCACTTACCGGGCTACCCTTGCCATTGTGGTTGCGTGAGTACGGATAGAAGGCCCCCAGCTGCATCCAACGAAGACACATCTCATACTCGGCTGTACTAAAGAACCCGCATATGTCTGCCCCGGTCTGAAAGAGAGGGACGGACTAAAAAGTTTCAGTGTATCTTTGTGTGTGTGTGTGTGTGTGTGTGTGTGTGTGTGTGTGTGTGTGTGTGTGTGTGTGTAAGAGGAGACAGAGAGGAGGACAGAAAAATGGGTTGCTAGGATGCGGGTGTGTCTACAAATAGGACCCCTCCAACCACAGCAACTGTGGTCACACTACTTTTTCTTTTGTTAAGTATCATGTTTCCAAAGTGTCCTTGAGCAAGACACTGCAGGAGTGAGAGATTTGATGTACCCGCACCCTGCGGCCAGCAGCTCATATGCAAATGATTTACCATACAAGGATCGATAAAGTGTCCGATTATAATTATTATTAGACACGATGAGGGGATGAGAGACGACAGGTTGACAGTATGCGAAGAAGAGACAGAAATAAGGACAAAGAGAGCACACAGACAACAATGTAAAACACTTAAGTTTCATCAAAGTCTACACAATTAATAACATGTTGGTATGTCATGAGGGGCTATAGCGTTAGGCCCTTGCAGTAGGGGCTAGCTGAGCTTGTAATGATGTGCTTCACATTTTATCTCAAGATGTCCTTTGAGCCAAGGGTCCAGTAAACAAAATAGCATCACTCAAGACACTGTAATCTACTTAGAGAAGACAAGGTCACAGCAATGAGATTATGTCTTGTCAAAACCCAAGATCAGACGATGATACTTACGTAAGGGATGCCAAACAGACTGAACTCCATCATTCCTTTGAAAAACAAAGGGAAATGGGGAGTTAGGCCAAACTGAAGATCCCTTTTTCTTTTCTACATTGCACTGTTTTAAACATATGTGCTCGATAACACAGCACTTCTTCTTTCAAGTTTTCAAGCCCCCAAATATAGTCACAAGTTTTATCCCAAATAGTATGTATTACCGGTATCTTATATGTTGTACCTATTATGGATTTGTAGAGTTGGTCCCAGCTAGCATTGTTGTCTCCCAGCCAATGCCCAGACCATTTCCCACTGGAGGGGTAGGTGGACCTGGTCACCACTATGCCCCTTTTGCCCGTCACATTCAGCAAGGCGCTGAACACAAAAGAAGAGATGCTCTTACCCATGGAAGCAACACAGAGACATGCATAAGCAGCAACTAGAACATAAAATGACCTTATCCATCAATGTAATAGAGTACATTATTTTCAGAAGCCGATCAGCAAATGCATTGTGTAGATAAAATTGAGCTCTGTTCTGAAATGGAACAATTCCAGAGCCCTTAGGTCATCTGGGACAGGTCTACTTACAGTCCCTAGAGTTAGGACTAAACAAGGAGAAGCAGCTTTTAGTTATTATGCACCAAATCTCTGGAACAAACTCCCAGAGAACTTGAGGTCTGCTGCAACTCTCAGTTCTTTTAAATCGAGTCTGAAGACTTTTTTGTTTCCATTTTAACCTGCAATTTTCATTTTATTTGCTTCTTTTATTTGCTTTTTTGCTTCTTTTAAATGTTTTATAATGTGTTTTATGTATTCTTATCTTGCCCCTGTAAAGCACTTTGAGTGGCCTTGTGTCTGAATTGTGCTATATAAATAAACTTGCCTTGCCTTGCCTTGCCTTGTCTTTGCAAAAGCACCTATAGGCTCAAGGCCCAATGGTGCCCCTCATCCCCCAGGCTCTTCTGTAGCTATCTCTGTAACCTGGCCTCCCCGTGGTAAGAGAAACATTTCACCACATGACACAATGTCGTTTCACATTGGTGAATATTACCATAAGGATTTGATGAGAGTCTATTTCTGTGGATATAGCTGGAAAAATATCCGTCATGCATCCCCCCTGTGGCTGCATTTTCCTCCTAAATGTATTTGCATTGATTGTTTCCTGCTGCTCTTGTTCTTTTTCCTCTTTATCTACCTCTGATTTGAATGTGTTCATATCATTTCAACTTGTTGTTGATTCTAGCAGCACCAATGGGAAAAAAGCTGTAGTGTTTTACGGCACCAGCACGGTGGTGCATACATTTGTTTAAGAACCGCAGATGCATCACAATGAGGTAATGTATTTATATGTGACTATGTAAGATATAAATAATGTCAATATGACGATGGTGAACTTTTCATTTGTACCGTTCAGTAAAGACAGTATGCTCAGGTCTGCCTGCCGTAAATCATTTTGTCTAAGTTCCCGAGAAATCGGACCCGTGCTAAGGCATTAAAAATAATCATATTAAAACAAACATTGTTTTCACTGATAGTCTACTTAACTGTAACAGATAATGTATTTATCATCAGAGGGAAAATAAAATGAGACTATTTCATAAACATTTAAAAGTTCCTTATAGGAGGTACAGGTGATATACAGTAAAATACGTAAATATATATATTCACTAACTCATAGGTGGGCTTGGTGTGGGACCAGCCATAGAGGTTGTGGACATCGTAGTGTCTGACTCTCTTTCCATCACTGAGTATCTGCTCGCTGTTCATGCACAGAGTCTTATGGTTTAAGCCCCGATATTGAGACTCCAGGGCTTTTTGGGGAACACACAAACACACAGAAACAAACAAAATGTTTTGAAGACCCACTCCTAATATTATTATGATAACTTAATAATTGAATTACCACATGAGGAGAAGACAATACATCTAATTGTGTGCCTGCGTCTTACGTGGCATGTAAGGAGGGTTCTCCAGAAGTGGATTACCGAGACACTTCTCTCCAACTGTGCCGTGGACAAAACTGGCAGGCTCGTTCATGTCCTACAGATGAAGACAAAGTGAAGGGAATGAAAGCAAAAACAAAATCAGTCAGGGTAAGAGCGCACCTTTAAAAAGGTCACTAATTTAAAAAAAAAATGATTTCAGGTTACTCACAATCCAGAGTCCATCAAACTTTGTGACATTATCGTAGAAGTCCTGGATTTCTCGATGCCACCACGCTGCTGTTGTGTCGCGGAAGAAATCTGGGAATGCAGCGTAAGCCCTGTACATCTGAGTTCAAAAATCAGGAAATGATACAACGTGATTAAGAAGACACACTCTCTACATTTTATTAAATGTGCTCTGAGGAACTTCCAGTTTGTGTTAATTCCTGCACCCTCTTTTGACAAAAGCAGAAGTGTTTTTACTACGCCAGCTGTAGTTCTTTGGCCAGCATAACCATGACAAAGGCATTAAGGAAAACTATATAAAAGTAGCATTCTTTACACGGATGGTCTCATTTGCTGTAACATGTAATTTCTGATCATTATAGGAACAATGACATGGTTTCAGAAAGCAATTTTGTGTCGGCAGCTACGTTTAGGCCTATGTTTCAGTATGTTGGAAGCTACAGATAGTTATGTTTAAGTGTTGTTCATAAGGAAAACGTTGTACCTCTACTTGGGAATCCCAGTCCAGGGATTCGTCTACTGTGACATTGGGGAAGTCTGGCCAGACCTGGAAAAAGACGAGGAATCATACCACCACCACACAGAATGCAAAAGTAAGAAATGTGTCTCTTTTTCTTCTCTCTATCCGTGTCTATTTCTTCACTTTATCTGTTTTCCCCATCCATGCCCTCTTACCTTCCCCCATACAATTTCATCACTTAGGTCTTTGGGCCATTTGATGAAGACATCCGCCGCTTGACCTCTCACAAAGGCAGGGTAATAACTTGTCTCATTGCCTGAGATGGCTGGATCCTGGAATTACACACACACACAGACACACACACACACACACACACACACACACACACACACACACACACACACACACACACACACACACACACACACACACACACACACACACACACCACTCTAGTGAATTATATAGTATGGCATTATTGAGTGGCTAGTGATTCACTGATCAAACATTTAGCCCGCACAGATAATATTTGCACATGCCCTATGGATGCTGATTTGCGATTATCCAATCATGTGACTGCATGGCTGGTTTATATGATATACAGGCATTACCAGGATGAAGATGAATCTCATGCCCTCTCCCCTCATGCGTTCCACCAGAGCAGGGAGTCCATCAAACTCCGGGTCCAGGACAAAGTCCAGCTGACGATCCATGTAGTCTATGTCGGCATACTGCACATCCTGCAACAGACACCAGTTACAGCTCAAATGCAGTTTAAACCTTCTTTGTTTTATTACAATATCAGAACCAGACAGGAACTCAGACATAAGAAGAAAAAAAACACATAGCGGGAATTTAAAAAGCAATGTCTCTCTGCATTACATTCAACGTTTCTGTTTTTGTGCTATCAGCCTGCCAGAAATCACAGTCATAGAGACATGTATTACACTATGTCACTTTAGTTCTTAGGCAAATGTTTGCTGCATTTGTTCACAAATGATAAATAAATGCAATTTGTTTTCTACAGTGATTTCAAATATTGGGATTATTGCTCTTAAATAGGGGAAACGTGGAAAGTCTGTCTTAACATTTGGCTTTTAATGCTTTTTTTTATCGAGTTGTGAGAAGAGGGATGGCTTTTTATTCATACCGTAAGAACAAAAGTCCATCTGCTTGGGTTGCCTGTAGTTAGTATAGTCGGTAAAGCTAGCTGATGTGTAGCCATAGTGGGCTGCATATTCTGCTTCTTTCTATCCAGTTAATGATGCAGAATTCTTTTTTAGCTGGCGTCAGCTCTTTTTGCAGGTTGGGGGCTTTGCGAAGGCATATTCCGGGGATCACTTGATTATCGATGGACTTTCTCACGTTCTGCTACGCATGATGAAGAGGATGGGATTCTGCTCACAGCTAAGCGTGGTAAAGCATAATGCACTCGCAGAGGAACAGTACTTTCTGGTTTGTGGCAAACTCGGTTTCCATTATACTGTTAGGTGAATTTTACTGTCGGAGAGAATTTCCTGGTTCCTGGAAATGTCCCAGAGGCCGGAATTGAATGGAAATTAAATTAGAGGTCACATTTCATTAGGTTAAACTGGAGGTCTCCGATGTAATCCATGAGACCACACTCTCTCCTCTCTCTCTCTCGAAATTTTGCTTCAGCTGAGTAACTTCTTTCTATCAAATTAAGTTTTATGTAGTTATTATCCCCATATGGTGAATGACATTGTCAAATATGGGTAGATCCTGCCTTGGATTCAGCTCAGTCTATTCCCCTAAGTGCATGTGCATGTACTGTACAACCTGCAGTGGGACAGGAAGAAGTTACCAGATTGCCTTTCTTCAGATGAGACAACCTTTGATGGAACTTACACAAAATAGGTTGTGTGTGTGTGTGTGTGTGTGTGTGTGTGTGTGTGTGTGTGTGTGTGTGTGTGTGTGTTTCATGCTGACAGTATTATTTTTAGCCACATACAGTAGTTGTAGTCAATAGTAATACTCTTGTGCCTGTTGCAGTTCTTAAATACAATTATTTGTCTGGGAACTTACATAGGGTATACCAGCTACCCTCATGTCTCTGTATAGATCTGCTATCTCCGTATCATTTGCGTAACCATAGCGACAGAGTTGGAACCCCAGGGACCAATAGGCAGGTAGCACAGGTCGTCCAATGAGCTGTTAAGAAGAAAAACAAACAATGAAGTCAACAGTTCAGCACAGAAAAAGTTGTTTTGCTGGAAAACGGGACAGTGTCCATGAAGTGTTTGTTTGATTGTTTGTGTGTGTGTGTGTTTGTGTGTGTGTGTGTGTGTGTGTGTGTGTGTGTGTGTGTGTGTGTGTGTGTGTGTGTGTGTGTGTGTGGTGGGGTGTTTAGATAGGCTAAATGAGAGAGCGCAATGAAGCGAGGAACTCCCAGCTGCTGCAGTCCATCAACAGCGGCCCAGGGCCAGACACAAAACACACACACAAACACACACACACACAAACGCAAGTAGCTACACACACTAACAGACCACACGTCCAAGAAGACTTACTGCAGTGTACTGCTGCACCACCGTTTCAGGCGCAGGTCCCAGGACCATGTAGAAATCCAAGATGCCTCCCAAAGTTCTGTAGGTTAAAGCTGGAGTAGGCTGGAAAGTCACATCTACACCGAAAGCAAATAAGAAATGTACGTTTAATTTGTATATAGTATGTGTACACATTAGAGGAAACAAATCTAAAACATTGTGTACTACATAAATATACAGTATGTAGCTGTATCGTATCTTCATGAAATTGCACTTGGTGAAAAGCCTACATTATAAATGGGTTGGAATACTTTTCCATCAAGAGCAGTTGACTTAGATCAGACAACTGCATGATTTACTGTATTGTTAATCTGGTGATGAAATAGCTTTAGTGGGGCACTGGCACAGAACGAGATAGTCAGCTTCCTGCCTTGCAAAGTGAGAAATATAATATAGTGTGTGTGTGTGTGTGTGTGTGTGTGTGTGTGTGTGTGTGTGTGTGTGTGTGTGTGTGTGTGTGTGTGTGTGTGTGTGTGTGTGTGTGTGTGTGTGTGTGTGTGTGTGTGTGTGTGTGTGTGTGTGTGTGTGTGTGTGTGTGTGTGTGTGTGTGTGTGTGGGTGTGTGTGTGTAATGCACGTTCATTTGTCTGTTTTTATAGAGCAGATAACTGTTCAGTCTGCAAATATACAAAAGTGGAGAAGAGTAGAAAATGCTCATTACACTTTGCTGGCCTTATTTAAGACTCCCTGTCAAAGGACATGTGCTCAAAACATGGCAAATGTTCCTCTCATTAATACGTAAATTCTCACTGCATATGTAATTAAGTTTGATTGCGCGTGTGTGTGTGTTTGTGTGCTAGTGTGTGTGTGTGTGTGTGTTGTGCACAGGTTAGTTGCATTTGTGTATGTGTATGTACTGGCAATGCACACATATAGGATGCACATATATGTGTATGCACAGGCATGTGTCTATGTGTGTCTCTCACCCATGGCATTGCTGTTTAGCAGCAGTACACCGTGAGCATCAGCAGTGGTCTCAAGGCCCATGTAGAAAGGATGCACTCCATAGCAATTCATCTTGTACTGTAGCAGAGGGACAGAGAGAAAAATAATGAAAGAGAAAGTGTGAGACGGCTGAACGTTGTTTAAAGAATTGGTTTGTTCTGAGATTTGTTCTAATGTTTGCTTGTGCGCCACTAAGTTTATTCATGAGTATTTTTCTTTACACCCGACAGGGCATTTCTCATTGTATTTATGGGTGTCACAACAACATTGCTACAATGGGCTTGCTCCCAGTGTCAACACTCAATGGTTTTCCCGAGAGAAACAAAATACATTACAACCATCCTCAATGCAAATGAGTTTGCACTTACTATTTAAATCAAATTTAAATATATACTTTCTGTATTAGTTATAGCAGCCAATCTGGTCCCAAATACCGAAAACTCCTCTGGCATTAGTTGAAAGACATCAACAGAGAGCAGGGTTGTTATTTGGGGATTTGAGTTGCTGCTAACTGCAATAACAAAATCAGGATGGCCCGAAATGTGGAACGAAGAACATGGAAATGAATGACAACACCTTACCTTTGTGGTTACCAAACTCAGCATGGCAAATTATAAACAGAGCAGAGCACACCTACAGTACTTAAACAACTACTTAAAAATCAGCTTGCGTGGCTGAAGGCAGTCTGTTTTTCTTTTCTGTGATAATCCATCACAAATTAAATAAACACGTGTGTCATGCAGATATATGTTTGCATTTGCTTGCATTGCATGTGCTGCATGCACAGACATGAGTGTGCTACAGTAATTGTTTAACAATATATTGTAAATGTTCTTTCTATGACTACTGTGAGGGTCCCAGCGTAGTATTCAGTGATTAGATGAGGATAGAACTAGACAGACGAGGCTAAGAGGACCGGATAGAAAGGTGGCGGGGGACGGATATCCTGCCACTTTCATAAGTCACCGTCCTGCAAGGAGAAGTCCAGAGCGAGTCACACTCCATCAGCCTCCTGCGCTTCTGGTACATGAGAAGTTGTTAAACCGTAATAGGATGGACCGTCTCTCTCTCTCTCTCTCTCTTCTGTCAGTTTTGTTAGGATGTGTGCTTTCCTTAATGTGTGTGTGTGTGTGTGTGTGTGTGTGTGTGTGTGTGTGTGTGTGTGTGTGTGTGTGTGTGTGTGTGTGTCAAGGTGGCCCTGCTACATGGTGTTATGTCCTGACTGAAAGGTCATTAGCTCATCCACTAACAAAGAGGGACAGCCAGTGACAGTGTTCTCTCTCTGTCTCTCTGTTGGGTTTTATTTTACCATATTTTTCTTTCATGTTACTGTGTTTGACCTGGTTTCCGCCTCACCACGTCCACTTCACAAATTCAATACATTAGTATAAGCCCAGACTCCCCCCACTGCCGTATCACAACAGTTGTTTTGCCATTTCATTGCCCTACGTATGGTAGCCATACAACTTCACTTACGTATGTAAGATTTTAAAGGAGAAATAAGTGATATGGTCCTTTTAGCTAACTTCCTGTCAGTGACTGCAGTTAGCAGTCCCCTCCCTCGTCCCTACATCACCACCACATGAATTTGCAGCCATCTTTTTCGGAGAGTGCTGCGATGGAGAGCAGCGAGTCATTGTTCATGGGCACAGAGACCCGCCTCTTTATAGAGCTCTGTCTCCTGATTGCATAAAAACTAGCGGGATACTCTAAATTTTATCTGGCAATTACTGCAAAGCTGAATGACTGGGAGACCTGTGTTATGAACTGTGCATACTGGGAAAGTGATTGCTGTATGAATATAGAGTGATATAACACTTATATTAACAAAACATTTAGGGCTGTCAAATTAACACGTTCATTTTGATTAATTAATCACAGAAAAATTAACGAGATTAGAAAAATTAACGCGATTAAAAAAATTAACCCAGGTTAATCACACTTCTATAATGCCCTTTGACCCGGTGCAAAAGTGGTGCGCAGCTGCACCAAGCTGCACCGAGCTGCACCTGTAGCTTGCATACACGGCCCGCACGGGTGACACTATGTCCATGGGGTGAAAGGGAGAAAAGTAAAGAGAGAAGCAGGGGAAAGGGTGGGGCCGAGGGCTCTATGGACGGTTTATGGGATGCTTCCCATGCTTCGGGCAAATAAGCATGAAGGTAGGAAGACATCTTACTTTATCCTCCGCAGTGTCTGTGCATTATTGATTTAGTGCAGGGGTGTCCAAACTACGGCCCGCGGGCTGCCGATTTTAGAAATATAATGTAATATGGCCCTTTGAATTATTATTATTTTTTTTTTGCAATTCTTAGTTAACCCACTAGTGCAGGGGTGTCAAAACTGTTTGATTGGCCCGTGGGACATTTTAAAAATATAATGTAATATGGCCCTTTTCATTTTTAAACAAGCCCCAACCTCAGCGTTTTTTACCGGCATCCAATAAGGAACTGACCTACAACTGTAGTAACCAGAAAGTGCCACTTGGGGTGGCGCCAAGACGAGCAGTTTTTCTTTGACTCACTTGTTAGATAGGCCGTTTTCAAAGTCTTATTAAAGCTATTTACAGCCTGGGCCACAAAACCATTTTAGTCTGTATGTTTAGGTCATATCTCCATGACAACACTGAGGGGGGTGAATTTTTTTGGCCCACGCTAGTTTTTATTCTTTTGGAGGGTAAAATGTATTGGGGCAATCTCTTGAGTGACAGCTCTCCACCCGTTGTCTCTCACTTTGCCTCGGAGGTATACGTCAGCTATCTCCCTCCCCCCGACGTGACGTCGATTCCCCTTTTCGGCAAGAGGAGTGAGGCGGAGTAAGAATCTCACAAGATGGCGACTCGCACAAACCAGGATTATTGGATGCCGTGTGAATAACTGAGGTCAGCCCGGATGCTACATCCATTTTATCTACTATCTATGTTTTTAAATAATTTAAATGCACTCATTATATTACAGAGCAATATGTCCCATAAAAGAAAAAGAGCACCAAGCCCATCCGAGAGGACCCTGCATAATATTTTATTTTAAATTAATATTATTATGGAAAATCCATGTGTCCTTCTCCAATAGCTTCTAATTCATCTGACACAGTGTCTCCATTTTTTTTCATACAAAATTCTTCAGCTTTAGCCTCTTAATTTCCCTCTCAAAGTGCACCAGATTCATACATTTCACTTTAAAAACTTAAAAAAATCTCCCGGGGGGGGGGCATACCCCCGGACCCTGGAGGGGCGGGATCTCGGCTGGCTACTATTTTCACCCAGCTGGACATTGGACGCAAAAGCAGAAAACACTGAGTGTATCAATGGCATTTAACCCTCCTTTATTTCCTCAAATTAACCCTTTAGTTTGAAATCTAAAAATATCAAATATTTTTCATATGAAAACTTCTTCTCTTCCTTAATTCATCAACATATAATATGAAGATACTGTTTCAATTTGACCCGCAGTAAACTGGAGGTAAAGGGTGTCAGAAATGTAAGACTATTTCTTTCTTTACAACTGTGAGACATATTTCACCCAATCTCACACACCCCACACACACACACACACACCACCACCACACACACACACTCACTCACACACACACACACACACACACACACACACACACACACACACACACACACACACACACACACACACACACACACACACACACACACACACACACACAGTTCAATGTTATGACTTTTGACGGAACCATTTATGTTCCCTGGGGAAAACTCCACCCACATTCAGTGGACACTCAACAGGGGAGGGCAAAACATATAAAATATTATCTCATGGGAGTCTACCAACATTACACTTTGTCAGGCAGACCTTTACAAAATGAGACAGAACAGAAGGATGACAGTCCAGGAGGCTCTGGAAGTCATCATTGATCATGCTAGTGAAACAGAGGAGGATGTATCTTGAGCTAAATTCTGATTCTAATGATTCTGAATTTGAACCAGATGAGGGAATTGCTATTCCTATTCCTCCAAGCAAGACATTCATGTCAAAAAATTATGAAATTCATCCCCAAATATGCGTCAGGCAAACCTGTCTGCAGAAAGCATATAGGTGAAACTCGATAATTAGAATATCATGGAAAATTAATTGGAATTGAGGCAACAAGTCATGCAAAATGGACCCAAACCAAGTACTGAGTACACATGCATGATTATACTTTATAGAGGGCTGATATTTCTGTATTAAAAATCCCTTTTTTTATTGATTTCATGTAATATTCAAATGTCCTAAGATTTTAAATTTGGGGTTTTCATAACCTGTGTAAACCATAATAATCTAAATTATAACAAATAAAGGCTTTGAATATCTCACCTTTCATGTAATGGGTCTATATACTATATTAATTTCACCTTTTGAGTCAAATTACTGAAATAAATGAACTTTTGCACGATATTCTTATTTTTCGAGTTTCACCTTAAAGACAGTGCCAGGGCCCACTAGGATGGCACTGACTCGTTTGACTGACATCAAGTCAGCTTTTGAGCTGGTCATGCCAGATTCAATACAGAAAATCATTCTGGAAATGACTAATCTAGAAGGGAGGTGTGTTTTTGGGGAAAAGTGGAAGGAGCTGGACAAAACACATCCTGGCTGGGGTCAAAGGATGAATCGACAGCCAGTCTGTGGGATGCAGAGACAGGCAGGGCTATATTTCAAGCTACAATGTCTCTGGAGACTTTTCACATTTTCTCCAGTGTTTCAAAAATAATAAAGTGGTGAAACATTACAAAAAAAGTTTGAACATGTATTTTTTTAATGAAAAACGAGTGAATTATCTTTATTGAACCATTACCTGTTAGAGGTAAGGAACACCATTACACTAAATATTGATAGAATAGTTAGTTATGGAGTTGGTAATGACATGTTCACACTGCTTGTTAGAATTTGTTTTGGTTTAGGACATCTTTTGGAGATTTAAACACGCACCGGGTCAAATTGACCCGGAACACCATTGCTGTTCCTGACCAATGAACATAACAGGAGGGTTAACAAGAGGGGGGATGTATCTGTTTAATGTGCTAGTAAAGTGTTGCCGTGAGGAAGGATTACAATTTACAAAGACACTATGAAACTAAACATCAGAGCAGCTACATTTCCTGATAAATGTGTTATTTTTGCAAAGTGGCCCGGCCCTTCGTAGATTTTTCTGTATGTGGCCCTCAGTGAAGAAAGTTTGGACACCCCTGATATAGTGGGTGCAACAATGTAGGTTCAAAAATATCTCTTCCTCCGTGTGTCTCAATTTTGTTTGCTAGCTGTCTCGTCTCCCACGTAAACGGACACCTGCCCCGTGTGTGTGTGTGTGTGTCAATATTTTTGCCTATGAGTACTGACGATAGTGAATGAATCGGCATAGGCATCTGTGGCAGTGCAGCGCTGTCTGTTGTGGAGACAGAAGTTATGAGAGATGGAGAGCGAGAGAGAGAGAGAGAGAGAGACTGTAGCAGGCAATGCAGCTGCTTATAAACAGGTATAAAACTGTCATAAAAGTATGCGATTAATTTATATTAATTAATCACAGAGCCTGTAATTAATTAGATTATTTTTTTTAATCGCTTGACAGCCTAAAAAAATATCACATACTTTTCTTTGTGTGTTCTTAATGTCTGTACCAGCCAGTAATGGCTCACAATTTACTCGCAGAACCTCTATTCTTTTGCAGACATTGACAAACATGTGACAAACTTCCTATTTAAATTGTTGTCCTATCCATCCATGTTATACCGTCTGCTTTATTAATTTTCAATTGTGCTGCCTTCCTCCAATCTTTTTTTCACTTTCTGCTCTCCTTGCTTACGACCATTTGTGGGCCCGTAACATTTGTCTGAACGCTGTGCAGCCAACTTGACGGCTCA